>JAMXBB010000001.1:63141137-63295153 GCA_024138015.1 Lumnitzera littorea | reverse complement strand
CAATCTGACTCAATACCATTATTATTTATTATAGATCAGTACATGTCCATTTCATCAATTAATTTCATAATTTTCTATTAAATTCATAATTTCAGCCTATTTTCGAACCAATTTCAGGCCTAAAAATTCAATAAATATTAAAATTATTCAAATAAAAATTTGGGCTACGTAGAAATTACCCATATATCATACACATCCTACACAAAAATTTTTAGCTAGAAACAACATCATATAGTACATTTATTTCACTAATATATATTCGGATGAATTACAGATTTCTTAATAAAGTATATTAAATATTACGAATTTTTCAAAAATAAAAATATCACATGAAAGCATGTCTAAAATAACCTAAGTGTAATTTTTTTCATAATTTTCTGGGCGGATTTACTATTTTTTAGAAATTATTGAAAAACAGGGCAGAAATTTGACCTTAGTGTTCTTGGGTGCTCCGGTGGCCGGCGGCGGTTGGGCGGTTGTCGGACGGCTGGCGCGGTGGGTGGACCGTGTGGGGTTGGCTGGGTTTCACAGTAGATCTACTCTAGGTTAGGATTCCACACTTTCACTAATTTTTCTGTTTTTTTTCTAAATTTGTTTTTTTTTTCTACGATTTTTTTTCTAATTTTTCTTTCTGATTTTCTCTGATTCCAAATTGCTAAAACTATCATGTCTGATGATCTTGGCTTTTTATAGTGCCTCAAAGTCGGTTGAAGGATTTTTCTTTAATTAATTCATATTTTCTTTTCCAATTTCTTTTTTTTTTTTTTTTTTGCATGAGGTGTCCAAATATTGTAACTCTACCTTTTGAATCAGCAATGTATTTCCATCCTCCTGCCACGCCTCCTTCCAATATTATTTAATTAATTTTTATTTTTCTTTTATTAAATAATTACTTAAATATAGATATTATATGTTAGAATTAATTATTTAATTAATATATAAGTTTATACCCTATGTAAATAACACGTGAAATATACAACTTTACTCATATAATTAAGTTTCTAGCATATCTTTTATTTTTAGGATACATTCTAAGGTTAATTTCATGAATTCAACACAATATATATATAATTACTCAATTTAAAGTTAATTTACGAGTATAATTATTATTTGTACCGGGTATACTAAAAAATTACGTGTATTTTTTTATAGTAAATTATACTACATTATCTCATTTTATAGCTCAATTAACTTATCTCTAAGTTCTCGTTGCAATCTAAGTTCAATTTTAGGAGTTTTGAACATTTTAGGGCTTTAGTAAATACTCCAATTTCTAAGGGCAAAATTGGGATTTCGGATCATTATTACTAAAATCTAACTTCACTGTAATATCTCGACTAACTTTTTCATTCTAGTTGCAAAGTTTGGGCTCAATTGGATAAGTTACCCTAAAAGCCCTAAATCTTAGCTTGGTTGTGCTAAACTCAATTTTGGGAGCTTACATAAGCGCCCTTAAATACAATGACTTAGCTAACTGTTAAGCTCCCTTATACATTCCAATTACAGTAAAAGTCGAGAATTTTGCCTTTTGATGTGCCGTTGATGGGATCATGCTGAACAAGTGCTAGCATCATTAGCCTATGATCATATTATAGGGCGACTAACATTTGACAATGAGGATATCCACTTTGTTTTACGCCACATTCTTGTTATCTCTTATCGGGATTGGAAGAGAGATCACTCTAGTTACTCATATAGGTTGGTTGTTGAAAGCATATAGACTACAATTGAAAATTATGCTTTAATCTTCGGCTTCATTTGGTTGAAGGCATGTTGAAATATAATATTTATTGAACTTCCAGTGTCAACTAAGAATTTCTTAACCTCGAAGTTGGCGATTCTTGCACTGATTACCAGTGCATCATCGTGAAGCATTTGTATGCCTTCGAAATCCCTTTTTATGAAAGAGATGGAATTGCTAACCTTCACCTTCTTACCTTGCACATTATATACATAATGTATGATGTTAGTTGAGCTTGAGGAGTAGGATTGGCCTAAACTGGAGGGTTTACCAACAATGGTGTTTATAACCCCATTTGGAGCCCTATTATCGTTACCTCCTTCTCTTGCCTCTCTTCTAGCTTGAGGAGGCTGAGTTTCATGATCTTGTTCATCTCTTCTTCTTTGGGTCGACCATTCAATATTCTTGGCGTCTTAAGCTAAAAGTTTGCTCAAATAACCTCATTAGATTGCATCCTCAATAGCATTTTAGGCTGTATGCATTGGCTAGTGTTGTTACATTGCCTAATTTATGACATTATAGGATGAACCTTAGTGAACATGCAAAGTTAAAGAGGCAAGTAGGGTTTATTGAAAAAAGGTTTTATTAGGGAGAGTTTTAGTCCATGTGTTGTAAGGTTACGGGCCATCAACAAAGATAACCCTTAAGAATAGGTTCCCAATCCCTAGATTAGATGACATGTTAAATTTGCTTTTATGGTTTAAGTGGTTTTCTAAAATTAACCTAATGAGTGGCTACCATCATATTAGGATTATACTGGGGGATGAGCAGAAAACAACCTTTAAGACAAAAGAAGGTCAACATGAGTGGTTATTCATACCTTTGGGTTGATTAATGCCACATCTACTTTTATGAGAGTAGTGACACATGTCAGGACCTTAAAAGAGACTTAGTAGGGTTGCCTAAAAATTTTCATGTCATGTGTATACCCATGATATGGAAACTGCCTTACTAGTTAGAGATTACAAGACTTTAAATGATTAATTACTAAGGTTATTGATTTTTAAGTAATTAATTTAATGTAAAATATAAATATAAATAACTATGGATGTCCGATATTTTACAGTTTCTCAAAACCGTAGAGAATTGGTATCCCCTACCAAATGATAAGATCAAATAGTATAAGCTTAGAATTTAAACTTATTGAAGTTACTAAATCTAAATATATAAGTAATAGTTACATTTAAAGTCTCAAATGAGCCATACAATCTTTCTCTAATTTTAACCTCTAAAACATATCGATACACGTACTCAATGCTTGGCTCTTAACCTATGCTTAATTATCTAACACCTACAAAAGAAAAACTATTGAGGAGTAAGCTATAAGAGCTTAGTGAGTTATCCGTCATACTATACAGATAAGCAAGTTATCAAAGAAATTATTACAATCATATGAATGTATACACATACAGTATGCCAAACAATATATGCAGTTGACCGGTGCTGCATATAACATTGGACTTTAATGCCCTCCAAGGTAAGGGTTGGAGATACATTGGCACCAATCACAATCATGCTCTAGCACCTGGGTTTTTAACCATAATTTGAATTTCGTATTTTGCAAAATATATTTCCATTTCTAAGAAGTCTAGTAGTACACAAAATCTTAGGCCTAGTAGTGAGGTGGCCCTCGCAATCTACACTTACACCCTATAGAGGAGGTCTCTAAACTCGACCTTTAGCCATATGGTTAGCGTCTCCATCGCTTAGTAAGCCCATAGGTTTGGGTAAGGTTACGTTGTACAAGTGCATCGTATAGAAACACTTTAATATATAGAAACAAGCCCCATAAGGCCTCTCTTTACCTCTGTGTGAAGTGATGACTGGAATACGTAATGCAATGTATGACCCTTTTAATTTAAGATAAGCCAAATATAATTAAGTCAAATTATGAGGCGATCAATTAATATCAGCAAACCACTCAAATCATGTAACAATTAATCATATAATTAAATCATCAATTATCGTATTTAAGAATATTTCTCATAGTAATCAATCAATATCAAGTACATGCATATCCCGAAACCCCATGCATCAAGTTATTAATATTCAATTTAAGTGCACTAACTACAAGCACAAATAAGTATAAAGTCATTGGGAGTACTCACTTAACTAAAGTCGATATGACTCCTAACAATCATCAAGTAGCTTACCTTCATGATTAATATTTCTTGATAAATAGAAATGAAGTAACCTAATGAGTATCTCGACATAATGCTAGATAGCTTATTTAGCTTACTATCTATCTTATGATTTTTGTTCTACCTAAGTATTATATTACTTGTAAAATTTTTCATTGTACCTTGTATCTTTACATTCTTATAGTAAGTTCTATTAAGTTCAAATGTACTTCTTTGGGGTTGAAATTTGATTAAATTAGGAAACATTATTTTATCGTATATGTAATAACATCCAATTTAATTGTATAAGTAATAATATTTAAATCAGTAACATTATTTGAGCTTGGGTTTTCCTTAAATCTTAAATTACGTATAGCTTTTTCTTTCCAACTTTGATATTTATAAACTTATAGTCGTTTTTCATCGTTTTTAGACGTACGTTTATACGGTGATGTTCGTTTTGGACGTTAAGACCCTTGTTTTACGATATGAATAAAATTTATTAAAATTTTAGGTGTTGAAGCTTGAATATTCTTATTGTTTAGTTTTATACCTTATTTTAGTACTTAATGATTTAATTAGCCATTAGATTCTTACACTTAGATGATTTTACATTATTATTTCTATTTTATGTGCTCAAATAAGGCTAATTTAATTTGAGATGTGTGTTATGGGCTTAAAGTGATTTTAGCCTATATATGTATACATTTGTACATATTTTATATTTTATTATTTTACTATACTATCTTATAGTATTTTAAATAATTATGTTATAAATTATTTATGTATAACCTTTACACTTAAGTGCTTATGTATCCTATACTTATGTTATGTATATATATACTTTTAATAAACTTATATGTATACTAGTATACTTGTATATATATCGTATCTATACTCGTACATATATCTGTATATACATACGGTGTTATACGTATTTTTATATGTATTTTCGTATGCCTTGTATAGTTCTTTAGTAAATCTTCATGTAATCCATATTTTTGTACCTTATAGGCTTATTTAGCAAGTTATATGTATGTATACTTAGTATACTCCTCATTTTAGGTTATATACATAGAAGATACTTATGTATGAGGGTATCCATACACATGTACATCAAGGATATTCTTGTATACACATACTTGAGCATATGTATATGTGCTCCTTCTCCATTTATCTAAGGATTCTTTTACTTAGCTAAGTATTTTACTAAAATTCTTACACTACTACTTCACATGGATCCACTTGTTATATGTATATATATATTTCTACCTATATGCTTAAGTATTTCTATACTTCTAAGCATAATATAAGGATTCCTATCTTTAACAATGTAGAAGTACATATTACATGTAAATTTCAAAACTAACCTAACATACACAACTAATTACTAATTAAGATAAGAGATCATATAAAAACATACCTCTCTCTCCTTTATAATATGGAAAGGAAAACAAGTATATATGATATATTAGTTTATGGTGGTAGTTAAAATTGTGAAATTGAATTTGAGAAAACGTTGAAGATGAAAAGGCAAGGAAGAGGTCATGGTTTGGAAATAGAGGGGAAAAGGTTTTGTTTGTGTCTTAAATTTTGTTTTTATGGAAGAAACAAGTTGGGTCTACAATGTTCCCATATTAGACGGCAAAGAGAGGATAAGGGGAAGAAAAAGACATGTGAAAAATGAAAGAATTCTTTAGAAAAGAGTAGAGAATTTGAAAGTGAAAATGACCCATGTTGACTTTGGTCAAATGTTGACTTAGTTAACCTTTTGAAATTAAATGTAATTTGTGTATACATAATGATAAGATTAAGAATAATTAGGAGAAAAGTTAAGGAAATGTAGAGTTTATTAAAATGATTAGTGAAAATAGTTAATTAAATTTTCCTCTAAGTATTTATATCTTATATACATTATTTGGTATGGTACTTAGTGTAACTATCATGAAATATGTCATTTAGTGTGTTAATATGAACTACATATGGTATAAACATCAATTATACACTTAACTCTATAAAATACTAATCTAGTTATATGATTAGAAGATAAATGTGATCTATAATGCAATATCTTAGTTTTCTAATAAATTAAATTAGTATTGTATACATTTATGAATAATTGAAAGTTATCTTAATCTTTTGCTAATGATTTAGCATGATTTAATAAGTTACTAAGAATATATTAGCAATTAGGTTTTTAGAGTAAATTATAATGAATTAATACTTTTATATCCTTAAAGTTATAGTTTTAGGGTTTTTATCACTTTTAGGTGCAATCTTGAGAGTTTATATAAATTTAGGGTCTAAAAATTTTATCGCGATTGAATCTTTGATTATTATCTTAGGGTTTTCATTTTAACTAGCCTTATTGACTCTTAGGAATATCTAACTCGTTAGAGTTTACTTCAGATGTTAGGTCGAAAAATTTAGGGGTTTACAACACAAGTGTTGAGACCATCTATAGGAAAGTTTCTTATGGTATACTTTAATGATATTTTAGTTTATAGTAATACCTAAGAAGAGCATTTGTCACACTTAAGAAAATTATTTGAGACACTTACGCATGAAGAGGTTATGTGAATTTGAAAATGTATGCCTTTTTCACAACTCAAGTAATTTTGCTAGGTTTTGTTGTGTCAGTAGAAGGGTTAAGAGGAGATCTTGAGAAAATTAAGGTAGTTGTTGAGTGATTGAAACACAAAAGCACTTATGATGTTAGGAGTTTTCATGGACTTACCACTTTTTATAGGAGATTCATTAGAGGTTTTAGCACCGTTATGCCCCTTATCATAGATTGCATTAATAAAAGGGGAATTTAGTTGGACCAAGAGTGCATATAGAGCATTCTTAGAAATCAAGAAGAGGATGACTAAAGCACTTGTACATAGGTTGCCTAATTTTTTAAAAGTGTTTGAGGTTTCTTATGATGCATTCGGCATAGGGATAGGTGGAGTATTTAGTCAAGAGGGATACCTTGTATGATGCAAACCGAAGCCAAGAGTAGACAAGGTCAGTTGTAGGGATAGGTTTGAGCTTACCAAAAGCCCAAAATGAATGATGGGAAGCGTGTGAGAGAATAAAAAAGTAAGAAAATTTGTAAGTAAACCTATGAACAGCTCCAAAGGATATGCTACACCAATGAAACTTTTGAGGACTTACGGCATAGCTCGATATGATGCATGAGCTGATTCGGTGAGGTTATTTGCCACCTAGCTTTACTGAAGAGTTAGGATAAGAGTGAAATATAAGTAAACAAGCCAACGGGAGCTACATCCACAAGAGGAAAAATATCCAGTATATTGATGATGATAATTGATTATGTACGGCTATATGTACAGTAGGTATTTATACTAAAAAAACTAAGGTAACTTACCCAAAACTAGAAAAGACAAAAAGGGTAGTATCTAAAAAAAGTAATGCACAAGGAATAATAAAGGGTATAATGGAAAAAAACAACTAAAATGAATATTCAGCATGAAGGATTCTAGCATATGGTTGCTTGGACATGTCACTTGCTGTGGATGGATGACTTTTTGGTAAAAAAGACAATTCTATACAATCAGCTTGATTTCTACTGAGCCGAAGTGCCGAGCAAGGGTGTTGAGCAGGAGCTTTAGATAGATGTGGGCTCAGCTGAAGAGGAGGAGCTATGAACATGTGTAGGGTCTCTCGTCATCTCAGCACAAATGTTGCTAAGCTAGGGGTTGGTTTGGACATGTCGGGCAGGAATGAATGAAAGGATTGGTTTGCTCGTAGAGCAGTCGTTCTTTTAGCACATGACTTTCAAGAGATAGGAAGTCACTCGACTTGGCATTGGGAGTTGATTGGCAGCCATGATTAGTTTGGCATCAGTAGGAGTCAATTAGAGCAAGAGGATTTGTAGCATCAGACTTTGAGGCCTTGGGGCTTGGCTGTAAGTTAGGGGTTTAGTAGCTTGATTCTCATCATTGTAGCTTTCTTTAGTGAGAAATTAAATGAGGCTAAATAAAGATACTCGACTTATGATAAAGAATTTTATACAATAATGCAAGCTTTGAGATATTGGAGACATTATTTGCTGCCTAATGAATTTGAATTTTATAGTGATCACTGGGCTCTTAAGTATCTTAATTCCTAAAAGAAACTTTGACTTAGAGGTTGAGAATAAACTTGCTAATGCTTTCAATCGCATGCACTTATTGGTAAGTAGCTTAACTATAGAGGTTGTTGCTTTGAGTTGCATGCTTTGAAAACTTTTGAGAGCAACATGAGACTTGTCTTGACTTTTGAGAGATTTATGCTTCATTGTTTGAAGGTCAATTAAGGCTTTACATCGACTATGTTCTTAGGGATGATTACTTATTTAGAGGTAGTAGGTTATGTGTTCTAAAGACTTCCCTAAGAGACTTCTTAGTCTAGGAATTGCATTCGGGTGGTGTAGCTGGTCATTTTGGGACAAATAAGACTATAGTCATGGTTGAGGATAGATTTATTAACCTAGCATTAAGAGATATGAAGCTACAGTTGTGAGGCAATGTTATACTTGTCAACTTTCTAAGCATGGGAAATAGAATATAGGTCTTTACAAACCTTTATTCATTCCACATTCACCTTGGTAAGACATTAGTATAGACTTTTTGTTAGGTTTACTTATGACACATAGAAAACATGATTGAGTCTTTATGATAGTTGATCATTTTTCTAAGATGATACATTTCATATCATGTAGCAAGACTATAGATGCCTCTCATATAGCCAAACTATTCTATAATGAGATTGTTAGGTTATATGGGTTACCTAAAATCATAGCGTTAAATAGAGATGTCAAACTTATTAGTTACTTTTGGAAGACATTATGGAGAATGCTAGGAACCAAATTACAGTTTTCTTCTACATTTCACCCTTAGATTGATGGTCAGACCGAAGTGGTCAATAGGAGTTTAGGTGATTTGTCAAGGTGTCTGGTTGGTGACCATGTGTCTACTTGGGTTTGCATCTTTCTTATGGCAGAAATTACTTATAATAGTTCAGTAAATAGGTCTAATGGATTGAGTCCCTTTGAAGTTGTCCTAGGTTATCAACCTAAACATCTTGTTGATTTTATATCACTCCTACTTTCATCTAGACCTTTTGAACTTGCTCCTTTGCCACCCATATCCATGACTTACATACGAAAATTATAAAGAAAATTAACTTAAGTAATGAATTATATAAGTTTGCTATTGATGTTCATCATAAGAATTAGGAATTTAAGGAGGGAGATTTGGTGATTGCTTGGATTAGACTAGAGGGGTTTTCACAAGGTTCTTTTAGGAAACTACATGCTAGCGGCATGGGACCTTTCAAGGTTTTGAAGAAAATTAGTGTAAATGCTTATGTATTAGACTTGCCATCAAATATGGGTATTAGTAACATCTTCAATGATAAGGACCTCTTGCCTTACAATGAGATGCCTTAAAATGTTAATTTTTCAGTTAGGCCAAAGTTTAGATTTCCTACTCTTCTAGTTCCACATATTCTACCGTTAAGAGAAAAGAAAGAGGAGATAGAAGATATTATTCTTGATCAAATCATGAGAGATAGTAGATACTTGTCAAATAGGTAAATTGTCTACTTTTAGATGCTACATGGATAACTAAATTAGAGCTTTAGAGAATTCATTTAGATTATTATGAGTTGTACATCAATTTTAATTCACCGAAGGTAAATCTTACCAAGCTAGGGAGAAATGATGAGAACCATCAATACAGGCGTAGGAATTCATGATAATGTTATTGTCCTACTTAGTATGAAGATTTTTATATTTGAGATTTTATCATTTTTATTATTTTTAGGATAGATATATTTTAATTTTTTTTAGCAAGCAAATATATTTTATTATCTTTTAGGTTCAAGAAGATCTTTTAGGTTCTTTTATTTTAGGAGATTTATTAATAGCCATTGGATTGGGTTTACATTTGTAAGGTCCATATTTATCTTATTATTATATAAATAGTATTTTTTTTGAGGTTTTAAATAATTAAATGATTAATTATTGAACTGAATATATTTTTTTTCAAGAGTGGAGTAGTTCTATCTCTTATTGGTGGTATAAGTTTATCAATAAAATTAACTGATATTGTGAGGCTATTGAATCATAATTTTTCAATTATTTTATTTTCCTTCCAATTCGTTGATCCGTAGCAATTATAAGTCTTCCAAAATCTCCACGCTCGATATTGGTTTCGATGAGATATTAACGCAATTAGTTAAGGAAATCATCCCTAGGATTTGCTACGTTGGGTTAATTGTTAATTTAATAAAGGTGACTTTCAATCAAGCCACAAGATCCCTGTGTCTTTGACGTGAACTTCCAAGATTGCCAAATGAGTAGTGTCAACGTTCAATATCGGCACAGAATGAGCGAAAGATGATGACCGGGTTTGAATTGACATCGCTTTACGAGCATGGCACACTTAATTATAGTTTGTTTTGCTTAATTTAATTTTCTGATTTAATTTGGCGACCATACACATAAATTTTATTTCTTATATATTAATTTGTTTTCATTGTCCTGCATCACCTTATTTACAGCAAATAAGATCCATTCATGAAAAATTGAAAATGATAATGGTGTAGATAAATACGGAGTTTATTTATTATAAATTGGATGATATACTATAATTTAAAAGTCACTGTAATATATGATATAAATATTCGTACGGTTGCCACAAAATGTATCACCTAATTCAATGCATTTGCTCAAAAGGCAAAAATTGACTAGCACTATAAAAGCCATGGGACGATGGATTCTACCACTTAAAGAAAGAAAGGCATAAGATAAAATGCCTCAGGGAATCGTCTTTGATATGTGACATTTACGCAATGAAGTAGCCAAAAGTGGATGCATGGAATAGAATATAACAAACATATGGAAAAAAAAAAAAAAAAAAAAGCTTTACACGATTTGGCTAACCTTTTTTTTTTTCCTTGAAATAAATTCTTCACAACTCTTGCTAGGTATATATACTCCCAAAATCGTACAAACGTGTTTTGCATATTTTAGTTGTACCGTGGTCAGGCTATTGGTTATTCATTTTGCGTGCAAATATAATTTTGATTTTAAAAAAATGAGCACAAAAGTGTGCATTATAAATGTATATAAGCCCTCTATAAAGGTAAATGAAATACATAAAATAATTTTAAGATTCCACATGAAAAAGAAATATAATGAATCGATTGATTTCAGTGACACGATTATAAACTACAGAAAATTCTTTCAGATTATTATACTAAAATAGAAGGCTAGAAGCTAATAATTTTATTATTTCATGCATCTATAAAAGGATAAGGTGGTAAGATTTTATTCAAATCAATACAATTAGTTTCAACAAAACTTTTTGTATATGGAATAATATAAAATTACCAAAATACCCTTCTCTAAAAACCAAATCCACTCTCTGTCCACTACCACCACTCATCATTTGCAACCATCGCCACCGGCAACAGCCACTATCAGCACAAACCCAAGTATAATCAAATCAATCGACAACGAGAAATTATGAAAAGGAGAAAAAAAAAAAAAAAGGAACAATAAACATTTAACGTAACAAAAGTTATAATTTGCTTACAACCTGGCCACACAACAATCAGTTCGCTGCTGTCAGGTAGTTATGGCCCCAGCCACACCAACCTCGATTGGAGGGTGCAAGCCAGTTGCACTAGTATGTGTGACAAAACCATGCCAGATGCACAAATGGTTGTGCTGAAAGGGTGCGATTTCGTCATATAATAGGTTAATGAGGGGTTGCAGTGGTGGGTGCGATATTGCTTGGTGGGTGCACTGGGTGGAGGATGACGGTATCATTTAGTATTGAATTTTGTTTTTCGAGGATTGAACAGATGATAGCTATTGCTTGCCTCCTAGGAAGAAATAGCAATCACGTAAAAGGTGGTCATTTTTCGGCCAGTGGAATAGCAATTTCTTTGAATGAAACAGCAAGTCCTTGTTAAGTTCTGTACGTGAATTGCAATGTGAGGATTAACAAAAACCCTAAATTTGTGCCGAACTCCTCGATTTCCCCCCAAAAGAATCCTAGTTGTGTACACCCTCAGAGAAACAAGGAATTTGGTAGTTCAATGTGTCTAGAATAAGCTTGATGTATGTGAAATTAGAGTTCAACTTTGAGAAACAGTGGAGGTTCGTTCAAACTTGGGGCTTTTTTTGAACAAGTACATTCCGCTTTTGAACCTTAATGGGGATTCGAAATTTTCAGTATGAAGATATAGATAATTAGATAAAGTGAATGGAAAATGAAAAGTTACTGTATAAGTGAAAAATTGTTGAAACACATGTTACGTACTGTGCTAGTGCGATTTACCACACAATTTCATGGAGTGGAAAATATAACTATCTCACACAAACCTTGATCAATATTTATTTAATCCTTAATCTTTTAAACGTTGACTTAACCTTGAAAACATGTCTAAATGGTTGGGTTGTTCGATATTGCATATATAGCTTTATCTAAAAATGGCACGTTGTATTGTATAGAATGGTGTTTTATGTATGAGATGTATAAATTTACAGGTACATAATTTGTGTAAACTTCTAAAAAGTTACAGTACTAAATAATTTATGTAGCATATCGTATTAATTAAATCATATTATAGTATTACATATATTAGGTGGATCTACTCAAGAAGGGAACACCTCAAAACTAGTTTCATAGGGACATTGATTTATTGTAAAGTAAATGCATATTCAATCAAGCGTTGGTTTTCTACTTGTACCATTACTTTCTACTTGATATTGTCATACTACACATGGGGGTCAAAACAAGTATATGAACAAGTTCATTATAGTATCATACAACAAATAAAATGTATTTATACACATTGTTCAGCCACATAATAAATGACTAGTATACATGTACCTACGGTAAGTGCGCAAAAAAAAAAAAAAAAAAAATTTCATCATATGTAATACTAATAAAAAATAAAGAAAATAAGGTTCTTATATTAACGAGTTTTTTATATAATAAACAAAATGTATTTATACACATCGTACAACCACACAATAAATGATATAAATATAAGAAAAAATACATTTAAGTAGCCTTTTACCAAATCGATTTAGATTTTATTTATTTACATTATCTCAATTTTTCTTAATTTGGTCTTTTAAAATACATCCATCTATTATCAACCATTGAAATTATAAGGTTTAGATTTCTGTGTAATCTTAATAGTTGATTTGTTGAGGCTATTTTAGCCTATTATACTAATGTTGATATTTCAACAAAAATGAATTAGGTTTGAATTATCTTTCTCCAAAAATTGTAATGATATTGTTACAAGGAGGGAATAAAAAAAACCTTAATTATTGATTCCTAAATTGATTGAAATTAAGGGGACGAAAATTTGGAGAACCCTTTCCTTTACAAACGCCAGGAAAGATGCCGAGCACGAGGAGTATATCGAGAGGGAATTTACCTCAGCATTGACATCTCATGAACGTCCTCGAGAGACTTGAAAGGACATCTAGATTAGTGAAACAAGTATCAAGAATATCAGTTTTTGGATCAATTCGTTTGGTCGCACAAGGCCAGATTTTGTTAAAGCATTTTGCCACTTTCGATTGATTGGACATGCAATTTCCGCTTACGCCAATATACTAGCTAGAGAATTTGAACATTTACTCTAAAGCTAGAGGGCAGCTAAAGGCATAATAAATCTAGATAGAATTTATTCCATAAAAGGCTAACTGCAAAATTATATCCGTAACCCTTGTCGTTTTTAATAATTTCCTGTGGACAATGTGATCCCGCTTGTCTTATACATGGTAAAGTAATTTTTTTTTTATTATTATATTTTCTTTTTGGGTAATATGTGCACCTCGGGAAAAGGAATAAGATTAAATTTTTAAAAAAAAAATCCCAAGAGTACTTCATTTAAAATTAGTTTTTGAAAGTGTGATTTTAAGATAAATTAAACTCAGAGTTTTGGAAAACTGAAATGTATGAATGTAATTGGGAAATTAGCCTTTGAAAAATCATTATAATCACTTATAAAGGAAATAATCAATTTCTTTTATTTGCAATTGACTTGTAAATAAAACAAATCGACTTTTGAAAGGCCCATTTCACACGGTAGCATACTGGAAAAGACCTATAGCCCCATTTTTATGAGAAACTACTGTAGCACGGCATCTATCCATTTTAAGAGCCGTATAGGTGCATCTTTTCTGTTCGACCCGGGTGCTGATGAGTGTTACGCTCTGTGAAGTTCAACAGCATGTCCAATCCGAGAACCCAGAGAGAATGTTGTAGAATAGGTAATAATAATTTCAAAAATTTCTGCTGCCGAGTGAAATATAGCAATGTCAAGAGGCTATATTCTCGAAAAGAGATGAAAAGCCGATTTTTTTGGCATTTATAAGCAATCGCTTTTTAAAAGCGGATTTTTATAAAATAAAAAAATTCGCTTATAGAAAGTCGAAATTTTACCAAATAAATGAAATTGTTTTTTCAAGAACCTATTTTATTTCATTTTAAATTCACATGCTTAAAAACAGATTCCAAGTCTGGTATTTTTGAAATAATATTTGAAAGAAAAGCCCTATTTCAAGAATTTTTTTAAGAAAAATACGATATATGTTTTTTTCCTTTTCCCTATGCTCCTGTCCAAATTTTAATTTTTGCAGTTTCAAAATTTCATAATGTCTATCCACGTCGTTAGATTGTTCTGAAGAAAACCCTTTTATGTGTTTTTGCGATATTGAAAGATTATTCAATACATTTCACGTTATTCATTATGTTGATTGTAGGGTATCACAACATGAATTTAGCATAAATTACATGTTATTTAACGCAACATCCAGTTTTCACCCGTTTTTAACAAACTCTGCTAAAAGCCGCAAGTTCTCAAAACGAGAAAAGACAAAACAAAAGTTAGGATATATTAAGTTCTCACGAACCTTAGCAAATGCAAATATGTTCCTTCTAATTAATAGCGGCTAAAGCCATAAAGCACCGGCTTCCTTTAGCATTTTCTTGAGAGATCCATTGAGATGCAAGGTCATGACCATATTAGCTGACCCTACGAACTTCCCTCCAATGAACACGGCGGGAATCGTAGGATTGCACCCTAGCCTTGTCAAAGCCCACTCCATTTCCTTTCCCCTGGACTCGTGGTCTAGGTCTACGATTGCCGGGCTCACACCTTGTTCATAGAACAATCGTTGAACTGCGTGACACATGCAGCACGTACTCTTACTGAATATAACTACTGCCTTTTGCGATGCTAATTTGGTTACCTTATCCATCATTCCTCTGTGAATGTTTAAAATACTTGAGCTCCGATTCTTATGACTTGACAATGGGTCACAGTTTATATCCGAATGCTTATTTTTGAGGTGATGAGAGTCACAGAATATATTAGGGTCTTTGTGGAGCAAGAGTATATATGATACGTGAGAAGAACTCGTTTGAATTTGTGAGGCTATGCAACGTGCTGTATATATAGCGGTCGGTAAGCGAGCTATTGCATGGTGAGATTTCTAAATGAAATAATTGGTTCGATGAAAAGGCATGTCATAAAATAAAACAAAAAATAAGAGGATAAAAAGCTGACAGATTCCTATAGATTTTTATGTATTACGACAGAATTACCCTTGAGGTGATAAGGACTTGTCTGGCTATCTCCCTAGGCCACGACTATAGTTGTCGTGCCAAGAATCTAGCCTGTACAATGAAGATAAGCTAAACGCAGCCAAAACTGGGATTAACGGAAGAAAAGTAGAAAAAACATTTGCATCGTTTGATTACATGGGCATTACTTTTCAGTTGAATTGCCGTCTTGTTGAGTCTTCGATCATTAAGTGAATGGCCACGTGAAGATGCAATTTCAATGGGGAATGTCAACTTTTAGGTTTGATAAGCTGATAGAACATATACATGCAGATCACAATGGATTCACCAGCATCAGCAGTGTAATATCTTTTGTGGTGTAAAAAGAATTCAACCAAATCATATAGCGAATATAGCCAGAACGAAAGCCAATCAAACGATATGCGAATCGGCTTTCTATTAGCCGACCACGTACACGGGAGTTAGGAAGTATGTGGCAGAGTGTGATTACGACGAAAGGGCATTCATTTTCAAGATTAAAATGGGATACCGCAAAATAGTATCCTTGAGGATGGTTTTTAAATGCGTAAGGGCTATAGATTTTATGGGTCCATTATTTACTTCTTTTGATTGTCCATAAGATTATGTTTCTATTTGAGCTGAGGTCGTAGCATTTTCCACCAATAATGAACGAATAATGATGAATTTTGTGGGGTTAAAAAGAAAATCATCTTTTTAGGTTTGCATCCTAAGTGTCGATTGCATCTACCAGTAAATAAGCAATATGAATCATTGGATATTCATACTTTGTTGCTACATTAGATCTCTATAATTAGCAATGGAGATTCATACCTTTGTGATAGGCTAGAGCTTGTTTACTTAACCACCCTATAGTATAGTCATTAAAAAGTGACTGTTTACATCAATTTATAGTAAATAATATCTTAAGAGTAGAAGTACTAATAGTAAAAATAAGGTTGTTGATAGTTTTTTATGGAAGCTATTTGTAGCTTCTTTTACTTTTAATAAGCTTTATTTTACTATAAATCGAGGTGATTTACTAAACTTAAAAATTATCATACCATATGATTACTTTCTATCACTATAACAAAATTTGAAATTAGCCAATAGCAAACATGTGACCATCTAAATTGACTTTGTTGTTGAAGGAAACATTGAGCAATGGTCACTAGCTAAGTCTAACATAGCAGTTCAATTCTCTCTTACACTATTTGTGAGAATTAAAATGCCACATAGGTGCTTATGTGGAAAATTATTCATGGAAGAATATAGAACAATGGTTCCCTCAACATTTTTCCACTTCAGCCCAAAGAAAAGACAAAAATGCTTTCCCACCATACATGTTTTATTTTTGTGCTCAAGTCACATATCGCTCTTCTTTTTTTGCTCTTTTTTTCATAATAAACACTTTGGCTATTTATGAAGTGATAACATTACTCTAGTTTCCACCAACTACCATAAGGTATGTAATCTCTCTTCCCTAACCCACCCTCCACCCCACCACCACCTTCTCTCTCTCATATTTGATTTTTGTCTAGCGCTTAATAACCATTGCAGTTAGGGTTTTTATCTTCTTGTGTAAGGATTATGGAAGTACAGGAGATATAGTTTTGGTGTGTAAATTCATTCATTGTTTCTCTAGATTTGCAGGTTATCTCTTACCTTAACTCTATGATTTGTCACATAGTCAGATTCACTTAAGAGTTTTGCGTTTTAATGTTGATACATAGAAAAGAAGTGAACTTTTTGTATGAGGTATAAGAAAGGTTCAATTTTTATGTAGAATTTGAAAGTATTGGTTGTTAGGGGTTTGAGATGATTGCCAATTCATCATGTCAGGTTGTATGTTAATCTAGGTTTGGTTTGGTTTTTGGATTATGTGGATTGCGATTTCTATAATCTCTCACTTCCATGTAACTCTTCTTTTCATCATTTTCTTCTACTCAACATAAGTTTTTGGCTAATCAAGCCAACATACATGAGTTAATTTATTATGAATTGTTTTTATTATTGTAGATATAGGGGTTCGGTTAGAGTAGTCACGTATGTACTGTGTGAGTAGAATACTATATGTGGCTTCAAATAAGCGAAGTTAGAATAACACCTCAAAGGATGATTAGTTGAGAGTGAGGCAGGGAGGAGGGATGGCAATCTTGGAGTCTCAAATACACAAGTGATAGACAAGGAAGTCTTAGAAGGCTTTAAGTGTTCACCTTATAGCTTAAACGAATGAGATTAAGTCTTTATCTGAATTGCTTGTTTGATCTTAAAGAGTTGAGTTATTCAGAGCAATGTTGTTTTTAAAATCTCTCTAAGAGTTACAAATGAGGAAAGGATGGGTATTTATAGTCTCTTAGGCAAGATAACATCTGTTAGATCATTTTAGTGATTAAAGATCAAATGGATTTTGCTCAACTCATAGTTATTTAGAATGAGCTAGTTAATAAGCTTAAGGCTAGTAGCCTTTCTCATGAGTATACGAGCCTACTTGAGAAAAGTTAGATGTATACGAACTAGTTTAACAATCCTTATACCAAGCTCACTAAATTAAATTTCCTTAAATCATTTCAAGTATAAATTGGATTCCTTAAGCTCTACTATCTAGTAAGGAGTCAAGCCTAATAATTAATATAACAAATTCTAAGCCTCTACATTTTGCCTCCTAAGCAAGATTTTTAGATAGTAAAATGAAGTTTCTAGTTCTATGTGTACACCTTGGCAACGGTACAGCTCTTCACGTTGTATATGTGTTGAGTAGCGATGTAGCTGTTCAAGGTGAGAAATTAATATCCAAAACCTAGATCTAACTTCATTTTTACTATCTAAAAATTAACACCCAACGATACAGCTCTTCACATTGTCATTCCCCTCTTCTCTTCCTTTTTATAATTTATATTCTTTTTTTCCTTTTAAATAAAGAAAACGTGACATAGTAATGCCATCTTTACACTTTTATTTGTACAATATCTAAAAAAACAATTTTTTTTTTGCTTCAATATATTTTTTTCTTCAAATCTTTTTCTTCAATCTTCTTCATATCAACTATATCTCCTTTAAACCAAGTTTTCACCCATCAAATATCATTCAAATCCATCAAGTCTTGGTCTTAAAATATTTATCTTCATCTAAATCCTATCATGTCAGCTATTTTTATATATACAAGTGCAGCTCGTAGAATTTATATCTTTCTCATTTGGAGTTCGATTCACCCCGGTCGTCCTATTCCATGACACGTGACTTGGAATTAGGAACTTGGTTCCATGGACTTCATGATACCATGGTCTTCTTTATTTCAATTCCGCATGGCCTCCAACTGTAACGAATGTACCCTGAATGTGGATTGGTTGGACGGGAAATTCTTAGGCTGTGGAGGCTTGAATTTTGGATTGCAAATTGTTGAATGCTTGGATTGGTATATTTATTCATGGATGTGTGGCTGGATTATCGGCCTTATTTCCTTCTTTAATTTTTTTCTTTTAGTTTTTCTTTCCATATTTAACAGGGATAAAACGCCATCAAACCATGGGCAAAGGCACAACCTCGGCAACGATTATCAATTGGCAATCGAAAAAAAAAAAATCATTCTTGGTAAATTTGTATTCTTTTCTTGTTAATTTACAACATGCCGAAATATATGTAGCGATGGTTCCATTGATGATATTAGAAAGCGTACAACATAATGCTTATCTCAGTTATGCCTTAGCCATATTTAAACTCACTGGTCATGACCTTGATTATAGATGCCTTTCTTTATCTCCTCGTTGACATGCTAGTAACAATAGTACTGGAGATGCTCTCGATATCTGTTTTGTCTTCTATGTTACTAATTTAGTCACTTTATGTGGTAATATTATCATGCTTTAGTTAATGTGCTTCAACTAGTTGCTGGATTAATAGCATACTATCGTTGATGTCCGTTATATCATGAGAGGCATGTGACTTGGAGTATTGAACTCTCCCTCGGCTGCTCATTTAATGGAAAGAGAACTTTGGATTCTAGGTTGAATGTTGCATACCATCATTCCTTCCGTTGCATGCCATCATTCCTTTTGAGAGTTGCTAACTTATTAAATGGCTGTTGTACTTTCATCACTCACTGAGTTTTATGATGTTGAATATCCATTTTTGCATTGCCCTTCGATAGGCACATTAAAAAAATACCTTCGGTGATCTAATCTACTTTTGATGTTGCATCTGTGTGAACTTGTTATAGGGTTTGTGAATTCCCAACTCTAATCCGTAGTAGTTCTTCATACACGAACATTGATTCCATTTCTTTTTCTTTTTTTTTTCTCTTTTTTTTTTCCTATGTCAATTTATATTCTTGCTGTGGAGTCTTTTTTGGCTTCTTTTAAGCACGCGGCTTCACATTCCCGAACAAATGCCTGACTAGGTCGGTGGACTTCATTTATTTGTTCATATATATATATATCTATATATATATGAATTTTCTTTGTCTTTCTATGGCTACTATGATTTACACTAGGTATTTAGCACTCTAAACTAGAGTTCACCTTTGCCTTTAGACATAACTATTTCTAGCTGATTTGCATTTGTTGACATAATGATGCTCACAATTGATCATCCTTTATTAGTCTTAAATTTATTAAGCAATAAACTTTTTCCTTGAGTTCAATTGTATCTATTGGCTCCAGAATTTTGCTCTAGCATCTTTTTGGAATATCCTTTTGGATCGTTTCAAAGATTGACAAATATACTATTAGACATCAATACTCTAACTTGGAGGTTCTTCACTTCCACTTTTTTTCTTCATAGTAATTTATATATACACGCTTCTATTTATTTATTTTTTTCATGCTTGCAATTTATGTACTACTTTCTTTTAGTAATAATATGAGTACTTATAGTGCACATAAGCAAATATACTTTATCATTTCCTTTCTTTATTACAACAAATAGAAGACAATAGCCTTCAACATCGAATAGTGGCTTTTTGAATTGTATAAAGCCCCCCTATCACTTAGTAGTGAATTTGACTTATACAGACAATAGCGGTATGACTTTTGTGATTTGTTGAGCTTAGTTTTTCCACTCATAGAATATAGTGATATTGCACTCGAATGTCAAAAGAAATGAAGAATAATCCAAGTTAAAGCACAAAGGTCATGAAGAATAAAGACTTATTAGTGCATCAAGATAAACGTCCGCCACCAGTCCTAGATCCTTGAGACAAGTGGTTGGACAATACCATCTTTGAAGATATATTCCAGGAGAAGACCAAGCCTTGAGAAGCTTATGTAGTACCTTGTATTGATGCCAATCTCTTGTTTATTGAGCGTGATTCGCGTACCAATTCTAGAGATACTATTAAGGGAAATTTAGTGTTGCGCTTCAAAAATAGGAGGAAAGAGCTACCTCTTTCTAATACCCAATTTGCATTCTTAAAGGAGACATCCTATAGATAGGATGATTGGGTAAAATACGTTGTAGAGAAGGTAGAATATGCAGTTCCTCTAAAGAAGACTAGAGTTTTCTATTTTATTACCACTTCTACTCGATTGTGGTTCCTACATATGAGTGGCATGGAAGTATGGGGGGCCATTTTTTTACAATGGAGTATCTAAATTTTTTAGAGATATTATTAAAAGAAATTCAATATTTAAGACCATCACAAGCATTGTGGGTCTTCTCCCATCACTTAGATTTTTGTTTCAATTGTCCTTCTTCTTTTTTCGAATACCATGTATGTCTTGTCTGGCTAACTCCTTTCCTTATTCTTATAGTTATAATATCATAACTAATTGCCCTTAGTCAAGCTCAAAATTTTATTTAAGAATCAGAGTAGGCTAGCTAGTTCCTTTAGTAAGGAACTACATTTTGCGAGCAAGCTTTAAGCGCAGCAAGCCCCAATAGGCTTCAAGTGCAGTAGGCCTTAAGTGAGCAAGCCTCAAGTACAATAGAATTTACTTGGTGGAGCCTAGAACGAGAAAGCCTTAAGCGCAGTAGACCTTAGCAAACCATAAACATAGTGAGCATCTCGCTTAGTAGGCCTTGAAAGCATTAAGTCTCAACAGGCCTCAAGTATAGCAAGACTCATATACAGTAGGCCCTAACAGAATTCATGCGTAACAAACTTGTTCTGTAGTGAGCCTTGACTATAGGATTACGATCATTATGTCAGTGTTCGGATTCAAAGTCAAGAGGAGAGAATTTCCTTTCCCTCATCCTTAGTTTGCCTTCCTTAGGAAGGTACAACTTGGATGGGCGTGTAAGTGGATTATATCACCATAAAGTTATTGCATATGGTTTCTCTTGAAGAAACTAAGATCCTTGCTACCATCATTACTTGACCATGGTTCCTGCATGAGTTAGATAGAAGAATGGTAGGCTAGGATCACCATTATGTCGCTACTTCAATTAAACAATAGTTCCTACATAAGCACTAGATGTTAGGGCGTTGCTTGGACTTAAGGTGTAAAGGCCAAGATGTCAAGGCTTTACTTAGGCTTAAGGTCAGAGAGCCCTGATACTAAGGCATTACCTAGGCTTAAGACATGGAAGCCAAGATGTTAAGGCATTCTCTAAGCTTGAGGCATGAGAGCTAAGATGCTAGGCATTACTTGGGCTTAAGGCGTAAGAGTTGAGATGCTAGGGCTTGCTTAGGCTTAAGGCATGAGAGTCGAGATTCCAGGGTATTGCTTAGGCTTAAGACATGCCTTAAGCCCGGCAATGCCCTAGCATATCAGGGCTTAAGGTACGAGAGTCGAGATGCTAGGATGATAGACATCATGGATTAATCACTTGCTCTTGAGCTCAAGGACTCACCAATTTGGCTTGCCAAGCTATCTTAGGAGAGTGGAGCTGGAAGAGCAATGCATTCTCCATCCTAACCTATCAAGTTATTCCATTCCGATCTCCATTTGTCTAATTGCAAAAACTTCTGAAGTGATCTACTTGTTACTAAGCTAACCCTTTATTGCCATAACAGTTCGAAGCTAAGCATTAAATCTACTTGCTATTGAATTGACATACAATTGAGGTTGAGCTGTCTCACTTTAGAGCTGACTAGCCAAGGTTGATAAGAAGAATGGCAGCTTATTGGACCAACCCTTCCTAAGCCCAGAATAGCCAAGCTACCAAGTTATCGAACAACAGACTTGACTTACTTTGCTTAGATTAGCTCTGCACAACAAACAACACCTTTGGGGACCATAGAAAGAGTAGTTGACATGAGTCTATTTTCTAATATCTGTACTGTCCTTTCTATACTTGAATATTCTCATGTTTGCTTTACAGATTTGCCCTTATAAATTATGTATTGTCCTTTTTTAGTAGGAATCCTTTTAGTAATTTATGTAAACCTAAGACTTGCCCTAATTGGGCCTATATAAATACTTATAAAATATAATAGCCGCAAAAAAAGAAAAAAAAAAGGAACATTGAATTTCAGACATTTTCCCCCCTTTTGTTTCCTTCTTAAGCTTATGTTTTTCTTGTTGAGAATCGAGTCCTTGAAGAACTCTTATATAAGTAATTGAGCGTGGATTAGTGGCGAGCAATCTCGTGTTATACTTGTATATCATATCATGTATAGCTTGAGTTTGTATGAGGTGTTGCCATGTCATATCCATCATTGGTGCATCAAACCCTTACTCAACCCTCGACTTCCATTTATCTTTTAAGCTATCTTGAGGTTCTGACCCACCCCTGTTCGTGTGATATTTGATAGTTGTGTGTCAACCTCTTGACGATCCGTATCATAGGGTATTGCTTGGGCTTAAGGTGTAAGCCCAAGCAATAAAGGAGCTTCTATATCTTTGGCCATGGAAATAAAGGATGGCATGTACCTTGCTTACTGGGCATGGAAATAAAGGAGCTTCTACGTCTTTGTTGGGTCTCTTATTGCTATTAAAGTTCTCACTCCAAGTCAAGGACATGAATGTTGCTCATTTGTTGAGCTTGCTACTTTCCTCTTGATAGGAATTAGCTTACGACTATCTCCCAGCCAAGGTTGAGCTGTCCCCAGTTGAGGTCAACTTGTCCTAAGCCGACGTCGACCTACTAGAAGTAGGTGCTGACTTATTCTAACCCATAGCCGAATGATTCAAGGCTGAGGTTGAATAGCTTTTATTGAGGCTGAGCTAATACTAGAAGATCGAGAGGAAGAAAAGGAGCCACTTGGCGTCAGGTCTATTATCTGTCGAGAAGCTGAGAGAGTACATGACTAAGGACTTAAGGCCAAATATCCACTTAGCATGGCATAGAGAGACTTGTGTTGACTGATTCTAAAACTTGGCAATTATGGGTCGACCTTTCTAGTGTCTTAGTCAAGTAATGTGAGACTGTAGAGACTCCTCCTCAAACCTAGAATCCAATTGCCAACCCTACCCAGTTCGGATCTTACTCCTTCCAAGATAAGCCTAGTGATTGCATGTCGTCTTCTATTAAATGTACAATTTTGTATTCTTGTACATGTTTTCTTTATTTTATTTATGATCCTAATTCTTTAAGGTTTAAGGCCTTATACATTATTTATAGTTTTGCTACTAGGATTTAGGACTTGCTATAAATAACAACATTTGTAATAACATAGAAATAGACGAATGAAGACAATCATATTTTAGAGTGAAACTTTCTTCTTTCGAGCAAGGCTATACTTGAGCTATCCGAGCATGCATTTGCTGGATTATTGAGTGCTGAGTAACTCTTTAATTTTTCTTATGTTCTTATCAATCTTGACCTTAAGATTGTGGTAAACTCTCATTTAAGTCTGTCAGTAAGTTGCATCTAACTCTCATTTGAATCCTGGGTAATATTTAGTGTTTATGAGTTGTATCGGACCTTATTTCGAGCTCAAACCCTCGATTATGTTTGTGTCTTAGTGCATGATATCCATACACATTCATACTCAAAACCCCTGTTTTACTTCCTATTCTTCATATTCCAATTGAACCTCAAATACCCATTTTTCCTTCCGAGATCTACTACCCGTGATATGCATCATATTGGTAGCAGAGCTTTGGGGAGATATGCGTGTTAGTGTTCTTCAAAGTTGATTCAGGGCTTGGACACTTGTTAGCTATCGTTCTATTGTGTAGTGTGTTGTTCTTATTTTAGTAGTCGTAGTATTGTGTTGTAGTTGAGTCTAGCGACATTAATTTCAGTAGTTGACTCTAATTGTTGTAGAAAGTATTTATCAGTAGTGGTAGTTATAGAAGCTAAGTAGAAGTTGTTTTTGGGTTATTGTAATTATGTTTTGTTGTTTGTTCAATTTTCTGGAAAATTACTATGTGGACAAGGATGTCGGAAGATAGTGTCAATAACATTGGTGATAGTCCTCGTAGAAGCTTGAGGAGACGTGTTGATAACTTGGAATAGCAGATTTAAAATCTCACTGACTCAATCTAAGAACTTACTGGTTTAGTTAGAGGCTGCAGATATGATGGCTGAGAAGAAAGAAGGGGACAAACACTTACCAGTAGAAGTGGTTCCAATGAACTTAATAACAATGTGTAATAGTTGAGAAGAGTTGTCAAGCCGAGAAGGAGAGAAAACTAACTTGTGCCAAGAAGAAGAAATGAAAGGAGTGTTGACTCTGAAGCAAATCAAGAAACCCGGAGAAGAGAGCCGAGGTCGAGAAGGGACATGGCTAAGCGAAGCTCCAATAGAAGTGGCTAATCTTAGGTGAACTGACCTGTTAGGAATGCAATGGATGAACCTCGAGTACATGGCTGAGGACTTGATAATATTAAGCTTAAACTGCTAAACTTCAGTAGAAGTAGTTGACTTGAAGAATTCCTTGACTGGGTTCCCCAAGTCGAAAAGTTATTCGAGTGCTACAAGTGTGATGATTGAACAAAGGTTAAGCTGGCTTCATTATCCCTTGTCGAATATGCAAGCCTTTAGTTGGATAAGTTGGTTGCCAAGCAAAATGTCGAAGGAGAAGAGCTAATTAGAACTTGGAGGCTTATGAAGTGATTGATGAATCAGCACTTCATGTCGACTTATTTTAAGCAAGGGATGCTCTATGCCTTCTAATAGTTGAGGCAAGGTCAAAACACCGCTGAAGAGTACTTACAAGAGTTCGAAACTCTAATGACGAGATATCAGATTTCAAAGCCACAGGATCGTACCATCATTAGATTCCTGAGTGGACTTTAAGACGACATTACTGATGTAGTTGAATTATAGCCGTTTAACTCATTGGATGAGCTGATGAATTTAGCATTAAGGGTGGAGGGATAGAGGAGAAGGAGGCATCAGAGGTCGACTAACCGACCTCAACTAGTCGGCCCTGAACATGAGAAATATGCCGAAAGAAGGCCAAAGAAGAAGATGGAGAAGGGCAAGTCTAGTCGACTTGATCATGTCGAGACAAAGAGGGCCGAGAAAGAAAAGGCACCCGGCAACAAGGCTTGAGATGTGAAGTGCTTCAAATGTTTAGGCTATAGGCATATTGCTTCTCAATGTTTGAATAAGAGGGTCATGGTCTTGAAAGGTGAAAAACCCAATGCTCAAGTAGAAAGTAGAGTGATAAGAGTTCAAAAGACGAGTTGATAGAAGAAGATGTCTATACCGAAAATCTAGAATGAACTCATAACCATGACAGATAAGTGAGTCAACCTAAAAGTAGTCTCAAACAAAGGGAAAATCTATTTCACATACATTGCCTAGTGAATAGGAAGACCTGTTCCCTAATTGTTGATGGAGGTAGCTACACCAACATCGTCTTTGCTGAGTTAGTGGAAAAGATAAAGTTGCCGACCTACCTGCACCCTCGACCCTATGGATTAAAGTGGTTTAATGACAGGGGTATGGTTTATGTACATAAAAGAGCTTGGATAACATTCATAGCATGGTAATATGAGGATGAGATTGAATTCAATGTGGTCCCTATGAATGCTATGAATTTACTTCTTGGTCAACTATGGGAGTATGACCAGAAGGTGATCCATGATGAGTTCCTTAACACTTATACAGTCCGGAAGGATGGGAAGTGCTATTGCTTAACCCCTATGAATGTTGAGGAAATCCAGAGCAACTTGGTACCCATGGTGAAGAGAAAAGGGAAGAGAAGTTTGTTTGGCATCTCGGATTGTGCTCATTGTTTAATGTCGATGATGACTTCTTTTCAGCCTTATGGTAATGATAGGAATTAGCTTATGAGTATCTCTTAGCCGAAGTTGACCTATCTCAAGCTGACGCTGACCTACCAAAAGTAGATGCCGACCTAGTCTAACCCAAGGCTGAGGCCAAACAACTTTTGCTGAGGTTAGGCTAATACTAAAAGACCAAGATGAAGAAAAGGAGCCACTCGGCATCAAGTTTATCATCTATTGAGAAGCCAAGAGACCATACAACCGAGGACTCAAGGCCTAAGATCTACTTGGCATGGCATGAGAGACTTGTGCCGACTGATTCTAGAACTCGACAATTATAGGCTAACCTTTCTGGTGTCTTAGCTAAGCAATGTGAGACTACAAAGACTCATCCTTGAACCTGGACATCCAACTACAAACCCTGCCCAGTTTGAATCCTGCTCCTTCCAGGACGGGCTGAATGATTTCATACCAACTTCTATTAACGCATAATTATGTATTCTTGTACATGTTTTCTTTATTTTATTTATGGGCCTAATTCTTTAAGGTTTAAGGCCTTGTATATTACTTATAGTTTTGCCACTAGGGTATAGAGCTTGTTACAAATAGCAACATTTGTAATAACATAGAAATAGATGAACGAAGACAATCTATTTAGAGTGAAACTTTCCTCTTTCGAGTAAGGCTATACTTGAGCTATTAGAGTTTGCATTTGCTAGATTATCGAGTGCTAAGTAACTCTTTAATCTTTCTTATGTTTTTATCAATCTTGACCTTAAGATTGTGGTGAACCCTCATTTGAGTTGGTCAGTGAGTTGCATCTATCCCTCATTTCAATCTGGAGCAAAATTTAGTGTTCATGAGTTGTATTAGACCTTATTTTGAGCTCAAACCCCTGATTGTGTTTGCGTCTTGGTGCATGATATCTATACACATTTACACTCAAAACCCCAGTTTTACTCCTCGTTCTTCATATTCCTCTTGAACCCCGAATACCCATTCTTCCTTCCAAGATCTGTTGCTCGTGATATGCATCATCTTTCGTTGCCTCATAACAAAATCTTTCATCCTTCACGCATGCTCAATGAGTATAGCAAAAGAAGATAGGGAGAGGTTCTCTAAATGTACAATATACTTAGATAACATCCCTTGGATGTAGATTTTCACAAGTTCTCTTTCATCACATACATCTTAGATGCTTAGGGTGCACTCTCTAAAGTACTCTATATAATCCATCATATCTTCCTTTGGGTTTTACTGTGTTCTTCCCATGTCAATAATTGTTACTTGCTCCTGAGTAGAGAAGAATTTCTTCAGGAAAAGCTTGTACATAGTTCTCCATGAATCAACTTATCTTGAGGAGATATTGACATATTAAGTGTATGCCTTCTTTGTCAGTAATTCGCAGAACTCTTTAAGCTTCAGGTCATCATCAAGCCTATAAGGCTCTAAGGTTTTAATAAATTTCAATAGATGTTCCTTGGCACTTCCCTTCTTCTCATTGAATAGCATGAATTTAGGACTTATATAATACTTAGGGTATGGCTTAGCTTTAATGTGTTAATGATTTGGGAGTTTTAGATCTGGTACTCCTGTAGATGACTTAGCTTATATTTCCTTCATATAAATGTCTAAGTCTTCCTTTGTTATAAAGGAAGTCCTTGGAGTAGAGGTTGTAGATGCAGGTGGTAAAGTAGGAGTAACATTGGGATAGGAATTAGATCTACCCATGGTTGGGATGGTGGGATTGGATGGAGGAATGGCTACGTGTAAGGATGAAGAGCCACCTAGCTGGAGTCTTACATTCCTTATTACATGAGTTGGTTGTTATGTAGGTTCTAGTCGAAGGGTTTCATTACCTTATCCTTGATGGAAATCTTTCTTAACAGTTGGAGGGTTAGCTAGTTGAGTTGAGGTAGTGATGCTTGGTTGTTTAGTAACTATAGGACTTAGCAAAGCTATACCCTGTTACGTAGCAGCAATGGTAGCTGTCTTAGTCAAGATAGGTTAGATCATAGCTATGAACTAGTTTAAAGCCTTCGTGGCTTCCTACGTTGTTTGCATTGTTTGTACAGGATTTAGAGGAGCTTTAGGCACTAAATAGTCTTAGCTAACATTCTTAAGAGCTAAGAGTGGATTTTGCTCAGTAAGCTCAGCATTAGTGTCAAGCTCTTAAGATGTAGTATCACGTGCTAGTTGTCCTCTTCTTAGGAGGTACCATGTCTCTGTAATCACTCATCCCTAGTGGAGTTGCCAAAATGTAGATGTAAGGGTTTGATTGGAGTAGGTGTGAGTGACACGCTACATGTAGCTTCAAAGAAGTGAAATGGAAAATACACCTAAAGGGATAATTAGGTGAGAATGAGGTAGGGAGGAGGAACATGCAATCCTGGAGCCTCAAATGCACGAATGATATACAAGGCAGCTTTCGGGAGCCTCAGGCGTTCACCTTGTGGCTTGAGTGAATGAGATCAAGTCGTTACTTGAATTGCTTATTTCATCTTAGAGAGTTAAGTTCTTTAGAGCAATGTTGTTTTTCAAATCTTTCTAAGAGTTCTAAATGAGGAGGAAATGCTAGGTATTTATAAGCTCTTAGGCAAGGTAGTATCTGTTAGATCACCTTGGTGATCAAATGATCAGATGGAGCTTACTCAACTTATGCTTATCCAAAATGAGCTAGCTAATAGGCTCAAGACTAGTAGCCTTCCTTGTGAGTACATGAGCCTAGTTGAGAAAGTTTGGATGCAAATGAATTAGTCCAACGATCCTTGTATCGAGCTTACTGAGTCAATTCTCCTTGAATTATCCTAAGTATAGATTAGATTCCTTAGGCCCTATTGTAATACCTTAGAGTTTCAAACCCCTAAATTTAGTGCATCAGGCAACATTAATAGAATTAAGTGAAAGTTCATGGCTAGGCTATAAAAATTAGAGGAAGTTATTCTATGAAATCAAGCTGCTAAAATAATATGTACATAAGAAATAATTACATAAAGTCTAGGGTTAACCAGAACCAAAAGTCATTTAAATAGTGAAGCTTATGACTAGGCTCAAAATATTATTTAAAGGCGATATGTGCTTGGAAAACATAATTTGTATATTAAATGCAAAATGAATATGATTAGGAATAGATCCTCATAGAATCTTAAAAGTCCCTTGTAGAAGCTTTTGTTTATGAGAGAATAATATAAAATAATTAAAGAAATAAATAAATAAAATAATCAAGGTGGTTTTTGAGAAACATAGTTGTACATGGAATTAAACAAATGAAACTAGGGGCTCCATTGGTATTGGAGTGCAAAACAAGGGAAGTTAGTGGTTTTAGAATATGATTTTCTAAAATCACATGACACTTGGCAATATTGTTCCTATACCAAACCTACTATAAAAATCTCAACTCTTTTCGTTGTACAATCTTTGGCAAGATAACACTTTAGGAAAATTTAGGAAGCCATTTTAGAAGGTTAGTAAAAAAAAGAGAGAAAAATAGGAAAATCGGTGCATGAATCTAGACATACATGAAACTCGAACCAAACAACAACTTAGGAATGAGTGGCCACCACCACTTAACTCTAAAAGCAATGCCTAAAGTGGCCAACACACCTTTGGTGGTGCTAGATGGTTGGATCTTGCAATGACGATGAGTTTCGGTTTTTACCCTATTTTCGATGAATTTTTTAAAATGGCAAACTTTGTTAAAAAATTATGAAAATTTGTATTCCTAAGTTGTTTTTAGTATAATTTCATGGAAAAATATCAATTTTTCAAAATATGCATATTTTATATATTGCTTTGAAGAAATGGGCCATTCCAAGTGAGTTTTCAATCTGATTTTTAAAGAGTAAGTGATGTTATTTCAAGCACAAACTTTCTCTACAAGCTCCTCATAATATCTTTTTTAAAGCTATTAAAAAATTTCCCCAAATTTGCTCAGTAGATTTTTGTTAATTTTGATTTACTCAAAAACTACCAAATTTGGAAATTTCAGAAAAAAGGTTGATCTTTAAGTATCTTTGGCTGAATATGATTTTTATTCACATTTTTTGTGTTAAAATGATGTTTTATAAGGTTGCATGTGATTTTGAGGCCAAAAGTGATCAAACGGGTGATTTATCATGATTTTTACAAGTTAAAAGTATCTTTTTCACAAAACAGGAATGGCCATGTCTTGAAAAAAGAGCATGCATGGGTTTTTGAAAAATTGTCCAAATTTGAAATATGATCTTTGGAATGATTTTCCTATTGATTATGTCTAAAACTTGATGAATCTAAATGGTTAAATGGTGTTTTAGCAAGTTTAAGCATTAATTGGCCTTGTAGAAGCTTCTCTAGAAGATTGGCAGTAACTAAGTAAGGAAAATGACTTGGAATAAAATATAATATAATAATGACTTGAATGAGATAATCTGTATAAGCTTTTGTAGAAGGTCTTTGGTGAGATATCAAATGGGTAAACTAAAATGTTTCCAACTAGAAGCTTGAATAGAAGGTTCCTTGGTAAAACATAAAGTGGAAACTAAAAGTACATATGAGTAGAATCTTGAGTAGAAGCCTCCTTGACCATGAATCCTAAGATCAGCCTCAAGTAGAAGGTTGAGTAGAAGGTACACTCAGTAAAGTTAATAAGGACCTTTACTTAGTAGAAGGTTAAATAACAAGGACCTAAATAAAAGGATCATGTAGAAGGTTGTGTAGAAGGTAAAGACCATCACAAAAGAACCATATAGAAGGTCTTGTAGAAGGTCTTAGGTATTACTAAAGTATTCTTACCAAAACACTTAATCTTTAAGAAAATGTTTATGTAACTTAGATAGACACTGAAATATAACTCTCAATTCTAGGTTACCTGAATAACGAGGAACTCGAAGATGCTATTTAAAGCGAAGGATATTACTCTCAAGTAAGTAGATATTGTGTGTTAGGAGTAGACTTATGTCTACTCACTAGGTTTTGAATTGTGTAATTCACTATAATGCACTTGGTTGCCTGCATTTAAATTTGAAATTCTAGGATATGTTGTTTGCTAAATTTGTGATGCTTATGTACTTGGTTGTGAAGTTGGATGTGTTACTCAATGACTAAGAAGATGTTGCTAACATCTAAAAAATATTGGGACATGGCTTAACCTTCAAGATGTTCGCCTAAGCAAACTCAATACAAGGTTTTAGTTTACGATAAGACATTAAAGTAAGACCGAGATAATTAAATGGTACTTGATGTAAAGCTTAGACAATGTGTTATTATATATGAGAAAGACTAGGCCAACTAAGTCTTATGAAATGGTAGATTTGAATGTACACTCGATAACTATGCTTGGTATTGGGTTGATATATCACTAGTACATTCATGGCATAACATAGCATGGTAAGAAAATGACCTATAGGTCAAGCTTTTTTGAAAATGAGACAACGCTATGCTAGGCTGAGTTTCTTTTAAGCATATAGATTTGCACTTCTCAATCATTATGGCCACTTTATGTGGTTTTAGCTAGGCTAGTTATGTGCTAGGTATTTACAGCTACTACATGTGGTTTCAATTAGGTTGGAACTTTTGGCTACTTACTATAGTCTTAGGCTAAATTTATTCAAGGGATCTCTTGGCAACTCCTAGTTGCCTTAGATTGGGTTAGGATATCAATACTAATGCATTTGTTTATGTCTATGAGCATGGTACACATTCTTTGCGTAGACTTCTATGTTGGGCATTGATGCAACATGGCTAAAAATATTTGATTGCTACTATGTTGTTATTTGTTGGAGATGTTTATGATAAGCCAACTTGGCTAGGCAATTATTGTTACATGTTTAAAATATCTAAGGATTGGATAGATTACTTGATGCGTCTCTAGGTTCAAATATATAAAAAGGCACCATAACAAAGTGAATCAAAGGAAATAAAAGAAAAGCTAGAGAAGTCTGGGTAGCTACTGAATGGATATGATGTACCACTCAATCTTACTTAGCCTACAATTCACTGGATGTAACTCATCGGTTCGAACTAAGGGTTACTTACCACTATTCCTTGCTAAAGGAAATAAATAAGAGTTGAAAAATAATGAGAACACTAAGGTTACTCAGAGGAAATGTGAATAATTTCTCTATTGATGATTAATTTTCTATGTACAAGTAAGTGGGGGTTGATATACCCATCCACTAGGGTTACTCTACATGTATGAAAAGACAAAAGGGTATTCTTACAATTAGGTTGCATAAAGTATATTAAAAGGGGTAAAAGGGATAAAGAATATTCAATACGAAAGAGTAAGAATCATTGTGGAATGTTGTATTAGAAGATACGTATCGCTGTGTGGTTGGACATTAGAAATATGATATAAAGTAGGTGAAAATAGAAAAGTGTTTGCAGATAGGGGCCGACCTGATTTGGATCAGGTTGAGGGCTAGCTAGTCCTATTGTAGAGTGGTGAGCTTGAGTTAGGGTTAGATGCTTGTGGTCGGCTCTAAAATTCAACTGGAATGGTCTTGGTGCTATCTTCTTAGCTATCTTGATAGAGCATAGTAGCTTGGCAAGAGTAGGTCTGACATACGTGAAGGTCTAGTAGTCAGGTTGATAGGTGATTAAGTCGGGATAAGAATCTCCTTCTTAGATATGGCTTTGAACTAGTATCCTTTGAGTGATTCCTTAGAGTCTTCTAGCTTAGATGCGGGTGATTGGTCCAAGGGGCTGATTCCTATCATTTATTTGGGGGTTGGAAAAATTTGTCCTCAAATTTGGAGTGGTCTCTACTCTTTCTTCTAAGGGGCTCACAAGGTCTTCTTTTATTGGTTGGTGAGGAATCAGATTAGAGACATTAAAAGTGGGGGAGACACCATAGTTATTAGGTAACTCAATTTGGTAGGCATTGCGGTTAACTTTCTTTAGGACCTTGAATGGACCATCAACTTAAGGAGATAGTTTGCTCTGTCTCAAGTGTAGGAATTATTCTTAGCTGAGGTGAATCCATGCTAAGTCTCCTGGCTGGAAAGTGATAGTTTGGCGGCCTCGGCTACCAATCTCATGTTGTTTCTAATTGAACTTGGCGATCTTCCTGGTTATAGACTAGTGTAGTGCTTGTAATTCTTAGGCTTGGTTAAATCTGAATCGACTCTCTTTAACAGTTGCTAGGTTATCGATCATATCTAGGGGAATAATATGGTTAAGGCTATAAACGACCTTGAATGGGGTCTTCCTAGTGATGCTGTAGATAGTTTAGTTATATGTGAATTCATAATTGGTAGACACAGAATCCAGTCCCTCAAGTTTTTTCCCACAATTGCTTTAAGTAAGTTGCCTAGTGTCTCGTTCGCCACTTCAGTCTAGTTATCAATTTGAGGGTGGCTATTGGAGCTGAATGCAAGTTTAGTTTCAAGTTTTCTCCAAAGAGTCTTCCAAAAATAGCTCAAGAATTTTGTGTCCTAGTTTGTAATGATAGTCTTCGGCACTCCATGTAGTCGGACCACTTCCTATAAAAACAAATCAGCAATATATAAAGCATCATTAGTTTGATGGCATAGAATAAAGTATGCCATTTTGTTGAAGTAGTCCACTACAAAATATATAGAATTTTTTCCTCTGGATTTCTAAGGTAACTCTAGGACAAAGTCTATGCTGAGGTTTGCCCAAGGTAAGGTTGGCTTTGGTAGGAGCATGTATTCTTCATGGGGCTCTCTCTTCTCCTTCGCTCGTTTGCATGCTTCACAACTACCAACTACCAACTACCTTATAGACATCCTTGGCCAAACCAGGTTAGTAAAAGCTTTCCTTTAACAAATTAGCTGTTTTAGTCTCTTTGAAATGACCTGATAATCCACCACTATGAACTTCCTAGACTAATAGCTCATGTATGGAACAGTTTGATATACATAACCTTTAGTCTTTAAACAAATAGCCATCCTTAAGATAATATTTTCTAACGACCACTCCTTCTTGGCACCACTCAATAACCAGATCGAAATGAGGGTCATTAGCATATTGTTTGGTGATAAGTGAAAATCTTAGTAATTTTATCTACATAGTGGTCAATAAAGTTTGTTGTCATGATAGGGTATTGACGACTATGTTTGTGCTTCCTTTGTTGTGTTGGATTACATATGAAAACCTCTCCATGAACTCTAACCACTTGGCTTATTTTTTCGAGAGTTTGTTCAGACTCCTAAGATGCTTCAAGGACTCATGGTCTGTATAAATAACAAACTCTCGTAGCAACAAATAGTGTTGCCATGCAATAAGGGCTAAAAAAAAAAGAGTATAACTCTTTCTCGTAAACAAAATAATCCAAGGCAACACCACTAAGCTTCTCACTATGGTAGGTGACGGGTGATCACTTTTACATTAGGATAGCACCAATTCCAGCTCCCGATGCATCACATTCTAACTTGAAGGGCTTGTCAAAGTTTGGTAGTGATAGAATAGGGGTAGAGGTGAGCTTCTCCTCATTCTCCTTGAAGTTCTGTTCATCTTCGTCATTCCATCCTAACCTTTTACTTTCCTTTGTCATCTCAGTCAAGGGGGCAGTTATGATACTAAAGTTTTTAATGAATCGCTTATAGAAAGAAGCTAGGCTATGGAAACCTCAAACTTCAGTGGCATTTTTTAGCGTCGGCCATTCTAAGATAGCTTTGATCTTTTCTTCATTTGCTTGGATTCCTTTCCTTGACACTACAAACCTAAGGGAAATCACTTCATCTTGACAGAACATACTCTTCTTCAAATTCCTATATAACTTCTCAGTCTGTAAAATGTCAAATACTGCTTAAAGATGTTGAACATGGTCACTCAAGTCGGTACTGTATACCAATATGTCATCAAATTACACAACCACACATTTTTCGATCAGGGGGTGCATCATATGGTTCATTAACCTCATTAATGTGCTCGGTACATTAGCAAGTCCAAATGGTATAACCAACCATTTGTAGAGCCTATGCCTAGTCTTGAAGGTAGTCTTCCACTCATTACCTAATCTTATATGAATTAGGTGGTAGCCACTTCGTAGATCAATTTTTAAAAATATCTTGACACCATAGAGCTCATTTAGCATGTCATTGAGTCTTAGTATCGGATATCTATACTTCACAGTAATTTGATTGATTGCTTGACTGTCGATGCACATTCGCCATGAACCATCCTTCGTTGGAACGAGTAGAGCTAGTACTATACAAGGGCTCGTGCTCTCCTTCACATATCCTTGCTCCATGAGCTCATCCACTTATCTCTTTAGCTCGGTAGCTTGCTTAAGGTTTATTCTATATGCAGGTTGGTTTTGTAGGGCAGCGCCTGGCTATAGATCAATACAGTGTTTTATGCCTCGTACTAGAGGTAGTCCTTTAGGTAATTCTTCAAGGAATAGATTAGAGAACTCATTTAGCAAGGGTCACATCTCGGTGTAATACAGGATGTACCATTATACATGAATACCAGTTTATATTCAACAAAGTTTTATTTATAACAAAAGAGTACTACAACAGAGTTCATATTTACACTAGTTTATACAAAAGATTACATTCATCAAACTTAACCAAACCTAGAATATAATACTTTTTTTTTATTTCATATTTACAGATCTTTCATGAAATTAAGATCAAAATACAGGAAGACTTCTTTAAAAGCAGCTGACTTTATCCTACTCTCTCTCAAAAGACTTTTTCCCTTAACTGATGTTACCTAGTTAATTCTCTTCATAACCTTAGGATACATAAGTATCCCTTCAGTTTTCTATGAGCTAAGTGAGAGTGGATAAAATAAGATACAAAACAAACACAATACACATTCACCTAGATCAAAACTATAAAATATTCAATTTCATAATCAAAGTTATCAATATAAACTATTTATGCAGAAAATTCATGCTATGCTCATGTACGTGACATGTATTAGTACCAATATCCTATATTTTTCCAATTCTTCATTCGATAAGTTGACATATCTGAGCATCTGGATACTATGTTCAGGAACCTAGGGCAACAAGGCACTGGTTAGGAGTAGGACTCCCAACAAAAACCACCCACTATGATTTGAAAATCCAACACATAGTCAGTCACATACCATGGCCATAATAAGTTGAGCAATGTAGTTATATATGCTCAAAAGCCAACTCAGTAGTGTTTAAGCTTTTAAAAACTCGACTCGTAGGTCCTTTCGTGCTATGCCATGAATGCAATAAATAGCACAATAACCCAGTATTGGGTATGAATCTCAAGTTCCACTTCATAATAATTCGACTATCTCAACTTCAATTTTGTTTCTTAGCTTTATAATACATTCTTTTATATAGGGTTCACTTAAGTGAACACTCCAAAAGACCATTCCATTTCTAAGTTTTCCAAATAGAAATACATATCTATGGACCAATCATACATGAGGAAATATTCCACTTAGTTAACACACATTCAATAGAATCATGCATCTAATCAATCTAATACATCATTACAATTTACAGCATAACTGATTCCAAGTCAAGTAGACATAGGTCTACTTATATGCAAACAGAAATATCTACTTACCTGGACTTAATAGTAGTACAACCTTATGCCTCGACACATGGATCGTCTTTGCCTATTCACCTAAAAAAAAGTTTATGTGCAAGAATCAGGGTCGACTTGGATGTTACATTTACTAATGTTGACCATTAACTCATATATTTTGTTGATATTTTCATTCTTATCTTTTGAACAAATATAATTTTCTTATTTTCATTATTATTATTATTATTTCTTTAGAATGTAACAACCTTAGTACTTTTACTATCATTGTTCTGAATAGTATTCAAATATGCTAAAATAAGTTTTCTATGTCATAACATAGCATAAACATTATATCTATAAGGTATCTATGAACCTATGACTATGAGACACATCACTTCTATAATCACATTTTAGCTCCGATAGCTCCATAAATTGTAAGAGTACCTTGAAAACTTATTGTTTCTTATGTGAAAGGTTTACAACAGTTTAACCAGCGTTCTGATAAATTAATATGATAGATTATTTCACCGTTGTTTTACCATTTCATAATTGTTATAGATTCGAAAAATAATGGCATAAATTTAAAACTTTGATCTCTCTCTCTCTCTCTTCTTTTTTTTTTTTTAAATTTTTATTTATATCCTTAGGCATTTGTAAATAAATTTAGTCTATCTATGGTATAGAATAATCTATTACTTGAATATATGTAATTATCCTTCACTCCTTTTAATTTTGTTGATTAACCATTTGAATCTTACTTGACTTCATAAGCATAGTGGGATGTGAAGCATATGTAACTAGTTGATGACAAGTTCTTAATAAAAAATTTAGTAAATCATGAATATTAAAACTTTAAAAAGAAAAATAATAGATAACTAAGATACTTGCCTATGTTGAGACGTTAGCTACCAAAGGAATGGATGATGATTTTGTATCATGAAATTTGATAAGATCCGTGTTTTTTTTTTTTTTTTTATAAATATTTGTTGACGTGGTGACTTCTTGGAGGGATTCTAAACCTCGCAAATGGAAAGTCACCCTCATACATATATATTTTGTTGGTGGCGATGGAATGTGCTCGATCAGCACGTAACTTAAGGCGGTCCAAATATTCTTTTGTGATTAAGTTTAAAAGTGCCGCCACAAAAACTTCATAAGGAAATATTTAAATTGCGGCTATGAGTGGATAATCATTTTGATATGGTCCAATTTCATGTGACTTTTCAAGTATCCTTTTCTCTTAATTTACTATTCATTAAAAGTATGATAATATACTTTAAAAATAATAGAACATCATATCATACATCTAATCCCAATCCTTTTTCCTTTTACAGAAATTAAAATTTTACTTGATAAACTTTAGTTTATAAATAATATGGTTGCATCTTCAGTCATTTTCATGATCTAATTTTACATAATTATTTCTTCTAACTTTTCTAACTTTATCATAAAGTTTGAATTAAAACGGATAGCGCTGCCTAATGCCTTAAATTTAAGGGCTCGAAATCCTTGGATATTACAGTAGGCTTTGGATCTCATCAGGAACACCCTCTAAATCTCTTACCTCTAGCAATTTTCTAACCAATAGGAACATAGGCTCATTGGCCTTCTTAGCAGCTCAAGGCTCTCTTTGGCTCATTACTAAGGTCTTCTTCTTATTGGCTCAGGTGAGCTGATTATGGGTCTCATTCACTTAGGATGGGGTCACGAGTTGCAACATAATCTTCTTTCCATTCTTAATAAAGGCATATGTGTTCTTATACTTATTGTGAGTAACACGTCGATCAAACAACCAAAGTCGTCTAAGTAGCAGATGTGAAGCTCCCATAGGAACGACATCACAAACGACCTTGTCTTTATACACGTTCCTAACATTGAATGGAACAGTTAACTGCTAAATCATATGCAAAGTACCCTTATCGTGAAGCCAATGCAACTTGTAAGGTCAGGGATGCTTAGAGCTTGGCAAACATAACCTTTTGCATAAAAGATTGTGCAACTACGCTAGTATAGCTTCCTTCGTCTACTATAATGGTGCACAATTTCCTCTTGATGGTGCACTTTGCATGGAATAAATTTTCTCTGTAATCTTCTTTAGAGCTCGACAAGGAACTCAGTACTTGTCTCAAGACTAGGGTTATCACTTCTCCCTAGTCGACATAGATACAGGTCTCTTCTTCCTCTTCAGCTTCAGCTTTTCCAACATCCTTTTCCTCCTTAGGCTCCCTCTTGTTGGTGTTATCCACTACATCTCCTCAGAGCATCATGACACATCGATTTGGACACTCAGCAGCCATGTGCTCGAAGCCTAAGTATTTAAAGCATTTCACCTCACTGGTCTTCTGTCTAAAGGTTTATCCCCTCTCATATGTTCTTAGGGTCAATCTAGCCTTAACTTTATTCGATTGGCCTATTTGGCCTTATTAGCCTACTCAGCGATCGTTAGGTTGATCATTCCTTTCCTTGGCTCAGTTTAGCCTCTTCGACTTAACTTAAACTGGTTGGCATGGAATTGGGGTTCGGGAGAATGTTGGCCCAAGTTGGTTCATAACACTTCTCCTCTACTTTTCGATCCTCTACACTATCTTAATTACCTCTTCCAAGGCATAAAACCTTTACACCTCCACAATGTTGCGAATCTCCAATCTGAGTCTAGAAATAAACCCCAATACTATATGAGCCTCAAGTTCTTTTATGTTAGCTTGGATCATAAGCATCTTGAACTCTCTTACATATTTATCAACTGTTTGGCCTCCTTGGTGGAGTTCTTACAACTTTGTAAACATATCCTATAAGTAGGTCCTAGGCACAAATCTACCTCTTAACAATCTTTTCATCTCATCCTATGTCCTTGCACCTCGTCTTCCATCCCTTGCCTTAGCTGCATTTAGATTTTTCTACCACATAATGGCATAACTAGAGAAGTTAAGTGTAGCAAGTTGAACTTTCATAGCTTTTGTATATCCATAACACTTGAACACCTTCTCTACCTTCTCTTCCCACTCCAAATATTCATTTGTATCTCTACTTCCACTAAAGGGTAGGATTTGGACCTTGACTTTGTCTAGTCTAAGAGGAGCTCGGGGTCCTCGCTCTTGTGCTCAGTAATAACCAGCCTCTTCTTCCTCCTCTCGATACTCCTCAGCATAAACCTCCTCTTCATCTTCATCAATTTCCTCTAACTCCAATCTTTGTCTAGTAGCCCAATCTATAACTCCTCCAGCTCGAGGGAGTTAAATTGGGCAATGCGCTCAATTACCTCGACCATAACCTCTCTCTTGAATATTTTTAGGTGGGTTGTACAGCAGCATACACTGAGGTTATTGCCTATTAACTTACATTATTATAACTAGACTCTCAATAAGGTTAGTGAGTCTGTTAAGTTTGTCATCAACTGAACTAGGGGTGTTGCTACCATAATGACCATGACTAGGTTAAGCATTACTACTCTGATCACCAATAATACCCTGAACACTCGAATTTGACATGATACAATGTCTCTGAAACAGATTAACAACACAATACATAGGAAAACAAAGCTTTTGTACTTCCCAAAACCTCAACTAACATACCAACAATTTCAATACCCAATAATGATTTGAACAAAATAAAAAAGAACTTGCTCTACTTTCATATTGAAAAATAGTGCAAGAACAGAGTAACAATGGAATCACACTTATCAGCACACAAATCTTCACTACATAGCTCATAATTCCAAACTTACTCCATACAAACACATTGTAGCAACTACAGAAGGAACACACAGTAGCCATTAGCAACAAAGCAAACCAAAAACTTCACTGCAACTTTTCACACTCTCTATCGAAACGATGCTTTGATATAGTGAAACTGATGTGTCTTCAGGGTTAGACATATGGAGAGCCACCATAATGAAGCGAACCGAAAGAAATAAAAGAAAAGTTAGCAAAGTTTAGACTGTCATTGAATGGATATGGTGCACCACTTGACCCTAATCGGCCTACAATTTGCTGGATGTAACTCACTAGTTCGAATTGAAGGGTTACTCGTCACTACTCCTTGCTAAAGGGAATAGATAAGAGTTAAAGGATAATGAGAACACTAAGGTTGCTTAAAGGAAATGTGAATAATTTCTTCATCAATGATTAATTGTCTATATACAAGAAAGTGAGACTTTATATACCCATCCACTAAGGTTACTTTGCATGTATGAAAAGATAAAAGGATATTTTTACAATTAGGTTATATAAAACATACTAAAAGAGGTAAAAGAGAAAGAATATTTAGTATGGAAAAGTAAGAATCATTCTGGAATGTTGTATCAAAAGACATGTATTGTTAGTTGGTTAGACATTAGAAATATGATGCAAAGTAGGCAAAAACAAAAAAGCGTTTATAGTTAGGGGTCGACCTAATTTGGATCATGTTAGGGGCCAGCTAGTCTCGCTGCAGAGTAGTCAGCTGGAGTTGGGGTCAGATGCTTATGGTTAGCTCTAGAATTCAACTGGGATGGTCTTGGGGCTATCTTCTTGGCTATCTTGATAGAGCATAGCTACTTAGCAGGAGCAGGTCTAACATACGTGAGGGTTTGTCAATTAGGTTGGTAGGGGATTAAGTCAGGATAAGAATCTTCATCTCAGATATGGCTTTGACCTAGTATCCTCTAAGTGAGTCCTTGGAGTCTTCTAGTTTGGTTATGGGTGATTGGTCTAGGGGGCTGATTTCTATCATTACTATTATTAGACTTGTTGTATTTTGTTTGTGCTTATCTACTCTCACTTAGCTCATAGAGAGCTGAGGGGATGTTTGTTTGTGCATCCTAAGGTCACAGGTCACAAAAGATAAAGAATGATAGGACTTAGAAATTGGGACGAGGCAACGAGAGCATTTAGCTAGAAGATTATATGTTGATACCTAGATGTGAACACTAAAAAAGATCTCCTTGCTAACCCATAGGTTTTGATGGATTTCGCTTGAATGTAATAAAGTAGTCATGAATTGGATTATGTAATGTCTCTAGAACAACTGACATGTGATACACTATGTGGACCTATGTTGTAAAGTGTTCACAAGTGATATCTGTTATCAATAAAGAAAAGTATGATGATTTTATTTATATATTGAGATTGTTATAGCCAAAATAGGTTGACTCCACCGTATCTCTAACTTAAGGATGACATGTAGCAAACTGTCTCCTCAACACCAAGAGATAGTTATAACAAAAAGGTAAAAACTAATGCTTCCTACCCTAATGGGTGGGGTGTACCTAGCTTAAGGAGTTAACCCAAATAATTAATATAATATATTTTAAGCCTCTATAACTATTATGTAGAAGTGCCCTTCAAAATAGAACACTCACAACAAATGACAAATTTTGTTCCATTAAACTCTACATAAGTAAATATTAATTAGGAAATTAATTGAAGAAAAGGGAATACAATAGTCAATTTGTTTTGAAACTAGGCTTCCATTCATATGATATGGAACTCATGCTACACTTTGCATTCAAGATTGGAATTTTCCTTAATGACATATATACACAATCTAATGAACTACCGACCATTGGTCCCATTACTCGTGCATGGCTACAAGGACTCTAATCCTTCACCCAAAGACTCTTCTCTTGACAAACTGTTGATGACGAGAAACTTTACACCAAATGAACGTGACTGAACTCCTTAAGCTCCCCGTATTTTTATACATTGATCTATACTCTCGGTAGTGATGTTGTTGACCACTCCCTTACTAAGGACCCTATGTAGAGTAATCTGACCAACTGCTGTTAAGAGGTTTTTGTCGAGTGATGAGAGACTCACTTATTGGTTAAGTAGCTTTCTTTTGGCATGCTACCATTTCTCTCAGCTCGACCCCTTTACTGTCGCAACATCTTGATCCCTTTCACCTACTGTATTTAGAGTCTTTATATGGGACCAATGTTGTACTATCACTTGTCCACCTCATCTGATATTATACTACCTTTCCATTTTTGTCTTTTATCCTTTTTATCCCTTTTTATATGTACTAGAAATCCCCTTTTTGTATATACTTACTTGTAATTTCTTTATTTGTAATGTTGCCCTAAGGACGTACTACAAATAGTCCATTTCCCTTATAAACCGCAAATAACTTGACAATTAAACATTGAATATTTTGTTCTTGTGAAGCAACCCTCTCCAAGTTCATCTTTCAAACACCTAGTTCTAATTTTGCTAAGTAGCTCAGGATTAGTGGCGAGTGGACCTTGATATCAACTTGTGCGTTATATCAAGTGAGGTGTCAAGTCGTGTTGTGTTCATTGGTGAGTTACATCCTCTGAACAGCTTCGCGTCAGCTACTCTTGTTTGCCTATGGACCTTTTCCCTTTAATTTCTTTGGTATTTCGGAGGACCCATTTTGTTCAGATTTGCCACGATAAGTCCTAGTGATAACTAAGCTCCTAGGTACACCATATAATCTTGGTATCAGAGCCTGAGGTTAAGATTGGGAGCTGTATAGTGATAGTCAGTCTACTGTTTAAGATACTTATGTGTGTGTTGAAGGGATCCGTGTGACGTATATTTATTGAAGCTTTGGGTTGAGAATGTCGAACCCTAGTGTACAAGGAGAGATTAATAATGCCAAAAGTGATGCTCATGGTTATGGTTGAGTTACCTAACAAACATCACATATTACTGATGAGCAGATACAAGATCTTGCTACTATTGTAGCCAACTTAGCTATCTTAGTAAACAGAGTACGAGAGCATGAGAGAGTTGCTGAGTAGGGCCAAGAGATGAGAGATAGGCTAAGAAGGCAGATGAACGAACGAGCTCTGGAAGCCTTTCCAATGAACCAGGTTGGAGTTGGACGAAGTGGAAGAGTATGAAGAAGAAGAAGACCAGTATGTTGGGATTGATGAACATGAGTTTAGAGCGCTAAGGGGTGCTGAACATCTTAAGGTACAGATTCCAAGCTTTAACGGGTTTAGTAGTGTTGATGACTACTTGGATTAGGAAGAGAAGATTGAAAAGATATTCAACTTCTACGATTATGAAGATGTTATCCACACTCGAGTGCCCGCATTAGAATTTTTTGAGTATGCAGTAATGTGGTGGAAGAAACTATAGAATGTTCGCCTGAGGGCTCAATGCAAAGTCTGAACATGGAAAGAGATGAAGAGAGTTCTTAAGAGTAGGTTCGTTCCTGAACATTACGAACAATACACTTTTTGACCACTCCAAGACTTAAGGCTAGGTAACAGATCCATAGACTACTATGTCCAAGATTTTCAGTTGCTCATGATATGATGCGATGTTGACGAACCTAAGATGTGAACTATAGCACAGTTCATCTTTGGACAACAGGCTGAGATTAGTAACATTGTAGAACTACAGAACCTTACAGCTTTGGATGAAACCATCTGTGTGGCCTAGAGAGTTGAAAGGTAATGGCAGAACTAGGTTAATTGAATGTAGAGTAGCCAAACACTGGTGCCAAATAGGAGTGGCCTGCCGAGCCGACTAGTGAATGATAGAGCATCAAACAATTCTAAGGTAGAAAGTCGAGGACAGATGCCGATGTAAACCCTTAAAATTTTCAACATAATACCTAAAGTAGACCCCAGTATGCTTGAAGACTCTAAGAGTTTATAAGGCTAGTTAAGATGAAAACCTTAATATAACAATTGAAGATTTAATCGCGTAGAAAATTTTTATGCCCTAAATGTATATAAACACTAGAGATTGCGCTTAACAGTGATAAAACCCTAAAACTATAACTTTAAGAATATAAAAGTACTAATTTAGGCTAAACCTTAATTGATAATATAACCTTAGTATTATACTAAATAATTGGTAAAAGATTAAAAATAACTTTCATTCACTCATAAATAAATACAGTACTAAAGTAATCAATTAGAAACTAAGATACTATATCATAGATCACATTCATCTTCTAAGTATATAACTAGGTTAGTATTATATAGAGTTAAGGGTTTAGTTGATGTTTAGGTTACATGTAGCGAACATTAATTCCCTAAATGATATTTTTCATTTTAATTATACTAAGTAGCTTACCAATTGGTGTATATAGGATATAAATACCTAATGGAAGATCTCGTTATCTATTTTTACTAATCAATTCACTAAACTTCTTATTTCCTTTCATTTCCTTAATCTTTCTCCTTATTTTCCCTAATTACTTCATTATGTACACAAAATGACATTTATTTTTGGAAAGTTGACCAAGTCAACACATGTTGACCAAGGTCAAAAGGTTGACTAAGTCAACACATGTTGATTAAAGTCAACATTTAGAAAAGTTAACAAAAGTCACTTTCATTTAAGAAAATATCCAAGTCTTCTAATGATTTCTTTCCTTTTAGCTTTTTTCTTCCCTTTCCTTTTCCAATTGCCATCCACTCCTTACCCTTCTAGACCCCACTTCCTTCTTCTTTTCAAACATAACACAAAACAAAAAAAATCAAGTCCCTTCTCCTTCCTCCATAACCGTGACCTCCCTTTCCCTTTCACTGTTCCTAATTTTCCAACTTTGCAACCATATATCAAGAAGAAAACAAAGGTATGTTATTATGTATTATTCCATATTATCTAATAGTTAGATGAATAGGTAGGTTAGTTTAAGAAGTTTATGTGTTGTGTACATATATGTTGATTAAGGCTTAAAGATTCAAATTTTATGTTTAGAAGTATAGGATAGCCTTGGTAAATGAAAGAAGAGCATGTGTACATGTATCTAAGTATGTGTATATAAGTGTATACTAAATAAATACATGTATAAAGACCTTTGTACATAAGAATCTAATATGTACATAACCTAAAATAAGGCATATACCAACTATACATACATATACCATGCTAAATACACCCTTAAAATACAAAAAGATAAAATTTGAGAAGCTTTCTTAAGAGGAATTTTTAGCATATGAAAATACGTATGTATATATATATGGCTCTATGTACAAGTATAAATACGGTATAAGTATATGCATGAGTATACTAGTATACATACAAGTAGAGTAATGGTATAAGTATAAACTTAACATATATATAAACATACATAAGTGTACATAATACACTTAGGTATGAGGTAAGGCTTATGTAATCAAATGATGATGTAAGCAATGATGCAATTAAATGATGACATAAGCCATGACATAAGCGAATAATGACATAAGCGATGACACGAGCAATTGATGATATAAGTGTAAGCTTATAAAATAATAACTTATAAGATTACATAAGAGTATAACATAAGTATGTATATATACTTAGGGTTCAAAAATCCTTTAAAACCCTAATACACATCCTAAATTAAATTAAACTTAATTAAGTACATAGGTTAGTAATACCAATGTAAAATTCCCTAAGTGTAAGAATCTAATAGCTAATTAAATCATTAAGTCCTAAAATAGGATATAAATATAAGTAATAAGAATAATTAAGCGTCCATAGTTAAATTTTTAATAAATTTAGTCTACATTGTAAATTACGGGTCTTAACGTCCAAAACGGATATCACCGTGTAAACGCGCGTCCGAAAATGATAAAAAACGACTATAAATTCATAAATATCAAAAATAAAATGAAAAAGTTACATATGATTAACAATTGGGTTTAATCGAATAAAACTGATAGTAATCTAAGTAGAATTAGGTAGATAGATATCTAAAACGGTTAGTTAATTCAATTACTTATTATCCCTGTTATCTCGTAATGATCAGGTGATCCCAACGAGGGCGAGGATCTTCCGAATAATTATTACGACTAGAGCAAGTCGTCATAGTCAAGTGAGTACTCTCGATGATTCTATACTTGTTTATGCTCGTAGTTAGTGCACTTAAATTGAATATCAATAACTTGATGCATGGGGTTTTGGGATATGCATGTGCTTGATAGTGATTGATTATTATGAGAAATATTGTTAAATACAATAATTGATGATTTGATTGTATGATTGATTTTTATATGATTTGGATGGTTTGCTGATATTGATTGATCACCTCATAATTTGACCTAATTATATTTGGCTTATCTTAAACTAAAAGGGTCATGCATTATCCATGCATTGCATTACTTATTCCGTCCGTTACTTCACGCGAAGATAAAGAGAGGCCTTGCAGGGGTTGTCTATATATATTAAAGTGTTTTTGTACGGTGTACTCGTACAACATGACCTTACCTAAACCTATGGGCTTACTAGGCGATGGAGATGCCAACCGTATGGTTGAGGGTCGAGTTTAGAGATCTCCGCTGTAGAGTATGAGTTTTGACTGTGGAGGCTACCTTACCGCTAGGCTTAGGATTTTGTGTACTATTAGACGACTTAGAAATGGAAATATATTTTACGAAATATGATATTCAAAGTTATTGGTAAAAACCCAGGTATTAGAGCTTGGTCGTGATTGGTGTTGATGAATCTGCAACCCTTATCTCGAAGGGCGTTAAAATTCGATATTATATGCAATATCGGTCAACTGCATATATTGTTTGGCATACTGCGTGTGTATGCATTCATATGGTTGTAACAATTTGTTTGATAACTTGTTTGCCAATATGGTATGAAGGATAGCTCACTAAGCTCTTATAGCTTATTCCCTAATAGTTTTTCTTTTATAGGTTTATTTATGATGGGATTGAGATAAGTCTCGAGTGCTGAGTGCAGGATGAAGATATGTACATTAGTGTTAGAATTAGTTGAGATCTTTATAGGTGATACATAAACATCCTTTGTAGAAAATATTTACATGTTAGAATTTAATATAATTTAATTTTTCCTACAATTTTATAATGTTAGCATATCTTGTCTTATTTTTTGGTAGGGGATACCGATTCTCTGTGGTTCTGAGGAACTGTAAGATATCGAATATCTATAGTTGTTTATAGTTATATGTTATGTTATGTTACAATAAATTAATTACTTGAAAATCGATAATCTTAGTGATTTATTATTTAGAGACTTGTAATCTCTGACTTGTAAGGCGGTTTTCATATTATGGGTGCACACATGTTATGGAAATTTTAGATAATCTTACTAGGCCCCCTTTAGGGTCTTAATAGCCGAGCTGACTAGAAGAAGGTTGAGGTAAGAGCAAAATAGAGGAGCTTGAGATCTAAAGAGATCTAGGTTAGAGATTAGGAAGGAAAACACGAGAAATCAAATGTTTTAAATGCCTTAGCTATGGATACGTGGCTAGTTAATGTCCAAACTATCGAGTCATGACCATAAAGGGAGACAAGCCCTAGTTTGAAGTAGAAAGTGCGAGTGAAGGAAAGGAAGAAGTGGCAACCGAGTAGATGCTGGAAGAATTTTAGGAAGACCTCGATGTCGAGATACCTCTTAAGGGAGTAGCTAAGTATTGCTTTGTTGTTCGACGATCTCTCAATGCTTTTGTAGCTAACGAGAATGAGCAAAGAGAGAACCTCTTCCATACAAATTTTTGAGTGAATGGCAAGCTATGCACCATGATCATTGATGGAGGGAATTATACTGGCGTCATCATATAAGGGGTAGTTAAGGCCATGAAATTGCCAACCCTTCCATACCCCAAACTGTATAAGATTCACTAACTGAACGAGAAAGGAGGACTATACTTTGCTGACCAAGTTAGAGTGACGATTAGATAGGTATAGGGATTACGTGCTATGTGATGTCCTTCCTATGTGTACATCTTACATATTACTCGGCTGACTGTAGCTATTTGACTTGAAAGTGTAATATGATGGGTATAGAAATACCTACATGTTCCAAAAGGATGGGAAGAAAATTATATTGACACCTATGAGTCCTAAGGAAGTGAAAGAAGCCCAAGAAAAGGTTACTAGATCTCTACAGTAGAAGTCCTTGGTGATTTTCCAAGCTCAATTTTCCTGATGATTTAAGGTCGAAGACTATGTGCTCTTTTGAGTTAGGAGGTTCTTAGAGGTTAAAGAAGCTAAGAATATACTTGTTGAAGTGCAGTAGTTACTTCAAGAATTTGCCAACCTATTCCCTATTGAGATGCCAAAAGGTTTACCTCCCTTAAGAGGTATTGAGCACTGCATCGACCTCCAACTAGGGGCTGCCTAACTAAACCGACCTGCTTATAGGCTCAATATAGAGCAGGCAGTTGAATTGAAGAAACAAGTGGATTAACTAATGGATCATGGATATGTCCATGGATCATGGATATGTCCATGAGAGCATGAGTTCTTGTGCTATACTCGTTATGCTCTTGTTGAAAAAGGATGGAATGTGGTGAATGGGCATTGACAATCGAGCTATCAATAAGATCACTATCAAATATCGATACCCGATTTTGCAACTTGATGATATGCTTAACGAGTTACATGGTGCTTACATCTATTCTAAGATTGACTTGAAGAGTGGCTACCACCAGATATAAATGAGACCTAGGGATGAATGGAAGATAGCCTACAAGACAAGAGATGGTTTGTTCGAATGGTTGGTGATGTTGTTTGGTTTAATTAATGCGTCGAGTACATTTATGCGATTAATGAATCATGCACTCAGATTGTTGATCGGCAAATGCACTGTTGTTTATTTTGATAATATTCTGGTCTACAGTGCTGAGCTCCTCGTTCATGTCGAACATTTGAGATTGGTGTTTAACATACTTTGCACCGAGAAATTATTCGGCAACCTGAAGAAATGCCTCTTTTGTCAAAGCGAGATTGTATTCCTCGAATATATCGTTTTAGGGAGGAGAGTTTGAGTTGATGAGGAAAAAGTCGGAGCTATTAATGAGTGGCCTACGTCGACTAGTGCTACCGAAGTCAGGAGCTTCCATTGTCTAGCCTTGTTCTATCGGAGATTTATTCGGAACTTCAGTTCCATAACTATGCCATTAACTGAATTGACCAAGAAGAACGTGGAGTTTAGATGGATAGAAAAGGCTCATAGGAGCTTTGAAGATATGAATTTTAAGTTGATGTTTGCTCTAGTACTTACCATGCTAGATTTTGAGAAGGTTTTTGAGGTTAAATGTAATGCATCTGGTGTTGGCATTAGTGCTATCCTTATGCAGGAATGTTGATCCATTGCCTATTTCAGCGAAAATCTGTGAGGTGCTACCCTGAATTATTCAGCCTACGACATAGAGTTCTATGCCCTTGTCCGTACACTCTAGAACTGGTAGCATTATCTGTTGTAGAGAGAATTCATCATCTATTTGAATCATGAATCTCTGAAGTATCTTTGTGGGTAGTAGAAGCTTTCTCAGCATCGTACCATGTGTGTTGAGTTCTTAGAGATCTTTTGCTATGTCATCAAATATGAGAAGGGAAGCACTAATACAGTGGTTGATGCACTTTCTCGCCATCATACCCTCATCACAACGTTATAAGTTAAGGTGCTTAGATTTGGTGCTTTACCTGATTAGTATGAGCATGACCTGCATTTTGGGCTTTTAGTAGCCAGGTGCAGTGCTAGAGGAGCTGTGGGAGGTTTCTACTCGAGTTAGGGGCTCTTGATGAAGGGTAAGTAGATGTACGTGCCAAGTGGTTTTGCAAGGGAGCTACTCATTCAAGAAGCTCATGTCGGGGGTCTAGCTGGCCATTTTGGGGAAAAGAAGATGATTGAGATATTGAAGGAGCATTTTTACTGGCCTAGGATGATGAAGGATGTGCATCGAATACTTGAGAGGTGCGAGGTGTGTAAATATGCAAAGGGGAAGAGAGAGTCTTATGGAGAATATACACTACTACGAATTCCAAAGCGGCCGTAGATCGATCTAAGCATAGATTTCATGCTCGGCCTTCCTCATATGCTGAGAAGACATGACTCAATCATGGTGGTGGTCGATCAATTCAACAAGATGGGCTACTTTATTCCTTGTCATAGAACTAGTGATGCTTTATTCATCGCTAACCTCTTTTTGCAGGAAATTGTACAACTACATGAAGTGTCGAGGAGTATTGTATCCGATTGTGATTCAAAATTCACAAGCTTCTTTTGGAAGACCCTATGGAGGAAGCTCGGCACTAAGCTCCTATTTAGTACCTCTTGTCACCCCCAAAGAGATAGCCTGTTGGTTCCATATAAGATATGTAGAGTGGGTGGTGTAGGGGAAGTGAGTTGATATCTTTAAACTTTTGAAAGACATTTTTGTAAAAAAATGAAATTACCCCTCTCAACAACTTATAATGGTGAACAGTGATAATTTAATGATCCAATGCACAACAGATAATAAACCAAATTAAAAGAGTAAGCAAGGAGAAAATCAAGCAGAGATTTTATAGACCTTCGGCCTTTTGCTTACTACTCTCTTCTAACTCCACTGTTGGGGACTTGGTTTACTTCATCGGTATTGTTCCACTTGATCCACTAAATCAAATCACAAAAATTACAAGCACTTGTCACATATGGACTTTACAACACTCTACTATACCTATCTAGCCTTTCTACAATCTAGTCTAATATAGATCTATAGAGTACAAACTATCTCTTCTCTTCTCTATAATAAAGTATAGATATTATAAGTGAGAACAAGAATACAAGTCTCAAATAATTTTGTACTTAAAAGAAATAACGCTTGTAGAACTTTGATTCGATGCAGCTCTCTAAAGAATTTTTTGAAGCTTTTTAGAAGGTAAAAACTGATTAAGATTTTTTGTGCAACAAGAATATTTCTTTAGAGTTGTATCTGATGTTTTGAATCCTTCTTCCTTTTATATTGAGTTTTTCCAATGGCTTAAAATCTGAATATTATCTTCACTTCCATAATTATCCAATCGTTAGTTATTAAAGATAATTCCTTAGATATTTTGAGAAGATCTTTGTAAATTTGAAATTTAAGAAAAAACTCTCCTTATCTTGTTTAGATCAGATATATATAAATTCGTAGCCGCCAAATAAGCTTTTGATTTGAATTTAAAAAGATCTACTCAACTTCCGGATAAGCTTCATATTAAAAAATTTGAAACTCCAAAAAATCCGAATCAACCTTATCCTTATCCTTATCCATTCTTGTGCATATCTTGATTTATCTAAATATATTTTCTCTTAAAATAAATCCCCATGGATCTTAATTCCATCTTGAGTAAAACAAGATTAAATATATTTTCCTAATACACTCCATTTAGTGGAGCTAGGCCTTGAATAATTCGAATATGATTTAAAACTATTTACAACATCATATTTTCAGACTTACTTTCTGAACAATCTTTTGAAGAATATCAGCCTTTTGTTTTTGAAGTTTTTGAATAAGCTTCTGAAGTGCTGTACCAATTCTTTTTATAAAAGCTTCTGGAATACTTTTTGAAGATTTTCTAGACTATTCCTTTTTTTAGTTAAGTCAGACCTTCCGAATATGCTTATGAATACAACTTAGTTTTGCGAAATTAAACTTTCTAAGATTCCTTTTGAATACCTGCACACTTGTTAATTCATTAGTGTTCTTCTCTTTTTGTTATCATTAAAATCCATGACCATGAGAGATATCTAACAAGACCAAACTGAAGTAGTGAATAGAACTGTCGGTAACCTCCTACATGCCACTATTGAAAAGAACTCTCGTGATTGGGATTTATGTCTACCCATCATTGAATTTGCTTACAATCGCTCAACTCACAGCTTAATTAGAACATCACCTATCATGACCTAATAGTATCATTGTTGTGGTAGATCACTATGTACTGCATAAAGATCTACAATCAACCCTTTGTTGATCGTAGGCCTTTCAAATGACACATAAGACTCTTTCCACTATACGTTACCACGAGGCCCATAGATAAGTAATATCGAGCAATTTTACTAAGATTTACTTCTTTGATGTAAATTAATTAAGTAAATGTGTGGATTTGTTCAATTCCATACCAAAAGAATATTACAAACGAATGCCGTTCATATAGGAATTTGCATTAGAAACTTCAATCTATAAAATGAACTGAAAAATAAAGATAAATGATTATCTACAAAAGTATATTATAAAAATCTCTTCTTTGATCCCTGAACGCTTTATCCCATCTCTAAACAAGACTCACCTCGGGCATTCCTCGGCTTGGATGTATGAAGAGTTGGTCTTGCATCAACGAAAATCTATCGGGGTGTAAGCTTACGCTTAACAAGACAAATCCCCTCATCAATATTGCATGACAAAAATTTATTTAATGCACAAACATATGAATGTATGATCAATCTATATGCCAAACACTACATGAAGTGGCTAAGGAATTGCATGCAACTCAAAATTACACCTCTTGTAGTCGAGGTTGGAGATAATTAACCGATACAAACCAAAATCTGGGTCCTAGCACTTAGGTTTTATATCAATTGTACTATTGTGCTTAAGTCAAAACAAAACTATATATATATATATAATGTATATAATATACTTTTCGTTTGTGAAACAAATTACATTTTCAAAATCCCAAGTCTAGCAGTATGGTGGGCTTCGCAATCTACAAAGACATGCCATAAGCAGAAGCCACAAGACATAGCCCTTCGCCAAAGTTAGCGTCTCCTAGTACCTAGTAAGTTTGTCAGCTTAGGACAGAGACTCAATCAAATGATGGTGTAGCTAGTGACCAATCTTACAGGAGACTCTCCTCCTGTGAATCACTTCCTATCTTCTACGTAAAGTGGCAGTCAGTGTTGTATCCTACAATTATGAGGAATGCATGATTCATTGAATTTCTTAATTGTATAAATGTTTAATTCGGTTTTTACGATGATCAAATAATTTCATTCTATACTACTACACGTATATGACATCGCAAACAATTACCATTATCATTTGATTATCAGGCCATAGTATTCAATCATAATTTCACACACATGCATTTCCCATATCCTATAAGCATCCAAATTCCATATATAAGTTTAGGTGCAACTATTCTATAGGTAAAATCAAGTAAGAAGTGATCAGGAATTCTCTTACTCAGCCATGTAGATTAATCAAAATAATTTAGGGGTAAGTTTTCTCCAAGAGCTAGGTCTCTTAGACATTGCAAACATAATACTATAAGGATTTGAAATAGAATTTGGAAAACTAAGTTAAAAACCCTTTAAGTTATACTTTTGACTTGGTTTCGTATTTTTCTCAGTTTTATTTAAAAATTCAATCGCATATAACTTTCTTATTTTAAATCCGATTTTTATGATCTTATAGTTAATCTTTATTATTTTTTAGTGTACTTTAATGTGGTGAGGTTATATTTTTGAGATAAAGCATGAAAATCTGCCTATAGGTCAGAATAGTAGCTTGATAACTTTGGAAGTCTTTTGGCATTGGGCTCAAGATCTTATTCTAAGCTTAAAATATTCCTTAAGGTCAGATTTCTAACTTTGATTTACACTCTAAGGCTAGTAACAACTTCTTGGGCTTTTATGTAGGCTTAAGTTGTCAAATGAGCTTGTTTTTTATCCAAATTAAGGATAGTCACTTTCTTAGGCTTAGGAAGTGTTTTATGGGCTTCTTGAGAGTCTTAAAACAACTTTCATTGTTGGGGTAAGTTGCTAGTCAGAAATTTAATGAGGGTTCAACTTAGAGTTTGAGGCCCGTTTTGGAAGTTTTAAGTTCGGTTTTGAGTTTTAGGCTTAATACACTTATTGTACTTGCTTTAGTTGATCTTTTTACTTTGTTTACTTACTTTTATCATATTTTTAAGTGTCTTTCAACATAGCTCCAGATCTGGTCGTGGTGAATTCTAAGGGTTCTTGCTTAGTTTTTCAACTTGTTTCATTATTTCCTTAAGTTTGAGGGTTAGATTATGAACATAAGTTACTTATATTCAAATCTTAACTTAACTTCTCTTCCATAAGATAATTACTTAGCTCATACCTTATATGAGAATAGTAGATCTCATACTTATTACAACTTTCATATCATAGTTCATGTCTTACAAAGTTAGTTTCCTCATAAAAGCTTCATGTAATGGATTTTTCCTTTACCTAAGTTTAGATTTGAGTATGTTTAACTTAATAGGAGTGAAAATAACATCTAAATGACCTATAACTCCTCATGTCCAGCATGCTATCTCTTCATTCAAGTGTTCATTTCATGATTTTCTCAACTTAAAATCTTCCATTCTAAGTGTTAAACAAGTATCTCTATATAACACTAACTTTATATGCTCATATTTCAATTTTCATGTAAGAGTTTCATGAGTTTGCTTCTTAGGGTAGTCTCAGATATTTCATTAACTTATGATTATACTAATATCCTAAAAAAAAACATGGTCTCCTAACATGGAATACCAAGCTATTAACATAAAGAAACACTTACTTATCCATAAAGCAAAAGTATGGTGGTTGTGCACTAAGTTTCCACTTAAGCTTCTTATCTTATTTTCTCCTTCTTGCAACCTTTTTGGAAACTTGAGTTTTGGTCCTTTGAAGTGGGGCTTAGAGAGTGTTCTAAAGATCCTAAAAGGGGCTTTGAGGGTTGACAATGGAAGATACAAGTGGAGTTTTTGTGCCGTGAGGATGGGAGGTTAAAAGTAGCGGTAATGTTGATTTTGTGGGGTTTTTGTGTTTCCTCTTTTGGGCTCATTTTAAAGTGAGAGAAATAGAAGTAAAAACGAAAGCGAAAGTGAGGGATATGAGAGAGAGAGTAGCCAGTTGTATGGGGGTGGGAAAATTTGTTTCAGAAGCTTGATTTGTTGTCTTATAGATTGCATAATGCCAACATTTGACAAGACTAGATGGTGTAAGCATTAAAGGGTGAATAGTGAGGTGTAAGACAAAGTGATTGATGGATGAAAGACAAGGCATGGCCTCCCTTTCTAGCCTTGTAAGAATTGGTCATTAGGCTTCCTTTATGGCATGGAATTGTCTTATCTTCTTTATTAAAGTTGAACACATGAAATCTTATAATATCTTGTCCATACGTAGTATAAGTTGTGGGGCGATAAGGAAAGTGTTTTATCACTAATTTTTGATACATTGTCACTTGATAAATGATCCCAACTCTCAATTGATAAATTATTTAGTATGGTTGGTTGGTTTACTTATTCACATATACAAGGCTTATGCATGAAGATAAGGAGATTGTCTTATATAACATTCTTTTAGAGTTTGTTTCTTAAATTGTTTTGTAAGTTATGATTTCATTCTTATAAAATTATGAAATTTTCCAGAGTTGAACAAAATTAATTAAATTCAATTATCAATTCATCACTTAGGGTTATAAGTCCTTAATTGTTTTAGGGTTTAGGATTTTAGGTGATTTAGAGTCTGCAATTCTTGTACTTAAGTTTTATCAATACTAAACTTTCAAATTGGAAAATTAAATTCGTTTTTAAATGTAAACTTCAATTCTTAGCTTAGTTGATCCTTGGGAACATTCAAGGAGTACTCTTAGTTGATTCATGAGCCTGCTAAAAAGTAGGGTTTACATCTCCATTTGAGGTTGTTTATGGACTTAACTTGAACCTACCTTTAGATTTAATTAACAGTCTGACTACACAAGGGGAAAGTCAATACGTCCTACAGCATGTCGAGGAGTTCCAAGGGTTACATCGGAAGATTGTTGAGCAATTGGCTAAAACTATAGCCCAATAGAAGGAAGTAGGAAATTGCGGAAGGAGGCGAGTTGTTTATACCCTTAGGGACCTTGTCTAGGTCCATCTTAGTAAGGAATGCTTCCCTAATAAAACAACTAAAAAACTATCTCCCAAAACGGATGGACTCTATAGGATCTAGAGGTGCATTAATGATAATGCCTATGAGATTGAGCTACCCGAAGGTTTTGGCGTATCTACCACATTCAACATCGTCGATTTGACTCCCTGTGTGCTTAATGATGACAAAGACTAAGATTTGAAGGCAAATCTTTAGCAAACCTAGGAATTGATGAATTACCTACCATCGGCCCCATTACTTGTGTACGGTTCTGAGGACTTTAACCTCTCACCCAAAGAATCTTATCTCGGTAACTTGTTGATGACGAGAAACTTTACACCAAAGGAAGGTGGTTGAACTCCTTGAGCTCCTCGTATTGTTATACATTGATTTATACTCTCGGTAGTAATGTTGCCAACCACTCCCTTACCAAGGTCCCTATGTAGAGTAATCTGACCAACTGCTGCCGAGAGGTTCTTACCGAGTGATGAGAGACTCACTTACCGGCTGAGTAATGTTCTCTTGGCATGCTACTATTTCTCTCGTCCTGGCCCCTTTATTGCCGCAACATCTTGATTCCTCTCACCTACTATGTTTGAAAAATCTTCATATGGGACCAATGTTGTACTGCCACCTGTTCACTTCATCTGACATTATACTACTTTTCCATTTTTTTCTTTTGTCCTTTTTACCCCTTTTCGTATATACTAGGAATCTCCTTTTTGTATATACTTACTTGTGATTTCTTTATTTGTAATGTTGCCGTAAGGACTTACTATGAATAGTCCCTTTCCCTTATAAGCCATAGATAACTTGACAATTAAACATTAAATATTCTGTTCTTGTGAAGCAACCCTCTCCAAGTCCATCTTTCATACACTCTTATCTAATCTTGCTAAGTAGCTTAGGATTAGTGGGGAGTGTACCTTGACATCAACTTGTGAGTCATATCAAGCGTGGTGTCAAGTCGTGTTGTGTTTGTTGGTGAGTCACATCCTTCAAGCAGCTTCACACCAACTACTCTTATTCACTTGTGGGCCTTTTCCCTTTAATTTCTTTGATATTTTGGAGGACCCATTTTGTTCAGATTTGCCATTAGTTAGTCCTAGCGATAACTAAGCTCTTAGACACACCACAATCTTATATTTAAGTGATTGTTAATGAATTATGTAAATGTGGTTTAGACTTGAAGGCGTATCCAATTTAAGATACCGAAGTTCTTTAGGAAAAAGATTACTAAATGACTTCGGAAAAAAAAGTGAAAAGATTACTAAATGAATCTCGAATGATTACTATATGATGTGTGTGCACTTTACCGAAATGCCAATTTTGTAGAATAAATATGATTACAAATTACATAAAGATTATGGTTTGCATGACTTGAGTTGAGGTTGAGGGAATGCCAATTTGTGGAATAGATAAGATGTGAATGCCTAGAAGGTAAACTTCAACTTTGCTACCATCTTAGATGTTTTAACGACTTGTAATAGGTTAAGGGGACAAGACATAGGATAGAGTGGGATTTACCTAACAGATAATGCCTATGTTCATTAGGATATGATATTTTCATTAGACAACATGGAGATGTCTTTTTGAATTTTGATTGAGAAAATGATAAAACAAGAGTAGAAAATGAAGATTTAGATGTGGGTTCCATTTCATGGAAAGCCATAGCCTCAACTAGAAGTACAATTAGAGCTATCTTGTACAATTTGTAATTACTTTGTGCAATTTGTGCCCATTGTAAATTTTCTACATAATCTGGTTGGCTCTTTCTTTGTTGCCATTTTTGTTATTTTTTTCTTTCATAGCTTACCATTTTGTTGTTCAATAAACTACACTTGTCGCTTTCTATTGAATTCTAAGTTCAACCAATAAAAAGAACTTTTGCTAATGATAGGCTACTTGCTTAGAAGAGCAAGCAAAAGAAAGTGATCAAATCCATCATTTTATCACCTCAAGACCAATTTTCAATTATTTCCTTGAAATTCAATGTTCTTATTTTATTGAGATCACGATGAAGATGTGAGAACAATGTAGAAAACATGTGATTTAGTTGCTGCACATTCCTTGATCCTACTAACTAGTTTAACTAGAATATTCAATGTCCCAATAAAAGAAATGAACCATGGATTATTTTTTGATCCTCGCTTTTACATCCTCAATAAGTTCATTTATTTAAATTTAGACATCATTCTTGACCTTTTGTTACTTACTTTGTCTTATGTTAATGGTTTTTTTCTTTTTGCAATTTTCTTGGATACTTCCATAGTTGATCTAATTTTAGAGAAAATTTGTACTAAGTTTAGTATGTCATAGGGAAAAAAAAAAAAAAGAATACACTAAACTAGAAAAGGAAGATAAGTGTAAGGAGATTCTTGAACTTTTATATTTCTTGGTACCATAATGATGAAATTTTTTTGTAAGTAAATTTGTAATGTTGAAATTTAATGCTTTCATGTCAATTGTGTTTTTATATATCTTGCAACTGAGAGGAGAAGAAAGTAGACATCGACTCTTGTAAATTGGCCAAAATCATTTTGAATAATATTTTACTATTGTTATTCATAGATGCATATAACAAGATGTCTAAATAATTCTATAAAGACATAATGTCCTACATTAAATGATATTGTGTTCTCTTTTGATAGAATGACATCAAATGCCCATCTTGTACTTATAAACCCTTAGAACTTTAGTATAAGCTAAGCTAAGCGTTAGGAAATATATAAAGATATATTCGAGATGTGATAAAATTACTAGGAGAGATATGCCTAATGTTTAGTAGTTTTAGTAAATGGGTTGAAGGCCTAATTTGATCAAATTGAGACTTGACCTCGACTCCTAGGGCTCATCTGTATACACGTATCCAATTACCTATTATAAATACCAAATAAGACCTCGAGTTAGGGGGACTCTCTTTCATTTTCTTACTCTTCATAACACTTTACAATTCTTTTCACATGACAATAAGGTTGACTTAGGTATCGGAGTGGCCATGCTAGAATACTCTCCGATGCCTTTTGTAGTTGTTTTTTCGTTTTACAGGTGTTTGTGTACTGGAATAAAAATCACCCGACAACTATTGGCATCGTTTGTAGGAATGTGTAATTTATTATCATGATTCTCGATACTACTTTGAGATCAGCCAACGAGATGTTCTTTTCATTTTATGGATTTTCTTCATTTTCTATCTCTAGATTTTGGTGAGTTTCTTCATAATTCACTAGATTATTTTGGCTATATGGATTTCTTTTCCCTTGTTGCCATAAATTTGCACGCTCATGAACGTGATGTATTTTATTTTTCAAGGATATCTTCATTTGAATTTATGGCTATTTGGGAAAATTTCTCCCATCTTTGAATTGTGTTCATGCTATAAATGTTGAAAACCATCATGTAACTACCATGGTGTCGCCATGAAAGTGACTTAGATTTCTTTCGTAAAAATAATCGACTCTTCTCATGACATCCACAATCGATACTATTATGTTGTCTAACATAAAAATACAAAAAGTGAAAAGGTTCCTCTTTTTCGACTTATTGAAAGTTTTCTAATAATGTCTTTTAGTAGTTTGAATTCAGTTACAACAATTGCTCACTAGCATGGCACTTTAAGATTCGATGTTTAGTCTTAATTGACTAGTGTAGGAGCATGCTTGCCTACTGTATTGTAGCAACATTGAGTAAATTAAGCAAACGACCGAGCCAAATTCTTGTAAACTACAGATCAACCACAGTGGGTCTCTAAATCCAGGCTACGCTGAGCTACTCATGCTAAGCACTCGTTGATAGTGACTAGGTTCGTCAGTTGAGCTGTCTACTTCACTAGTCTAAGCCCTTTTGTGACCAAAGGCCAACTTCAATTAGTCAAAGAAGTGCCAAGATGCTTATATGAATTGTAGGCAGTTGATATTCTTTATTGAGCATTAACAGGCTTCTCAAAAGTACAAGTGATGGTTGGTGTTTGAAGTATCTTACCAATCCATGGTCGAGTAACTCTTGTTGAGTTAAGTTTCTAAAGCAAATTTGAGTAGCAAATAATCGTAATGTTGAGCAACTATAATAACATGGCTAGAGAACTTTAGATTTGAGCTATATACATATATGTGCTAACTTGGTATTAATTGGCGAGCTCTCGAAGTGTCTAGGCGATATGGCGCTGAGCTCTGAACTAATTTTCTTTGACTTGATTCCCATATGTTCATTAACAATTGAAGTGGCATTCTCTTGGAATATATTGACTCAAACAAATGCTCGACTATATCTTTTCTATCCAACCAAATCAAGTGAGTAAAGAATTCCGTAAAAGCATGGCCTAAGCTTTACTTTGAGAACTAGAGCTCACCAAACTCGTTGAACAGGTCAATGTTCGAGCTTTCATCTAATATGCTAAGTTACTCGGTTCCATGTCACGTTACCAAGCTTAGCAACAAATTGAGCCGAGCTTATTCTGTTAAGGCTAAGCACTCTTGGTTAAGATATTTTTGGTTGAGCAATTCGTCAAATGTGAAGTTCAATCTCTATGCCGAGTCGCTAAGGAGCTACTCGAGAAACTAATGTCGAGCTTTTCTATTAGCCTCTAAATGTGCTAAGTGACTCTAAGTGGGTTAAGTAACTCAAAATGTTGAGTTGTTATTAAGAAACCAAAGCACAACCATTGCTCTTGACGTGAAAGCCAACCTACACAATGGCAATATTTTGTACACTATGCTGAACAACAATAACTATGTTTGTTGGCCAAACTGTGTACTCTAAACCGAGTTCTGCCAATAGCGATAGCTATAGAGTAATTCAAACCATAAGATTTGCAGCTTTGGCTCTTCCCATCAGTAGCCGTCTTAAAGTACATGAGATAAATTGAAATAGTTGCTTCCTGATGTACCTAAGAGTTCAGTTATCATTAGGGCTTACCATAGCAGATTAGAACCAATGGGTCGTCTAAAATATTGAAAAAACTTAGAGCGTATAAGTTGAAAAACTGACTAGAGAAGTTATCATGAAGCTGCTTGGAGGATATGACTCACCTATGAACATAACATAACTTGATAATTTACTTGACATGATGCATAAGTGAATGTTAAGGCCCACTCACCACCAATCTTGAGCTACTCGATAAGATTATATAAGAGTGTATGAAAAATAGACTTATAGAGGGTTGTTAAGCAAGAATAGTATATTCAATGTCTATTTGTCAAGTAAGATAATTTTGGCTTACATGGAGAAGGGACTATTTATAGTAAGTCCCTAAGGCAACATTATAAATAAAGAAATTACATAAAGGCATATACCAAAAAGGAATTCCTAGTACATACAAAAAAGGATAAAAATAACAAAAGACAAAAAGGGAAAAATAGTACAGTATCAGATGAAATGGATAGGTAGCAATGTAACATTGGTTCCGTACAAAGATTCTTTGCGTATAGCAGGTAAGAGGAATCAAGATGTTGTGGTGACATGGAGGCTAAGATGGGAAGGGATGCTGTGAGAGTTGGAGGGAGGCCAAGAGAGAAATACTCAACTAGGAGGGTAGCTCTCATTACTTGACAAGAGACTCTCGGTACTGAAATTTAGATCACTTGACATAGAGCCCTTGGCTAGAGGATAGTTAGCATCGACACACGAGAATAAATAGAGCATAGTATAACCACCCGAAGCTTTCAGGGAATTTAGCCATCCTCCTTCAATATATTGTTTCTCATCATCGACGGGTTGACGAGAGAGAATTCTTCGGGTGAGGGACTGGAGGCCTTTGAGGCGTGCGTGAGTCATTAGACCAGTAGTTAGTAACCCAGCACTTCCCTTCTTAGTCTTTTCCAAATTCCTTTAAACTTGCCAAGCTAATTCTTGTGCGTAGTGTGTGTCCTAGCTATTTTGATAACTAGCATATGGGTCGAGCACTTGTGTTGACGCTATGCCGAAGCTACTTTATGATTGGTTTGAGCTTCTCCTTATATTGAATTGAGCCGTGCTGTTGTAACCGCAAACATGCGATCATCTTCTTTGTTGTTGGGAAAGGATGAATGATAGTGAATTGAGGGGAAATATATGAGCTCATCGTCCTCTGAAGTGCGCAGCAAAAGTAGCTGTGTGCTTATGCGATGTATGGAGACCAAGTTTTGTGCTTAAATGGACATGCTGATTTGTCCACTCATTACCAAATTATATAAGGCAGGATCATGTCAGCTATGATCTAAGATGCCAAGAAACAGATGTTGAGCTCTTTTTATTGGCTTGCAAAATAGTTGAGATGCAGAGTTTGTTTGAGTCATTTGAAGTCCCTGAGCTCCGTGTTAAGTTGTTGAGGAGCTGCCCTCCAACTTTACAAGGAACACAATTAGTGACATGTTAGTTCTAACCATCTAACTTCATACACCAATCCACTGAGCACTTAGCACAACGAGAGTCAATGCTTTAGTTTGAGGAAAATCGACCCTAGCAGACTAAGTTAATGGCCGATTTACAACTACATATGTTTAAATCCAAGCTCCTAGATCTGAGCTTCATATCTGAATCATTTTTCTTAGTTGTCACTAAGCTGACTCAAATTGTGTGCAAATTCTCCACTTGTTGAGCTCCCATGTACGTGTATTTTAGTGCAGTTTGCATTTAGCATATTGCATATGCAAGTGCTATCTTGTGGATACGTGCATGTGTATGAAGTAAAAGAGTAATATTGTTTTGAGCGTGGGAAATGTGGAACTGATCGGTATAGTCATAGTTTGAAGTGCCGAGCTTTTCACAATGTTGGCCGGTTTGTTCTTGACTCCAATTCATATGAATACATTATCGGTAGCTTGCGATCGAGCTCTTATCAACTTACATACACCAATCTCATAGCTTTGCACCTTAAGCAAGTCTAGGCAAGCCCAACCAAGTTTCTGCTAAGCTACACAAATGCCTCCATTTTAAGCCTACGCAAATATAATCCACTAATGGGCAACTCTTAACAGCTCTAAGTCTTACACACTGTGGATGACGAGTTACTATAAACTTAATTGCTTTGTTTAATGAATGGATAACAAGTTACTTGAAAACCTTAAACCATTAAGTGGTGACGAGTAAAATATGCTTAAGTTTGAAAAGTTACATAGACAACGAGTAAACAAGCCCATAGTCCTATCATTAATAGACTAGAGGACAACTAGCTAATTTTATGGCTCTACTTAGCACAAGTCTTTCCTAGCTTGGATGGCTTGCATGCTTCCCCAGCCTTTTTGGTCATATTAGCCTCTTTAGGCTCTTACCTCTCCAAGTGCTCTGGCTTCTTTAGGCCTTTGCCTCTTTAGGCGCTCCAGCTTCTTCAAACGCTCTAGCCTTTTCAAGCTCTAGCCTCTTCAAGCACTCTAACTTCTTTAGGCCTTAGCTTTTTAAGGCATACCAATATTTATAGATGCTCCAACCACTCCCGCCTTTGGCCTCTTCAAGCTTTTGCTTCTTTATGTGTTTTAGCCTTTTTGTGCTCTGAATTGCAAGCTTTTCCAAAGATCTCACAAAATCAACCTCCCTAAATACTTTCTTTGTTGACTTTGTCATAAAAAAGAGTGGGGGTCAAATGTTTATAGTAGTTTTAGTAAATGAGCCGAAGGCTTAAATTGATCATATCGAGACTTGAGCTGATGCGTTTTTGGGTCGGACACTCAGAGAGGTATCACAACGAATAAAACAATAAAATAAAATGGGGGATTTTAGCAAATTCATGAGCTATCTAGTTGGATATGATACACCAACAAGATCTTACACGGCTTAAGACTCGCTGGATGTGACGCACTGGTTTGAGTGATAGGGTTGCTCACTACAATCCTTGCTAAAGGGATTGATAAGAGTGGGTAGAGAAGAGTTTTCCAAGAGAAAGTCTTAAGGGTTTTTCATTAAATGTCCAAAGTTTTCTAAAACCTTACACATAGGTTCAATTTATACATGATGCAAACATAAAAATAAAATGACCAAAAGGATGCTTTAGTGCTATTCCTATAAATACAAAATAAACATGAGGGTAATTTAGGACAATACAATAAAAAGGAAGTCTAAATAACATAAGCAAAAACAAATGATTTAATGATATGTCTAGGTGAGGAAAGGATGAGTTGAGCTTCGGCATTTGGTTGGGTTGGTACCTTGAGTCCTATCATCATCCCCCTCTTGAAAAAGTTTTGACTTGAAACTTGACAATTGATTACTCCAACTTCCACTTAGATCAAAGACAAATCGGCAAAAGCAAAATAAAAATAAACTATAATAACTCAGCTCAATGATCAAGGCAATTATAATCAAACTCTCTTTCTACTAATCATGAGCATGGTTAACTAAGCTCTTGATTGAATAATCTTCCTTTCACTCATCATGTATCCTGTTAATTACCCTTAAGTAGATCTAGTAGCTATCAATCATGGGGAATAACACAACTTTAGACTCAAACAGGATATGAGCTCGAAGAGTCTAAATATGTAAGAGCTCAATCTGCTTCACTTCCTTAACTATTCTTAGAACTTCATACTCTTCCAATGTTAGCTCCTTAACTTCATTTTCAATAGTTATCACCTCATTCACTTCCTCACAACTCCATTCTTCTCTCCTCCATCTATATACTTCAAATTCTTCCAACGTAAGAGAACTAAGGATAAGAACAGCATACCCCAAATAGGAATATCCATCACCATGACCTTAGAAAGCACTAATAAATAACCTATAACATCTCATAGGCACAAACTACTATAACACATATCATCCCTGGATAGCCTAATTAGTGGATCAAGGTAAAAGAATATGACATATGGATGGATGATATAGTATTACCTATGATTGTTAATATCACCAAGTGTCAATGGCAACGAAACCATGTCAAGAACATGGGTGCTAAGTTGCAACTCATCTTGTCCTTCTTTATCAACCTCCTTCTCATCTTCAACTCTTCCTTCCTTTTCCCTAGATTTCTTCTCTTCAATATTCTCTGATTGAGAGTTTTTTTGGTGTCTTAGTTAATCCTTGATCTCTTTAAGCCTAGCAAGTAAGATCTGTAACTGTTCCAGCAAATATGGGGAAGTAGGATTTATGGCTTGGCAAGTAGATTTCATCCTCAAGTTTTGTATATTATGATGTCTATGTTGAGCTCTAGTGGTCATATTGAATAGATTTTAATTCAACTATGTTGAAATAAAATCATGAATTGGGTAAGGACCAATGTTTTTGACTCACTCTAACACATACATAATGGCTTCAACACTTCAAGAATTTGTTGTTTAAATTTACTTTGGACAGCACAGCACTTTGTACAATACAGTAGCTTATATGATTTCCTTTGAAAAAGTCAACTTGGAAATTTTGAAAGGATAGCTCAGCTACTCTTCAAATATTCTAACTGTTCAACTTCTTTGCTGTTCTCCATGAGCTTGCACACACATGTTTAGCTCAGCTCCCTACGCAATTCTCCTCTTGGTAATAGCTTGACAGCTTTTGGAGTTGCAAAAGCTTGGTCACACACAAGTTTCAACTTCTCGACTCTTCATTTCAGCAGATGCAACAGTATAATATACATATTGCAGCAGCTCTATTCAGTTCAGCAACTTAGAGTGCAGATCGCTATTGCACTTCAATTTAGCACATGAACACATAATTCTCTAAACAGCGGCACAATATACTTATGATAAGAGCTTGATAATGCTCTTTGACTTTGAACCCAATAGCTCGATTTAGAGGAAGTTAAAAACTTAAATAAAATTCTGCGAAGAAGCTCGCATACACACTTTAGCTCAGACAACAGCTAGTCTAGCAACTCTGAGAATATAACCACTCAGCACAGCTCCATGGCACAACAGTAATTGTTTGGAGTTCGGTATTATAGCAGCTTAGCAACAATTCAAGAGGCTCGCATACACTTTAGCTCAGACAACAGCTAGTCTAGCAACTCTGAGAATATAACCACTCAGCACAGCTCCATGTCACAACAGTAATTGTTTGGAGTTCAGTATTATAGCAGCTTAGCAACAATTCAGTTTGTTAATCTCCACTGTCCCATAAGCTCGGCAAGAGTTTGACTATACGACTTATTGACAATAGCAGCTCCGTAAAGTAAGTTCGATACTCGGTTGAATCCAAATTTGGTCTTTATAGGTCGGAGCTTGGTAGCAATCAGCTCAGCAATGGAAGAAATGCAGTACTTCGGCTCTGTTAATGCTATGTCAGCCGCTCGGAGACAAGCACAAACACCTTGGATCAAAGCTGACTATTAAGCTCAACTACAGTACATCCTGATAGTCTTCGCTGTCGCTTAAGTCAGACACTTCAGATGTACAGCAGCTCGGATCCTCTTCAATTAAATGACACGACAGCACAGGCACACTTAATAGTTCGACACTGATCAACACCTTACAGATGCAAATAGTTTTGATTTTTGTGACACAACAGCAGCTCGACACGGTCGTGTACAATAGCTCAGAGGTTGCAACAGCTCAAAGCTCGGGTTATTACTTCAGTTCGGATCAGCAAGGTGTACTTAGCTCGGATGCAGAGTTCACTTCGGAAGTTCAGACTAGACGATCCAATTGCTCATTAAGGTCGACAAACAAAGATTTCTTAGCAGCTTAGTGACTCAAATCAAACAGTTCGGGAATCCTTCACTGTCAAGCCCTTGGCTTGGACATAACACAATCAGCTCAGAAATGCATTCAGCTCGGTAAATATGGAGTTAAATAAGCTCAGCATAATTACATCTGTTCGATCTTCAATTCAGCTCGGAGATTGAACAGAACTACCAACATCAACTACTCTTTAATACAGCACCTCACTTAACTTGGCTCCTTGCCAATGCTTGGTTCTATTCGGCATGGTAGCATTTATGGTCGCAGCTCCATACAATAGTTCGGCAATCACTCAGCTAGGAACTTCAGATCTCAGTGGTTCGGTACAGCTTTTACACAACATCATGGCATGAGTCCACCTCAGGTCAGCTCGGTTCGGCAATTTACTTGTAGTCAGCTCCGAACGTTTGGGATACAGTAGCTCGGATGCTTGTACAGTTTGGATGTTTCACTTCACTTCGGTTCAAATCAGCTCAGCTCGGATACTTATAGTTCAACTCGAAATAGTTCAACTCGAAATAGTTCACTTCGGCAGCTCAAACTAGATGTGTCAGGACCCTAAATGGGGCTTGATAGGATTACTTAAAATTTCCACAACATATGTGTACCCATGCTATAAAAACCGTCTTGCAAGTCAGATATTACAAAACTCTAAATAATAAATCACTAAGATTAATGATTTTCAAGTAATTAATTTATTATAACATGACATAATATATAATTATAAATAACTATAGATGTCCGATATCCCACAGTTCCACAGAACCGCGGAGAATTAGTATCCCCTACCAAATAATAAGACAGGATTACCAACATTATAAAACTGCAGGAAGAATTAAATTATAACATGTGAATATTTTCTACAAAGAGTGTTTATGTATTACCTATAAAAATCTCAACTAATCCTAACACTAATGTACACATCTTCATCTCGCCCTCAGCACTCGAGACTTATCCTAATCCCATTATATGTAAACCTGCAAAAGAAAGACTATTGGGGAATAAGCTACAAGAGCTTAGTGAGTTATCCCTCATACCATACTGACAAACAAGTTATCAAATAAATTATTACAACCATATGAATGTATGCACAAGCAGAATACCAAACAATATATGCAGTTGACCGGTATTGCATATAATATCGGATTTTAATACCCTCCGAGATAAGGGTTGGAGATTCATCGACACCAATTACGACCGGGCTCTAGCACTTGGGTTTTTACCCATAACTTTAAATTCCGTATTTCACAAAAACACATTTCTATTTCCAAAAATCCAATAGTTCACAAAGTCCCAGGCCTAGCGGTGAGGTGACCCCCGCAGTCCACACTCACACCTTACAGCGGTGGTCTCTAGACGCGACCCCCAGCCACCCACGGTTAGCGTCTCCGGCGCCAATAGAACCCGTGAGCCAAGGGTAGGGTCTTGTTGTACTCATGCTCCTGCACGGTACTAGTTAAATCATGTGGGAATCCATCCCTCCAAGGCCCTTTATTACCAACCGCGTGAAGTGATGGCCAGTATAAGTAATGCGATGCATGGATAATGCATGGCCCTTTTAATTTAATATAAGCCAAATATAATTAGGTCAGATTATGAGGTGATCAATCAATATCAGCAAACCATCCAAATCATATAAAAATCAATCATACCATCAAATCATCAATTATCGTATTTAACAATATTTCTTACAATAATTAAGCAATATCAAGCACACGCATATCTCGAAACCCCATGCATCAAGTTATTGATATTCAATTTAAATGCACTAACTACAAGCACAAACAAGGATAGAGTCATCGGGAGTACTTACTTGACTACGACGACTCGCTCTAGTCGTAATAACCAATTGGGAGATCCTCGCCCTCGTCGGGACCACCTAATCATTACGAGATAACAATGATAATAAGTAGTTGACTTAACTAATGGTTCTAGACATCTACCTACCTAATTCTACTTAGATTACTATCAGCCCTTATTCGATTAAACCTAATTGCTAATCGTACGTAACTTTTTTATTCTATTTTCAATATTTACGAATTTATAGTCGTTTTTTATCGTTTTCGGACGTACATTCACACGGTAATGTCCGTTTTGGACGTTAAGACTAGTGTTTTACAATATGGGCTAAATTTATTAAAATTTTATCTTATTAAAGTTTAATTACTCTTATTACTTATGTTTATGCCCTAGTTTAGGATTTAATGATTGAATTAGCTATTTGATTCTTATACTTATGAAATTTTACATTAGTGCTACAAATTCACATACTTGATTAAATTTAATTCAATCTAAGAGGTGTATTAGGGTTTAAGGAATTTTCGACTTCTAAATACATGTATATACATATGTTATGTACTTATGTAATCTTATTATTTCTTCTATTATAAACCTATGCTTACATCATCACTTATGTAATCAATTGATGATGTCATGGCTTATTTCATCATGTGCTTATGTCATCACTTACCTCATCATATGATTACATAAGCCTTTCCTTATGCTTATGTCATATATATATGTATTATGTACATGTTACCCCTTTCTCTTATACTTATGTACATATACCTTATACATACTTATACTCATATCTATACTTAGACTTATACCGTATTTATACGTATATACATACTCATATACTTATACGGTTGGATATGTATTTTTATACTAAAATTCGTATGCTTAAGCTTTTCCTTAAGAACAGCTTCCTAATTCCATGCTTTTGTGTTTTTATGTATATATTTAGTGTAGTATAGGTATGTATAGTTAGATATGATCTTAAGTTAGGTTATGTACATGATAATTACTCATGTATAAAGGTTCACATACTTGTACTCTTTTGGTAATTCCTTATGTGTACATACTTATAAGCTTATATTCATGTCTTCCTTTCTTCTTCTTCAAAAGTTCTAATTTCTATACTTAAAGATGTAAACTTTGTTTCCTCTTCTTCAAGACAACACTAAACACCTAACTACTTATCTAATCTACCTAATTAACTAACTAATGAATAACATAAACCAACATAAAGTAAGTTAAGTACATACCTTTAGATGTGTTGAATTTAAGGAGGCAAAAGTGAAGAAATGAAAGTGAAAGGGAAGGGGAAAGCTCACGGTAATGGAGGGCAAATTTTGTTTTGTTTTGTTTTGTTTCTTTTGTCTTGTTTTCATAATGAAAGGAAGAAAATGGTGGGGTCTAGAGGGGAGAAATTGTGGATGGCAATTGAAGAGAAAAGGAGGAGAAAAAAAATCAAAAAGAAAGAAAAGAAAAGCCATCATTAAGGAAGAGATATTTTCTTTATCTCTTAAGTGTATTTTGTTGACTTTTCAAAGTGTATTTTGTTGACTTTTCAAAGTGTTGACTTTAGTCAACATATGTTGACTTGGTTAACCCTTTGACTTTGGTCAACATGCATTATCTTAGTCAACATTCCTTAAGTATGTGTAATTTTGTGCACATAATGTAGTAATTAAGGGAAATTAGGGAAAAAATGAAGGAAATGAGATATTTGATGAATTGATTAGTAAACATAGTTGATGAAGTCTTACTTTAGGTCTTTATAGCTTATATATCTCATTTGATAAACTATTTTGGATAACAAATGCAAAAAGTACTAATTTGAGTATTAAAGTTCACTACATATAACCTAATCTTCAACTATTACCCTAACTCTAAGTGAGACTATCTTAATTACTTACTTAAGAAGTAAATATAATCTATGACTCATTATCTTAGTTTCTAATGGATTACTTAAGGATTCGAATCTTATAAGCATGAATGAGGGTCATCTCTAACCTTTTATTAATAATTTGGCAAAATATGAGCATTATATTATCAATTAGGGTTTTAGGGTATATCATGGTGAATTAGTGCTTTTATATCCTTAAAGTTATAGTTTTAGGGTTCTTATTACTTTAAGGCATAATCTCTAATGTTTTTACACATTTAGGGTTTCGTATATTCTTACGCGATTCAATCTTCGATTGTCATCTTAGGGTTTTGATGAGGTTCAAGGTTTTAGGGTCTTCGTATGCGGTTAGGGGTTCAATTGATGATTTAAGGTTTTTCGTATCTACTTTAGGTTTTGGATTGAGATTTTAATTGGGTTTAAATCTCACTGGCTCTTTTGAGTTTAGGAAATCATCTACAGTTTGGGCATTTGTTTCTATACTTAGAAGGCTAAATTTGTAGGGTTTACAAGATGATCTTACCACTCTTTCAGGTCAGCAACAGCAATTTGGTGATGACACAAAACAACTCGATCCGATCATTACCTCAATTTACTTCGGTACACTGCAAACACAATAGATGTCTCCTTCGATAGAAATTGAATAGCACGCACTGATCACTATACCATCTAACTGAGCTTGGAATTATCAAATCACTTACCACAGCAACCTCAACAACTTCCATTATCGTACACTTACAATAGCAGCTCAGTAATGGGTCCATTGCATAAGCAGTTTCATTAGTAACTGTAACACTCCTGACAGCTTTACACATAATTCTGCAGAATATACACTTACAAAAAAATAACCAACACACGATTCTCAAAGGTACGAAATGATGGCACTACTGCTCTATCACACTTTAAACACAATACGTTCATCACTAACTCGATTACGGCGACCACCGGAGCTAAACTCACAGACCTAACACAACCACTATCACAACAACATGAAGGATCCCCAATGGTCGCACAACTAAATTCAAATTTTCCAAACCAAGAATTGGAGCGCTCCCTACAAGAAAAATTCAACCACCTACTACTTAATATGGATTCTAAGATTGAATCCCCTATAATTTCCATGGCCACACACAAGTAACTCAAACCCTAAGTAGTTGGACTCCAATTGTCCTTCGAAAGCAAAGAATTCCCAATTTCAAATCCTAGCAAGTAGGCATCAAATGTAGTAACATGAAAAGCAGAACTACCTTCTTTATAGATATATATGTATAAAATAATCTACAACTTCACCGAAAGGAATACCTTCCCAAATTAGATTTTATTGTTTATCTCACCTCTTTGCAGTGGCAATACATTTCCCTTAGTTTTTGGTGTCGTTATGGTCTATGTGAACACAAGACCCAAAAACCCAGTAGCCAACGAAGAGAAAGAAAAAAGTAAATTAAATTGGAGTCTCAAAGAACCCAATCAATAAACCTTCAATATCATAATATAAACCAACGAACAGTACCCTCTCAAACATAAAATAGTAACTTCAAAATACTCATTGCAGTAGCCATAGGAAGAACACAACAGCTATCAATAGTACATGAACAAAAACTTCACGGAACTTAATATGCTGTCTTGTTGGAATTGCGCTCTGATATCAATGAAATTGATGTATCTTCAAGGTCAGACACACGGAGAGGCACCACAACGAATAAAACAAGAAAATAAAATCGGAATTTTAGCAAATTTGTGAGATGTATAGTTGGATATGATATACTAACAAGAATTTACACGGCCTATGACTTATCGGATGTGATGCATCGGTCTAAGTGATAGGGTTGCTCGCCACAATCCTTACTAAAGGGATTGATAAGAGCGGGTAAAGAAGAGTTTTTTAAGAGAAAAGTCTCAAGGATTTTTCATTAAATGTCCAAAGTCTTCTAAAACCCTACACATAGATTCTATTTATACATGATGCAAACTTATAAATAAAATGACTAAAGGATGCCTTAGTGACATTCTTATAAATACAAAATAAACATGAGGGTAATTTAGGAAAAATATAATAAAAAAGAAGTCTAAATAACATAAGCAAAAACAAATGATTAAATGATATGTCCAGGTAAGGAATGGACGAGCTAGGCTTTGGCATTTGGTTAGGTCGGTACTTTGAGTCCTATCTTGAGCCTAATATGCATATTTAATCACCTGCTATAAATACAAAACAAGTCCCTTAGAGAAGGTAATCCTCTTTCATTCTCTTACTGTTCATAACACTTTACAATTCTTTTCACATGACAAAAGGTTTAACTTAGGCATTGGAGTGATTACGCTGAAGCACCCTTCGATGCCCTCTGTAGACGTTTTCTCGTTTTACAGGAGTTCTCATACTAGAATGAAAATCACCCAACAACACCTAAGACTTGATAAGACATCTATAAGTAGTGATAGAAACTATCCATATTCCTTAGAATTGACCAATTCAAAGATAGGAATAGTTGGTCAAATAAAGTCAACACATGTAAAATAAAGACTAAAGAAGAGGCAAAATTGAACAAATAATTGACTATGATGTAAGCTATGACATAATTTTCACCTTTACATCAACATGTGGAAAAATTTAGATGACTAAAACAAATCCAAAAGTGGTGCCAACTTCATGTGTGCATCTATGCATATGAAAAAGATAAAAAGACTAAGATAAAGAAGAAGAAGCAAAGTTGAACAAGCAACCTATTTTCTAGAAACAATGAGATCATAAATGATGAAATTGCCTCATTACATCATGCCTTAAGTCATGAATTCTAGAAAGGAAGACTCTTAAGTTAATATGGAAATTTCCTAAGAAGATACAATAAATCTAGAAGACTTGATGTAATGGATGATGAAATGGTTTCATTACATCATGCATTAGCTCCTTCATTTTAGAAGATAAGACTCTTAAGTCAACATGGAAATTACAAGGAAGGTGCACCACTTCTAGAAGAATGATGTTATGGATGATGAAATGGAAATGAGAAAGAAAAACATGTCAAAATAGAATAGGTTAAACAAAGTGGCATCAAACAAGTGTGTACATGCACCAATTGCTAATTTATTCTAACATCTTAACGTAATAAAGGATTAAGTCTATAAAGCAACAAAACTTATGAGATAAGCTAAATCAACTATTTTCTACAAATAAGCCCCACCATTTACTTTTGGGATCACATTTGCCACCATTCCAACCAACATACATATCTTTCATAATCTCACCAAACATTCCCACCAACCATTCTTCTTACTTTCCTTTTCTAATAAAATTTCCAAGACATCAAGGGTAAGCTTTGATAACCCATAGAAGCTTGTGTAAATCCTTTTCAACTATTTTCTTTAAGAAGAAAACTTCCTTCCATTCACTTACTAAAACTAAACATAAGAGGATGAACACTTTTCAATTTTTGATTAAGATCATTAGCAAACAAGAGGAATTTTCTATAAAAAGATTTTGGAAAGAAACTCCTATATTTTCTACTAAACTTATGTTCTTTTAAAAGCAACATCTTTTCATAAGTCTTTTAGATCAAAAGTTATTTTCATCTAAAAAATTACTCCTTATTGTGATTTTTAAGAATCAATAAGGGAAAGAAAGTTTTCAAAAAGAAGTTTATTCAAGTCAAGAAGTCCTTCTAACTCGTTTCCATAATATAAAAGAAAATTCCCAAAACTTCTACTCAAGTGAAATTCAAGAAAAGAATCAAAAGAGTTTCTTAAAATAGAAGATCAACATAAGAAAGATAAAAAAAAGTGGACAAAGTCATGCCTTAAAAAGGAATTAACCTATCATGTCTAAATAAAATTTCCTTGACTTGAACCTTATCAATATATGAACCTATCACATCGATGTTGTAACAATTTAGATTGTATATGAGGATAAAAAAACTATGAAACAAGAACAAAAAGCATTTATGGACATATACAAACCATTCGGACATGATATGGAAACATTAAACATAATTAAATAAAAGACTTATAAAAGAACAAGCTTGAAACAAAACTTAACTAGAAAGTTTATTAATTCCATATGTATCTCAAATATCTTTATTTGTATAGGTACCTTTAATTTGGAACTCTTAGAAGATTATTACAATGATTAAAAAGATGGCCAGGTGTGTACCTACCATGATTATTATTTGTATGTGTTTTGTAGAATAGTTGTACACTTAATCTCATACACTTAATTTGAATTGTATGGGGTATTTGGGAAACATATGTGCTTAAATTACTTGTTATGACATTAAGAATTATTTCCATAAATAAAATTGATGATTGTGATGTAATGTGAATCATATGCATATTGAAATCTAAACATCAAAGTGGACATGCATAGCATATTGCATAAACCCCAATTATTTGCCACCATTGTGACAAATGGAATGGAAAGGCTAAAACCTTTGTTATTTATTGTAAACTAAGTGACTTTGAGGATGGTCGTACATTAGACGAGGTTAAGTCCACTCTTATGTTTTGGGTTTGCATACATTTAGAGGCCATTTAGGTATTTAATCATTCCCTGGTCATTTGGTGGTTAGGAAAGGTATTTTTCTTATTTTCTTTTGGGCCTTCCTAGGATCAATCAAGAGATCCTTCTCTTGTGATTTTTTTTCTAGGCCTCTATGAACATTTCTTTTGGCTCCTTAGGCTAACTAGAAGATCTACTTCCTGGGATTATGAGGATTCTAGGTGAACATTTCATTTGGTTTTCTAGATAATCGAGAGATTGGTTCGCTCATGAAGTCAAGGATAATAGGCCCATTTGGTTCTCTTACGACTGATTTAGGGACATCATCTCTTGATCATTACTAACATTGGGTTCAATCGATAAACGGCAATTTTGTGGCTATTTATGGTGGTAAAGGATGTTATGCTAAGTAAGTTTTTTTATGCCAAATTGGATGATTAGGCATTGGTGGAACTATAAATCCTCAACCTAAGGTCAAGGTAGGGGGTGGAATTTAAACCCTAGACTGTACACCAAATACTGGAAGGCTGTGTGTACTGCTACATATGTTTGTTTGTTGCGTAGTATATGCTTGTTTAACTAACTTGCTTAAAAGGCGGTATGAGTTAGTGTATCATTAAGCTGGTTATAGCTTACACTCCAATAGCTTTGACTTGATGTAGGAACCTTATTACGTCTATCTTGAAAGATCCAGACCTCTAGTGTGGTTAAAGGCTTAGGAGCTTGGTTTGGGAGAGGGAGCAAGGAATTAAATTATGAATTTAGAAAGAAAATATGTTAAGTTAATTGTATTGTGTTTTATTTTGAGAGACTCTTGAAGTATTTTAGTTAAGTTTGTAATTTTATATTTAAATAATAATATTTGGACTTTGTTTTATGCCGTTAAGTTTATGATACTCTATAAAATTCTAGTGTTAACGCTTTATGTACTTATTGGAAGTAATTGAAAATATTTTTCAAGTATGTGAATAATTACTTCTAATCCATACATGGTGGTTTTTCACTACTAAGCCATCTTCAAGGTCATGATAGTACTAGATGAGAATAGATAACATGGTAGGTATGTATAACTTAATACGTAGGTTGGGCTATATAGTTATAGATCTTTTTTTTAGGAAATCAAAACTAACCATGAGTAAAATGTAATTTTTATTATAAGAAAAGAGAAAAGAATAATCTTTTCTAAAGTATAGTTGTTATCTTATTTAGGTTTAACTTGTTCTTACTTTACCAAGTTAAAACTAAATTGGTTTCTTAGTTACCTGCATATGCCTATTTGTCTAATCTTCGTCAGTCAATATTATTCTATTGTGAGGGAATCATATTTCCTACCAATGTTGCATTGAAGATATTTCATGATAAGGCTTGGGGATAAGAGATTTATTATTTTAATTTGTTTAGTTTGTTAAAAGATATTTAATTTATGAGATTTATTTTATTTTATTAGGCAATATTATTAAGTTTTATCATTATTACTTTAATTCACCTATTTATACCTAGGCCTATTAGAGGACTTCTACAAATATTCTTTGTGAGACTCTTAATCATTTTAATAAGTTATTTCAGAAAACCTAAGCTTTATTGCTGCCTTCTTTTATCTACTAATCTTATCATTGTTTGACAATCCTTTTGTTTTATTTAATTGTAAGTCATATCAATTAAATAACACAAATCCTTTTTCATTTAATTCTTGATTGTGTGTAACATCAATTAGGAATTAAACCCCTTTTCATTTAATTCTTGATTGTGCATAATATCAATTGGGAATTAAACAATTCTTTAGGAATTATTTGTGCATTATATTAAATAAGCTCTAATGTTTCTATTACAATATAATCTTAGTGCGTAATATTTAAGATCAGATTGTTCATATCCTTTTATTTTTTATTTCTAAACCTTAAAGGCAAAAATATCAATTTTTATTGAATTACAAAAACCCTAAAGGCCAAATGATACATACGGGTTCCTATTCATATCATGTTGGTATTTAAGCATGGGATTGAGGATATTTAATGCTTAGAGTTTAGAGGTTATTTGAAGAGGGAGGGAGGAAGAAGTTGCATTTGGTAAAATCAAAAGGCTGACTTACGGGCTAACAATTGAATTGCAATAAGGGTTACCATCGTATTCTCGTTGAACACTATTGTGGGTACATAAATATTGTAGGGGGCCGAACCCTAATGAGTTGAAGGTATAGCTAAGTTGCAGAGTCAAGTGGCCAGTTCTAATTAAGGGTGTCATAAGAAAACACCAGGAGTGACTTAATTTGGGTGTAGGCACTCATGGTTGATCTTGATAGTAAGTCATTTGGATTTAGGTTTAAAGGCATGCTCGTTTTTGGTTAACCTATACACGATTGGGTGGTATTGTAGTAAGTAGTGTGGTGTTGTAGCAGGTTCGATCAGTGATTGTGTAAGCATGTGTTGATTAGTGGTTGGTAGCGTTATGCCATAGTGGTCAGTGGTTGCAGTAGGTATCTCAATTCTTACTATGTGTGCAGTAGTATGTTAGATTGATTCTAGTTATGGCTATATATAAGTATGGGTTGCTTACCGATGAAGTTGTGTAGTGCTCATTGAGATTGTTACAATGTAGTAGGTATCTTACATGGTTGTGAAGCTACTAACTATGTAAAATGTGAAGTGTAGTCGGGTTGGTGTTTGTTTAAGGCTCATTAGAGAAGAACTTTGTTGGTTGGCAAGGAGTTCCTCTCATTCCCAAGCCAAGAAAATTAAAGAAGAAGGGATGTGGAGACTTTGGATTTGTATTTTATGTTTTTCATTCTATTTGTTAGTCATTAAAAAAAAAGGAAGAAAAAGATGAAAAATGGAATTCTTGAAATTTTCATTTTCAGTATTAAAAAGGAAGAAATAACATGGTTGAAAAGAAGGATTTTGATTTAGGTGAATTGACTCATTTGATGTCCAAGAAGTTGGAAAATTATGCTTTTAAATCCAAATGAGGAATAGAGTTGTAGGAACTTAGAGTAGTTAGTTAATGACACCTTGAGGGATGTGATGCAAGACTACATTGGAGAATTTATCGATACTATAAGAGTTATAATAAATGAGTAGAATAACATTATATGAGCTATAATGAATATGCAAACTAAGAGGTTAAATGCTTTGATTGAAAATTAGAGAGTTGGTGCATAGGTGTCAGGTAATGCTAATAGGAGTTTTAGTACCCAAAATATTGTAAGTAATCCCCATCCAACAAATGTTATTGCTGATGCTTAGAGGGGAATGGGTAGACATGGAGTGCTTAGGAGGAATTTATCCTTAAGAGAAGCTACTCATAACCCTGTATTTCATAACTTTGATGAGCATGATAATGCATACTAACCTCCTATGAGGCAATAGAGACAAAATCAAAGTGTAGATACCATTAACCTCCTATGATGAGCACCATAATGTACATGAAATCAACAACATTATTGAGGTTTACAAATTGAAATCCTAGAGGATGCAATCCAATTGGCAACCAAAATAGAGTGATAGAGGCATAGAGGGAATAAAATAAACTAGGTAAATTCTAAATTTGATACTCTTAGACTTGATTCTTTTAGAGATGGTGGATTTGATAGGTGTATGATGTCTCAACAACATGTTGAATGAATTGATAGTAGTAATGTGAGGCAAGTGGATAAAAATAATGATAAGGGTAAGATTATTGAAAATATTGTGTCAAGTTCATTGGTGGTACGGAAGAGAGATAGAAATGTGAAGCGTTTTAAATGTTTATTGATTGGATATGTAGTTGCATCATGTCCAAGTCATAAAGCTGTAGTAGTTGGGGATGGTCATTTGGTTGAGGATACAAAGAGTGATGTAGAGGATAATTCAATGGATGGAGAGGAATCTAGAAAAGAGAATGGGATTGAAAATGAAGAAGTCACCCTAGTAGAGGGTCCTTTGTCATCTATTGTTGAGGTTAATAGGAAGGTTTTGAGTGTTGCACCATCGCATCTTAACGAGCAATGTTGGAGTCTCTTCTTCATTAAATATTATATAAGGGACATAATATGTTCTATTTTAATAGATGGTGATAGTTGTTTCGATGTTACTATTAAAAGTATGGTTAGTAAATTAAAGTTACCTACTATGATGCATCTTAGTCCATATAAGACGTAATGGCTTGATGAACTAGGGAGGTTTAAGGTGGAGAAGCAGGAGAAGGTGCCTATCTATATTCTAGGAGTTTATGATGATGAATGTTAATGTGATGTTGTGCCTATCTATGCATCGCATATTTTATTAGGATGGCCGTGGCTTTTGATAGTGATATTACTTCTTATGGTTGTACTAATACATATTCCTTTAAAAAGAGTAGAAAGCAAGTTACATTATGTGCTATGACTCCTAGTGAAATCAGGAAAGTTTATTGAGAGATGAAAAGTAAGAATAGAGAAGAGTTTGTTGACGAGGAGGTGTGATGAGTGGCATGAGAGGGGTACTAAAGTGGTAGCAAATATTAAGACACATTATGTGAGAGCTGTCAAGGGCATGGATAAATTGATGATGCAAGAATTCTTGGTTTAAAGAGACTGATGAGTATGTTTAGAGGAATTGCTTGATGGAGATATTGCTTGAGTCAGGGAGGGCTAGTCTGTCAGGACCCTAAAAGGGGCCTAGTAGGATTACCTAAAATTTTCATAACATGTGTGCACTCATGATATGAAAACCGTCTTACAAGTCAGAGATTGCAAGACTCTAAATAATAAATCACTAAGGTTACTGATTTTTAAGTAATTAATTTATTATAGAATACAAATATAAATAACTATGGGTGTCCGATATCCCATAGTTCCACAGAACCGTAGAGAATCAATATCCCTTACCAAATAATAAGACAGGATATACTAACATTATAGTAAGGTTTAATAAATAAATATTTCCTACAAAGGATGTCTATATATCATCTAAAAAGTACTCAGCTACTTCTAATACTAATGTACATATCTTCATCTCGCACTCAATACTTGAGACACATCCCAATCTCATCGTATGTAAACCTGCAAAGAAAACTAAGGGGGAATGAGCATAAAACAGCTCAGTGAGTTCGTTCCTCACCACTACCGGTCAAGCAAGTTTTCACACATTATTATCACACATGCAAGCAAGCTATCTACATACATAATGAATGCAGGCGTGATGAATGCAAATAACACATCCATAAGAGTTCGGAACTATGGAAGGTGTAGAATTACGTCGTCTACACTTCGATTATCTCCTGTACTTACCCGTACAGGACACCTCAACTTACCCGCATGAGGTTACCTAGGGGCACCACCCCACTAGGCAAAACTCGACTATTACCCTAGCCGAGAAAAGAGTTTCAATCCAAATAGGGGGAGTCCAAACTAGGACTATCCACCCACCAAGGCCCCTCGGGCACAAACATGTGAGCCCCCTCGCAACCAAAAGTAACCAAGGCCTTTCAGGCACAATAAAGCGAGTCCTCTCACTATTAAGTGGAGAACCCATGCTAGCTTTGCCTTAACGTTAAAAATACTATTTATGGCTCCATAAGCCCTTACAGCAATCATGCAAAAATTTGTTTAAGGATAGAAAAGCTTTTGCCAAAAATACTTTTCTTAAGATTTTTGCAAGGCTAGTACTCTCCATTCATACCTTTAACAAGTCATAGACATACGACGAGTAGAACCGGTTATTTAGGCAGATATTTATATTTATCAATTTAAAAAGGTGATCATACGAATGATAACATACAAACAGAACGATCATTCAAACATACAAGCAATAGCAAACAGTAAAACATCATACAAGTAACACGCACAGGCAAGTAGTAGGTCATTAGAACTCCCTCACCTGGATTATTGCTCATTCTCTAAGCCTTTAGGGTTTCCAGGACTCGATATCAAACACCTAAATCAAAATGGTAAACCTTATAAGTGTTCTGAGAATTTAGACTCCTTAGTCAACTAAAAGTCTATTGTAGTTTATTTAGTTTCCTCCAATATAACCCGAGTATAGTATGTATAAGGTTACCATACTCCAGGAGATTAATAGTAACTATTTTCTTATATTAGTAAGGTATGAGGCTTCCTTTATGTATTTTGTAATTTTTTTTTTGTTCTGATTCCGATATTTGCGAACTTATAGTCGTTTTTCATCGTTTTCGGACGTACATTCACACGGTAATGTCCGTTTTGGACGTTAAGACCCGTGTTTTACGATATGAACTAAATTTAGAGAAATTTTATCTTATTGAAGTTTAATTATTCTTATTGCTTATGTTTATATTCTATTCTAGTATTTAATGATTTAATTAGACATTAGATTCTTATACTTAGGGAATTTTACATTAGTATTACTAATTCACGTACTTGATTAAGTTTAATTCAATTTAGGAAGTGTCTTAGGGTTTAAGGAATTTTCGACTCCTAAGTACATGTATATACCTATGTTATATGCTTATGTAATCTTATTATTTCTTCTTTTATAAACCTATGCTTACATCATCACTTATGTAATGCTTTGATGATGTCATGGCTTATGTCATCCATTTATTACATGTAAATATATATGTCATTAAGTACTTATACATATGCATATGTTATATTCCTACCTACACTCATAACATATTAATATGTATACTTATGTACTTATATATATACTATACATATACCTTATGCATATATATACTTATACCTATACTTAGACTTATACCGTATTTATACATGTATACATACTCATATACCTATACAGTTAGATACGTATTTTTATACACAAATTCGTATGCCTAATCTTTTCCTTAAGAAAAGCTTCCTAATTTCATCCTTTTGTGTTTTTATGTATGTATTTAGTGTAGTATACGCATATATAGCTAGATATGGTTTTAATTCAAGTTATGTATATGATAAATACTCATGTATATGATAAATACTCATGTATAAAGGTTCACATACTTGTACTCTTTAAGTGTTTCCTTATGTGCACATACTTATAAGTATATACTCATGTCTTCCTTTCTTCTTCTTCTTCTTCTTCATAATTCCTAATTCCTACACTTAAAGATGGAAACTTTATTCCCTCTTCTTCAAGACAAAACTAAACACATAATTACTTACCTAATCTATCTAATTAACTAACTAATGAAGAAGATAAAACAAGATAAAGTAACTTAGATACATACCTTTGCTTATGTTGGAATTAAGGAGACAAAAAGGAAGATGTTGAAGGTGAAATGGAAGATGGAAGGTCACGGCAATGGAAGGGAATTTTTGTTTTGTTTCTTTTGCTTTATTTTGATTATGGAAGAAGGAGAATGGTGGGGTCTAGAAGGGGAGATGTATGGACGGCAATTGAGGAGAAAAGGAGAAGAAAAAAAATCAAAAAGAAAGAAAAGAAAAGCCATCATTAAGGAAGAGATATTTCTTTATCTCTTTAGTCTTTTGTTGACTTTTCAAAGTGTTGATTTGGTCAACCCTTTGACCTTGGTCAACATGTGTTGACTTGGTCAACTCTCCTTAAGCTTATGTAATTTTGTACATATAATGTAGTAATTAAGGGAAATTAAGGGAAAAATGACGGAAATGAAGGGAAATAAGAAATTTAGTAAATTGATTAGTAAAATAGATAATGAGATCTTCCATTAAGTATTTACATCCTATATACATCATTTAGTAAGCTACTTAGTATAATTGAGATGAAAAATAGCATTTAGGGTATTAAGGTTTACTACATTTAACCTAATTTCCAACCATACCTCTAACTCTAAGTAAGACTATCTTAATCATACTCATAAGAAATAAATGTAATCTATGATTCATTATCTTAGTTTTTAAGGGATCGCTTAAGTATTCTAAATGTTTATGCATGATTGAGGGTTATCTTTAGTCGTTTACCGATGAAATGGCAAAATGTGGAGGATATATTATCATTTAGGGTTTTAGGGTAAAGTATGGTGAATTAGTGCTTTTATATCCTTAAAGTTATAGTTTTAGGGTTTTTATTACTTTAGGGCATAATCTCTAATGTTTTTACACATTTAGGGTTTCATATATTCTTACGCGATTCAATCTTCGATTGTCATCTTAGGGTTTTGATGAGGTTCGAGGTTTTAGGGTCTTCGTATGCGGTTAGGGATTCAATTGATGATTTAAGGTTTTTCGTATCTACTTTAGGTTTTGGATTGAGATTTTTATTGGTTTTAAATCTCATTGGCTCTTTTGAGTTTAGGAAATCATCTACAATTTGGACGTTTGTTTCTATACTTAGAAAGCTAAATTCACGGGGTTTACATAGTCAATACCACTTACATTTCTTTAAGTCTTCTATTTGCAGGTCTATACTTTTACATTACCCTTAAAGATATGTAGATTCAAGGGAAAATCTTTTAAGGCCTAGGGGTGATGATGGAATCATATTTCCTATCAATATTGCATTAAAGATATTTCATTATATGGCTTAGAGATGGAAGATTTATTATTTCAACTTGTTTAGTTTGTTAGGAGATCTTTAATTTATAAGATTTATTTTATTTTGTTAAGCAATATTAATAGGTTTTCTCATTATTACTGGATGTTACCTATTTGCCCTTAGGGTTGTTAGGGGGCTTCTATAAATACTCTTCATGAGAGTCTTAGTTAGTTTAATAAGATATCTCACAAAACCTAAGCTTTATTACTATCTTCTTCTATCTACCATTCTAGTGATTGTTTGACAAACTTTTTGTTTTATTTAATTGTGAGTCATATCAATTGAATAACAAAACCCCCCTTTCTTTTGATTCTTGATTATGTATAATATCAATTAGGAATTGAATAACCCTTTAGGAATTATTTGATTGTCGTATCAAATAAGCCCTAATGTTTCCAGTCTAATCTAATCTTAATGGTAATATCTAAGATTGGATTGTTCATATCCTTTTGCTCTTTAGTTGTAAACCTTAAACACAAAAACTAAAAAATATCAATTTTTATTAAATTTCACAAAACCTTAAATGCTAAACAGTATGTATAGGTTCCTACTCATATCATATTGTTTCCTATATGGTTGTTAGTGTTGGGTGCTATTGAAGTTTAAGATAAACCTTTTCTTTTACTTTTTCCATTAAGAACAAATTACATTTGTAGTATAGAGGAAGAAAGATAATATAAATCCTACTTTGGTTTACATGAAATTTGGTTGAGTTTTCTACAAGAAATATTACTCCTATTTTCTAGTTAAGATAATATTAAAAGTTACAAGTAGAAGGATAAACACAAAATTAACAAATTATCATCCCCTACAAGCTAGCTTATGATGGGAATTAGATTTTAAGTCCACTCATATGCTCCCAAGCAAAAGGAATGGCTAATATGGTTTGTTGAATTCTTGACCATTGCCCAACTCCATATGATGCTGACCTGCTATGTTGAGGAGATCTGTTCATGCTACCAAACTAATCCAATAGTACTCTTCTTTACTTATGAATCCGCTCAAGTCGTGCTAATTAATTTTAGCTAAACTAGTTCATCTAGCTGTCTTGTAATCTACTCTCTACAGTAAGTCCCTCAACAAAATAATGTTGAACTGCTCATGATTCTAGAAGCTGTTGACTTTATCTGCTTACCTTAAGGTCTATTGCATGCCTAATCTACCAACCATAAGCTAGACACCATGTATCCCACTACATGTGCCCTACCCCCTAACAACCCTACATTCTCTTTCAAGAAGGATTGCAGAATTGTTTTTCCTACATTTGTACTAACAATTGCATATAGTTTTTTCCCTTTTTGTAAATTCATTTCCTTTATGTAATCGTAGTACTTATAGGTATGAATACTGATAGACTTTTGTAAAGGATTCTAACTTTTATGACGTAATGAGAATTTTATGAGATTTTCCTTTTTTGTTGTTGGGAAGTACCCCAAACCCTACTTAGCTCATATCAACCGTTAAGCAAGATTGTGCAGCGAGCAACCTAAATTACTTAGACTAGTTTGTCATGTTTAGCAAGGGTTTGATTCATGTTTGCATGAGTGGTGCATCACATCCACGAGTAAGTCATGGGTTTTCCTACCTTCTACCCTTATAATTCACTTAAACCCTCTTCCTCTTCTTTGGTAGTTACCTTTAAAGGACCCATCTACGATATGGTAAGACCTCTTTCGAGGCACAAACCCCCCTCTTAATTCCTGTGTCACATCGTCCTAGTATCAGAGCTTAAGGTTGAAGGGTTATGAATTCTTGAGACGTCTTGTCTCTGTTAGCAGTTCAATTGTATGTAAGCATTGGCTTTTCGATAGTGTTTTATGTTAGTATGTAGTGTGTGGTCATTATGTATGTTAGAGTCTTGTGTTGAGATAGTAATTTGAAGTCGTTAGTATGGTTCTATTCTTGCTCTATATTTGTCTTTTAAATCTAAGTAGGTTATTATTGAGTTATTTACATTGTTGTGGTAGTTGTTGCTCAATTGTGTAGTAGTGGTCGAAGAACTATGATAGTGGTTGCTGGTTGTTATATTGTAGTGTTGAAATAGTGAGAGTTGAACAAGTGGTTATTATTGTATTGTAGTAATTACTGTTTAGTTGTGAGGTATAGTGAAAACTAGAGTTCTAGTAAAAAATTTATTGTGTTGTAGCAAGAATGATAGAGCTTATTGTGAACACTATGATTGGAGACAATTGGAGTGACACTTTGGAAAGAGGCCATCATGTATAATAGAATCCTAGATCCACTGATGAGTGGTTAGACCACTACATTGAGTTGATGGAAAATATGATGGTGATGATGAGAGGAGCAATGGCTACTTATATTGATGGAGATTGCCATACTAGAGGCCGAGTTGATAAGACTCCCCTAAGAAAACCTAGTCGATTACAAAGTGATATGCTTGGGAGATGAGTGGATCACTAGGGCTTACTATAGGAGCTAATAATTAGGTAGGTCCTTCAAAATATCGAAGAATAAAGGAATGGGTAATTCAATAAACACAATAGCTTCTGTGAAGTTGTGCACCAACAAATGTAACATAACTTAGTATTTCACCTAATATGACATATAAGCTAAAACTAAGGTCCACTTGCCATTAATCTCAAGGAGTATGAGAAAGGAAATGTACTTAGAGAAAGGTATCTTGTAAGTACAAGAATATTCATTAACTTGTAAATTATAAGATCATTGCGACAACAATGAAACTCTAATAGACATAACACATTAATGAAACTTCTGAGGACTTACGACACAATTCGATATGACGTACGAATTGGTCCGCTAAGGTTACTCACCACCTAGCCTTGCTCAACGGTTAGGATAATAGCGATGCCGAGAGTAAACATGTAGTTTTTATGCAAGGAAGGAAAAATACTCAAGTGTATTAATAGTAATCAATTTGTTTGATCTATTACAGCTACAAGTACAAGGATATTTATACTCGTGAATTTAGGGCAACATGCTCGAAAAGGAAAAGACAAAAAGGGTATTACCTTAAAGAAGTAATTTACAAGAATACAAAAGGGTAAAAAATGAATATTCCAAAAAAGTAACGGTTAGTGAGTAGATTCTATACATAGTCCTATATACGTGGTAATGATACATTGGTAAGGCCATTGAAAGATGTGGATAAAAGTGTATAGACATGTTGCTTATTTGAGCAGGGGTGGTTAAGTTCGTCCAGAGTCTCTCTCTCATCATCTTAGTAATGGTGATGCTAAGTAAGTAATTGGCTAGGCATGAGGGAGAATAAGGATTGGCTATTCTCTTGACCTTTCGCTTCATAGCACACATTTTGTGAGAAATAGGCAATCATACAGCTTGGCATGCAAAACGTGTTGGCAAAGAAATACTTAGCTTTGACAGGAGTTCGTTGGAATAGGAGAATCTGGTGTACCAGGCCTTTTAGTCTTCGGGCTTTGCTACGAGTCAAAGTACCTATAGCTTGATTCTTATCGTTCTCTCTGGGTTGATTTTGATTTGGGATCAAATTCGTACAACCTTTGGTTAGCTCTCCATTAGGGTAGTAGGGATTGAGGTTGGCAATGTTGAAAGTGTGAGATAACCTATAATCATCAAGCAGCTCTAACCTGTAGGCGTTATCAATGATTTTCTAGAAGATCCTGAAGGGTCCTTCAGCTCTTTTAGATAATTTACTCCTCCTTTTGCTTGAAAATAGTTCCTTATTGAGGTATAGCAATACCAAGTCTCCAAATTGGAATTGTTTAGCTGTCATGCCCTTAGTCTTCTCTTGCATTCTTCTAGTAGCTTGATCGATGTGTTAAGTGACTTTGTCGTAGATGTGCTGAAGGGATTATGCTCTAGCTGTCATGTCAAGGTCATTGTACATAGGTACAGGTACAAGGGTGTGATCGAGGGGCAACTTGGGATTGAAACCATAGATCACCTCGAAGGGAGTCTACTTATTGGTGTCATGCATTGTTTGGTTGTAAGCAAATTCGACCACTAGTAAGTAGATGTCCCAATCAGCCAAGTTCTTGCCTACTGCAGCTACTGTAGCTCGGAGTAGTGATCCCAAAGTGCGATTAACCAACCTTATTTGGCCGTCATTTTAAGGGTGACCAGAAGTATATAATAGTAGTTTAGTCCCCATCCGACTCTACAAGGTCCTTTAGAAATGGCTTAGGAACTTCGGGTCTCTGTTCAAGACTACACTTCATAGCATGCCATGTATCCGCATAATCTCCTGTAAGAAAAGAAAAGCAATAGTTGAAGCACCGTTAGTTTTAGAGTAGGGTACGATGTGCACCATTTTGCTGAATCGATCCATAACGACCATTATAAAATCTCTGTCTCAAGTAGTTCATGGTAGTCCAAGAACAAAGTCCATGCTCAATTTAAGCCACGGCTTCGTCGAGACAAGCAAAAGCATCGCTTTCCCTTGCTTAACTGGCACTTAACCTTCTTGCACATGGCACGGCTTTTGACAACTCGATGCACATCTCTCCTCATTCTCGACCAAAAGAATCGACCATTCAATAGTTTATAGGTCCTTCTTTCTCTAAAGTGCCCGGAAAGTCCTCTACCATAAGCTTCCTTGATTAATAACTCCCTTAGGGAACAAGTTAGCACACATAATTTTCCACATTATACTCGTCCATTGTCCTTCTATCGACGCATCGTGCAATTATGGGTCTAAAGTGTAGATCTTTAGAATATTGCTCTATGATACTCGCAAACCTAAACAATCTGGTCTATAATTCATTCAGAAGTGCATGTCTTCTCAAAAGAGCATTTGCAACTACATTGGTCTTCTACTGCTTGTATTTTTTTACAAAATTGAATCCCTTGAGGAATTCAACCCACCTTGCTTGCCTCTTTGATAACTTGGTCTGACTTCGGAGGTACCTTAATGACTTATGGTCAATATATATGACAAATTCTCTCGGTAGTAAATAGTGCTACCATATTTGTAGTGCTCGAATTAGTGCCAAAAGTTCTTTGTCATACACGGAGTAGTTTAATGGAGGTCCTTTAAGCTTCTTATTATGGAAGGTAATTGGTTGGCCTTCCTATATTAGGACAGTGCCTATTCTAATGTCTGATGCATCATATTCTAGCTTAAATATTTTCTCGAAGTTAGGTAAAATTAACACTGGGTTAAAGGTTAATATTTGTTTTATCTTGGCAAAGCTCCTCTCTTCATTTGCTCCCCATTGAAAGTCAGTGTTTTGCTTTGTTAGCTTAGTAAGTAATGTGGCGGGAGTATTGAAATTCCTGATGAATTGTTTATAAAATGAAGCTAGTCTATGGAAACTTCTTACATTGGCACAAGTAGTAGGAGTTGGCCACTCTACAATTGCTCAGATCTTCTCGTCATCCACTCGTAAGCCTCTTCCACTAACTACATAGCCCGAGAATAACACTTCTTCTTGGCAAAAGAAATACTTTTTGAGATCGCTGAATAATCTCTCAGCATGGAGGATATTTAGAATGACTTGGAGATGTTCACAATGACTTAGCATGTCGACATTGTAGATTAGGATGTCATCAAAGTACACCATGATATATTTCCTGATCAAATGCCTCAATACGTATTCATTAGTCTCATGAAAGTGCTCAGGGCATTTGATAAGCCGAAGGGCATGACCATCCATTCATATAACCTATGTTGAGTCTTGAACGTTATTTTCCACTCGTCTTTTGGCCTTATGTGAATTTGATGGTATCAAGATTTCAGATCAATCTTGTTGAAAATCTTGGCTCTACTTAATTCATTCAACATATCTTTAGACCTCGGGATAGGATACTTGTACTTGATAGTAATCTTGTTCACGACTTAGCTATCTACACATATTCGCCAAGTTCCATCCTTTTTTGGCACTAGAAGGGCTAGCATAATGCAAGGGCTGAGGCTTTTTCTAACATAATCTCTCTCTAGTAACTCACTGACTTAACGTTGAAGCTTAGAAGCTTACTTTGAATTCATTTGATAGGCTGGCTTATTTGGTAATACGGCACTAGGTAAGAAGTCAATGTAGTGCTCTATCCTTCGAGTTAGGGGTAACCCCTTAGGTAATTGCTTTAGGAACAGGTCAGTATACTCTTTCAGCAACTCTTTGATTTCCTAGGGTAAATTACCCTATTACTTCACTTCTAACAGTCTCCTAATTAAATGAGGTAAGCTCGTTAGCATTGATGGCCTATTGAAGCTTGGCTTGGCTCGACTCATCACCAGAGCCTTCTTCGATCTACAAGCAAGTTTTGTCTAAAATTTATTGACTTCTCTTGGCAACATCGAGTTCAGTATGATTTTCTAACCATCCTTCTCAAACATGTACATATTCTTGTATTCGTCATGGATCACTTTCCTATCAAATAGCCATGGTCTACTAAGCAGTATGTGCGAGGTACACTTGGGCAGCACATCATAGAGAATCTCATCGGAATAGTATCTAATTGTAATTGGCACCAGTATCTGCCAAGTGACATATAGTGCTCCCTTATCACTTAGCCAATGTAACTTGTATAACTTAGAGTGTACAATGGTCAATAACTTCAACTTTATGACCATTTTAGCTAATGTCACATTGGTACAACTTCCACTATCCACAATTAACACTTGCACCTGGTCATTTACTTTACAGGTTGTATGAAACAAATTCTCGTTTTTCTCTTCCTCCCGTGAGGGTTCTAAGTTCATGGCATATTGGACAACCAAGACCAATTGATCTAAGTCCTCGGCAAACACGTCCTCTTCATTAAGTTCTTCCTCTTTCTTAACAATGATCTCTTCCTCCTTGGGTTCCTTATCCATGCTCTCTACCTCTAATTTTGTGACATCTCCCCTAATTACCATAGTCCTTCAGTTCAGGCATTAAGCGGCCATATGTTTGAACCCTTGGCATTTAAAGCACTTGATTTAGCTCGTTTTCTTGCCCAATCCTTACCCCTTCTCATAAGTTTGAGTCCGCCCTTTACCATCAGGTCAGCCATTCTAATCGGCTTAGACATTTATCTTTCGGTTTGGTTCGATACTTGACTAAGCTTAGTGACTCACTTGTCTAGGTTGGCTAGTTGGCATCCTAGTCGATACTCAGCTCCTTCTTTGCCTCTCTACTCGTTGGGCTCTTCTAATGGCCTCATCCATTATGGTAAATCGTTGGAGTTTTACAATGTCTCGAATGTTACCTCTTAACCCAGTAATGAATCTTAAGCCTGTTCAAGTTGGTGGCTCCTCTACTTTGCAATGGATCATAAGAATTTGAAATTCTTGAACATACTAATCAACAGTCCGGCCTCCTTGTCTCAACTCTTGAAGCTGAGTGAAAGTATCTTAAAGATAAGTTTTTGGCATGAACCTGTTTCTGAGTATTCTCTTCATCTCATCTTGTCATGGCTTGGAAATTATTCCACTACATGGTGGCATATCTAGAGAACTCTACAATAGCATATCTAGAGAACTCTACAATAGTAGTTCTCACTCGCTCATAATCCTCATGTTGATAATAATAAAAAACTTGCTCCACCTTCTTTTCCTACTCTAAATATTGATTAGCATTCCTAGATCCATTGAAACTTAGATTCCGAAGTTTCACATGATCAGATGCTCTAGGGACTCTAGCTCACTTTTCTTCAAAGTACTCTTCATCTAGTTTCCTTAGGTCTATCTTTCATCTTAATCATCTACCTACTCCTCCACCTTGAACTTGTCGAGTTGGGTTTTGACCTCTAATAGGTTGAGTAGCATGTGGGTTATCTTGCGCAACCTCAGTCGATCGGCAAGCTAATGTAAGAACATCTCCGGTTAAATCTACCAAGAGGTTAGCCACTTCATTGAGTCTCTTGTCGGTGCTTCTAGGTGTCCCTTGAGATTGTCATCTATAGTGGACAACTCTACTGTCATCTCCAACACCAATGTTTACACTAAGGTTAGTCATTTTCTCCAAAGATTTAAAGCTCAAATAAACACTTCAGAAAATTAATAGCTAGCAAACACAGTAGCTAAGATGAATATAGTAATTTTCTCTATTTCATACACACAAAACAAGGTATAAATAGAACTTCAAACACAAACCACAACTCAAACAAAACCTCCGCTTTGATACCAAGATGTTGTGAATCGTAACCAAGAACAGACAAGGCCAGTCGTTGGGTAGGTCTAAGTTTACAGAAATCTTAAAAGGAAGTGATGGGGAAATGTATGGAAAGGACTAATGCGAATGAAGAGTAAGCAAAAAAAAAAAAAAAAAAAAAGAACCCATGAATAGCTCTAATGGATATGATGCACTAATTGAAGTTTCGAGGACTCATGTACAATTTGATATGACATACAAATAAGTCTGGTGAGGTTACTCGCTACCTAGCTTTGCTTAAGGGTTAGGATAAGAGCAATGTTAAGAGTAAACAGGTAGTGTTTATGTAATGAAGGAAAAATACTTAAGTGTATTAATGGTAATCAATCTGTTCGATCCATTATAGCTATAAGTACAAGGGTATTTATACCTGAGAATTTAGGGCAACATGCTTGTAAAGGAAAAGACAAAAAGTGTATTAACTTAAAGAAGTAATGTACAAGAATACAAAAGGGTAAAAAATGAATATTCCAAAAAAGCAATGGTTAATGGAGTAGATTCTATACATGGTCCTACATACGTGGTAATGATGTATTGGCAAGATCATTGGAGGATGTGGATGAAAGTGTACAGACAAGTTGCTTATCTGAGTAGGCTTGGCTAAGTCAGTCTGGAGTCTCTCTCTTGTCATGTTAGCAAGGGTGATGTCAAGTAAGTAATTGGCTAAGCGTGAGAGAGAATGAGGATTAGTTGTTCTCTTGACCTTCTGCTTCTCAATCCACAATCAGCGAGAAATAAGCAATCATATGGCTTGGTACGTAGAATGCATTGACAAGGAAATACTCAGCTTCGGTAGGAGTCAACTGGAATAAAAGAATCCACCATGCCAGGCCTTCCAGTCCTCGGGCTCGATTATAGGTTAAAGGTCTCGTAGCCTGATTCCCATCATTGGAGCTATTGAGGTGATTGAATGAGGTTGCAGTTTGGTAGGTTGGAACAATAGAGGTTTGTGTATAAGGACCTTGTACATGGTAATCAACAGGTTAACCTTAGCACTTGATAAGTTAGCTTCAGTTCTCAATAAGTCGATGACTAGGCAAGAGTTTAAGCAAAGTAAAGAGTGTCTAAACTAGGACGTCAGGGAGTTCTTCCATATATTGGAGCTTGTCCTCAATGGGCTAGGAAGAGAGTCTTCTTCATGAGAGATTAGAGGCCTTGGAGGTAGGCATGAGTGAGGGGATCGAAGGTTAGCAATCCATCAGTTCCCCTTTGCCCTCAAATCTTGGTCTTCTTCTTCTTCTTCTTCTTTCCATACATAGGGTGTCAGGTTGGTGACATTGAAAATGGGAGATACTCTATATCCTTCGCGTAGTTCTAGCTTATAGGCATTATCATTGATGTATCGAAGGATCTCGAAAAGACCATCCCACATGGGTGATAATTTGTTTGTTCTCTTTGTTGGGAATCATTCCTTGTTGAGGTGGATCCAGGTAAGGTCGCTTGGGCTATAAAAAACTTGCCTTCTACCTTGGCTTCCTTGTTCTCTTTGTCGGGCTATTATCTTGGCTAATTGCTTGGTAACTTTCTTATGTAGTTTTTGAAACTCTTTGGTGTGCTGTAGGCTGATTTGACTTTCTCTTAGTTAAGTCGAGCTAGTGACCATATCCAATGGTAATTTTGGGTTGAGTCTATAGACTACCTCGAAAAGCGCCCTTCTTATCGAGCTATGAGTGGAGTGGTTGTAAATAAACTCAATGATTGGTAGGCAGAGATCCCAATCATGTAGATTCTTTCTAATAGTAGTTCGAAAGAGGTTGCCTACTATTTTGTTCACAACCTATGTTTAATTATTTGTTGTGAAAGATAAGAAGTACTGAACATAAGCTTAGTGTTGAGCTTCTTGCATAGTGTTCGCTAAAAGAAGCTTGTGAACTTCAAATCATGATTAAATACAATACTTCTGGGAACTTCGTGTAGTTACAGGATTTCTTACAAAAAAGGTTAGCAACAAATAAAGCATTATTGGTTTTGTGGCAAGGGATGAAGTGGCTCATTTTGTTGAATCCATCAACCACCACCATACTTGAATCATTTTTCTGTAGTGTTTTGGGTAAGTTGAGCATGAAATCTATGCTTAGATTGGTCCACGGCCGCTTTGGTATGGGCATTGGTGTGTATTCTCCATATGGCTCCTTTCTTCTCTTAGCTTGTTTGTACACATTGCAATGCTTAAGAACTTTGCGCACATCCTTCATCATCCTAAGCCAATAGAAGTGTTCTTTCAACAACTTAGTATTTCTCTTCTTGCTAAAATGGTTGGCTAAGCCTCCAGCATGGGCTTCCTAAATAAGTAAGTCTCTGGCCAAGTTGTTTAGTGCACATACTTGTTAGCCTTTCATTAAGAACCCTTCGCTTAAGTACAACCCATCCATAACTCCTTCAATGATGCACTTGGACACTAAGGGTTCGAAGTATAGGTCGTGCTTACACTAATTAAGAAAGGTACTGAACCCAAGTATCTTAGCTTGTAATATAGTAATAAGAATATGTTGATGAGAAAGGGCATTGACCATGGTGTTTGCACTTCCCTTCTTGTACCTAATGACATAGTAAAAGGTTTCTAAGAGCTCGACTCATTTATCATGACATTGAGAGTTTCTGTTAGCCTTAGAGATGTTTGATGGACTTATGGTATGTGTAGATGATAAACTGTCTTGGCGGCAAATAATGTTGCCAGTTTTGAAGAGCTCAGATGAAGGCATAAAATTCCTTATCATACTCCTAGTGATTAAGAGTAGCACCTTTGAGCTTCTCACCAAAAAATGCAATAGGTCGATGTTCCTGCATAAGGATAGCACCAATGCTCACTCTTAAAGTATGGCACTCCAACTCAAAAACTTTCTTAAAGTCGAGTAAGGTAAGTATTGTGGCATAAGTCAACTTGGTCTTGATCTCATCAAAACTACTTTAAGCTTTCTTAGACCATTTGAATTCAAAGTTCTTTTTGGTCAGCTCAGTTAGTGGAGTAGCTAGGGGACTAAAGCTCCAAATGAATCTTCAATAAAAGGAGGCTAGATCATGAAAACTCATAACTTTGACAGCATTGGTTGGCATCAGCCATTCGAGAATAGCTCAAACATTCTTGTCATCAACTCTGATTCTGCTTCTAGAGACAACAAATTTGAGGAATACTACCTTGCTTTGACATAACACACATTTCTTTACATTGCCAAATAATTGTTCGGTACAAAGGATATTGGATACAGATCTCAAGTGTGTGACATGAGAAATAAGGTTAGCATTATATACCAAAAAATCATGAAAGTAAACAATAACACATTTGCTAATCAAAGATCTTAGAAAATGATTCATGAGTCATATAAAGGTGCTCAATGCATTCGTAAGACTAAATAGCATCACCATCTACTCAAATATACCATCCTTCATTTTGCAATTAGTCTTCCACTCATCTCTAGGCCTCATTTAGATTTGATGGTAACTATTCTTCAGGTCAATCTTCGAAAATACTCGTGCACCATGCAACTCATTGAGCATATAATCTAATTGTAGGATCAGATATCGATACTTGGCAGTGACTTTATTGATTGCTTAGCTGTCAATGTACATTCTCCATGAGCTATCCTTTTTCAATACTGGGATAGTCAACATGACGTAGGGGCTCATGCTCTCTTAGACATATTTGCATTTAATCAACTCGTCAACTTGTTTCTTCTAATTAGCTACTTGCTTAAGATTGAGGCTATAAGCAGGTTAGTTAGGTAGGGTAGCTATAAGCTGGAGGTTAATGCAATACTTTATACCTTTGATAAGGGATAAACCTTTTGGCAACTCGGTAGGAAATAAGTTAGCATACTCTTTAAGCAATGCTTGCATCTCGACAAGTAAGGCTCCAGCCTTCTTCAACTTTAGAAGTCTCCTAACCAATAAAAGTATGCATTTTTCCTTCTTGACATATTTAGAAAATTAGGCTTGGGAAATCACTAAGGGCTTTCTTTGCAGGGATTTGGAAATCTTCTCTTGCGACACTTGAACTTCCTTGGGGCTTATTGAGGTTAGTATAACATTCTTCCTAACCTTCTAGAACATATAAGTGTTCTTATGTCCATCGTATAACACTTTTAGATAAAATATCTAGGGTTGGCTAAGTAATATGTGTGAAGCACACATGGGTAAGACATTGCACAACATTTCGTCCTTGCATTAGTCACCAATAGTAATCAACACTTTGACTTACTTGGCAATAGGTAGACTTCCCTTCTCATTTAGCTAGTGAATCTTATAAGGCTTAGAGTGAGGATAGGCGGGCAACTTCAAAGCCTTCACTACTCCTTGTGCTATGACATTGATACAACTTCCTTTGTTAACGATCAAAGCACATAGTTTGCTACTCACTTGGCAATTTGTATGGAAGAGGTTCTCTTTGTTCATTCTCATCAAAGATAAAGGTATTAAGAGAACTATGTATAACCATACAATAGTCTCCCAATTTCAGGTCGAGTCACGACGTTTGAATCTTCTTGAAACTCTTCTAGTAGTTAGTCAACTTCCACTTCTTCTTCCTCCCCTTCACTAGCACTCTCTACTTCAAACCGGGGCTTGTCTCTCTTGATGGTCATGACATGTCGGTTTAGGCACTAACTAGCTACGTGTCAAAAACCAAGGCACTTGAAACACTTGATTTCTTGGGTCTTTTGTCTTAAGCTCTTACTTTATTCCTTTGTAACCTTAGGCTCCTTAGCCTTAGTCTTACCATGGCCATCATTGAGTCTACTCGACATATGACCTTGTTAGTCCACCTCGAACTTATACTAAGCTTAGTCATATTTAAGCTGGCTTTGCATACCAGTTTTGCTAGATAAGATAGGTCAGCTACGTTGTGCTTGGTTAAGCTGATTTCACCTTTGCCTTTTGACCCTTTCATGCTACTTGAATAGTCTCATCTAGATTTCTAAGCTTCTGCACCTCTACTACCTTACCAATCTTGGATCTCAATCTAGAAATGAACCTAGCTATCATTTGCGCTTCGAGTTCATCAACATCATAGTAGATCATTAGTAGTTGGAACTCTTGAACATATTCATCTACAAATCGGCTGCCTTGCTTGAGTTCTTGAAGATGTCAGAATGTATTTTGTTCATAATGTTTTGGCATAAACCTACCCCTTAGAACTCTCTTGATCTTGTTGCATGTTTAGATTTCACATTGAGTTCACTAGTGTATATTTTGCAATTTCTTCCACCACATTGCTACTTACTCAAAAAATTCTAAAGTAGTTACTCAAATATGCACTGAGTTCTTGTAATCATAGAAGCCAAATATCTTTTCAATCTTCTCCTCCTAGTCCAGATAGTTATTAATACTACTAAAACCATTAATACTCAAAATCTATACTTTGAGATGCTCGGCTCCTTTGACATACTCCTCAACTTCATCTAATTTAAGTCTCTTCGTCGTAACCTTTTCAACATGTCGGGGTAGAGCTGGGCTCACATTAATAGCTTTGAGGGCTTGATGCTCACCTACTTGACTTCTCGACCTATCTCTCACTTCTCAACCTTATTCATTAACTCTCTCTTGAGGCTTAATCTCTACCACCCTCTGTACAGATGTAGCCAAGTTAGCTACGATAGCAATAAGGTCTTGCAATTGCTCATTAGTAGTTTGCGGGTTCGTTGGTTAACATAACTGTGACTATGAGCATCACTTTCGGCATCGTTAATCTCTCATTGAACACCGAGATTCAACATTTTTAATACAAAACTTTAGGAAATCCACTACTCGATAGAAGATTACACACAACTTTGATAATATGATATTGTACAGTAACTTAAGGACTTGTTCTATTTTTCCACTAAAGAACACAGTATACATAACACACACTATAATAAGAAGTACATATGATGATACTTAGTTGTCAGTCATAACCTTAAGCTCTAATACTAAGATTATATGATGCGCCTTAGAGCCAAGTAGATCACTAGGGCTAACCGTGGGAGTTAGTAATCAAGTTGGTCCTTCGAAATATTGAAGAATAAAGGAATGGATAAGTCGACAAACATAGTAGTTTCCATGAAGTTGCTTGAAGGATATTACATACCAATAAACATAACATGACTTAGTATTTCACTTGATATGGCACATAAGCTAATACTAAGATCCACTCATCATTAATCTTGATCTACTTAGCAAGATTGGCTAAGAGTGTAAAAAAGGAAATGTATTTAGAGAAGGGTATCTTGCAAGAATAAGAATATTCATTAACTTGTAATGTGTAAGATCAATGTGGCTATAGTGAAAAGGACTATATATAGTAAGTCCTTTAGGGTAACAATACAGTAAAGGAAAATTACATAAAATTTATGTAAGAAAGAGATTTCTAGTATGTTCGAAAAAGGGAAAATATGACAAAGGACAAAAAGGAATATAGTACAAGTGTTAGAAAACTAGGGGATAGGTGGCAGCCTATTAATAGGTCTGTGTTATGGGAACTTATGATGCTATAACTAAGCTAAGCTGATGTTGGGGTTGCTATTGGTGACTTATGTTGGGACTGTCGAAGTGAGTGAATGAGGTTACAATTCGATAGGCTGGAAGAGTAGAGCTTTATGTATAGGGACCTTGGATACAACACTTAGTAGGTTACCTTCAGCACTTGACAATTCAGCCTTAGCACTTGGCAGGTCGGTGATTAGGCAAGAGCTTGAGTAGAGTAAAGTGTATCTGAGCTAAGACTTGAAGGAGTTCTTCCATAGCTCTTCCATATACTAGAGCTCTCCTTGGTAGGATATCTAGAGAGAATGCTCTTGGTAAGAGGTTGGAGGCCTTAGAGGGGGGCACGAGTGATGGGTTTGAAGGCCAGTAATCCATTATAGAGTCAATAGAACAAATACTAAAGTTTAGGAGAGATGCATTATACAGTACGTCATGTGTGGGTTGGAGTGGTTGAAATAAGAGTTAATTAGAGAGTAAAAGAAGATGATGATGAAGAAAGTAAATGTGAAGAATTCTATGAAGTAGATGAAAGACTAGGTTAAGTACCCCAACAAGGAAGATAGGTAAGTTGACCTGTTAGGGTTAACTTTCCTATTTGGGAACCCCAAGGAGGAGTTAATTGACATGCTTTTTGAAGGATTGTCCTTGAAGATGTCGGTGAAGTTCAAGGGGAGTTAGATGATGAGTAGTATGTGGAACGTGCAGTTTGTGCTCTGAGAAGCATTGAAAATGTGAAAATTTAGTTTTTGGGCTACTTAGGGAGTGGAAGTGCTGATGAGTATTTGGATTAGGAAGAATGAGTTGAGAAGTTAAAAGTGTTGTCACTATGCAAAAGAAGATAAGGTTTAACTTGCCACCCTATAGTTTACTGGGTATGCTCATGTATGGTGGAGAAAGATACATATGAAGAGGCAAAGAGAAGGCTGACATAGTATTCATACATGGGATGAAATGAAGAGAGTCATGTTGAGTAGATTCATTCTTGAATCATATTACCATGACACTTTTGCCAAACTATAAGAATTAAAGCAAGGAACCTAATTTGTTGATGAGTAAGTTTAAGAGTTTCAAATACTTATGATTAGATGCGAGGTGGAAGAACTTAAGGCTTGAACTACATTGAGGTTTGTTATTGGCCTAAGATATGAGATTAGAGACATTGTTGAGATGCATTTATTTAATACCTTTGAAGAAGCCATTAAAATTGTCTAATAAGTTAAACAACAAAGAAGGAACCAACCTTTCTAAGCTCTACCTCTTAACCTATCCAACTATCTCAACTTTCCCAAGGAAGTAAAAGAAGGTCTAATAGCTTAGTGCCAACAAGGAAGAGGGACAGATGTCCGTTGTAGAAGAGGACGAGTAAGAGCTAGGAAGGAAGGACAAGGAATTTGAAAAGGGGCAGACCTCAAGGAGAAAGACTAGTGAACTAAAGTACTTTAAATGCAAAGGCTTTAAACATATGGCTTCCTAATGCCTGACCTGACGAATTATGGTCACTAAAGGAGAACTTTCGACCTTTGAAGTGTATAGTACTTATAAAGAAGTTAGTAAAGCTACGAAAGGATTGGCTGAGGAAGTGAAGTTATAGACTATGAAAGATTACTTTTATCCAGAGGAAGGCAACATACTAACATTGGTTGTTCTTTGAGCTCTAAGTGTGGAACATGATTAATGAGAAGAACAATAAGAAAACCTATTCTATACCTCTTATCGGGTAAAAGACCAACTGTGTACTTTAAGTGTTGATAGTAGTAAATGTAGGAATGTTGCATCTATAAGATTGGTCAAGAAATTGGTGTTGTAAACCTCTTTACGTCCTAAGCTGTACAATCTCCATTAGTTGAAAATGAAGGGAACTTTGCATGTGTTGCACCAAGTGTTGTCACCAATTTCTATTAGGAGCTATAAGGATGAAATTTTGTGTGATGTGTATACCAATGAGTGCTTCACATATCTTACTTAGCTGACCTTGGTTGATAGATGAGTTGCTCACGACAGATATAAGAACATAATACATTTGAGAAAGATGGCTGATCTATTATTATTATTCCCATGACACCAAGCTAGGTCAGTAATATGTAAGCTATATGTTGAGTAGACAGACCAAGGCCTTGATGATGAGCTAATCTAAGCTTTGAGGTGCTCTTAAGAGTGATGAGTTGATCTTTTTTCTAATTTAAAGACTATTGGAACTAAAGAAGAATGCATAACTACTTAAGGCCATTGAAGAGCTATTGAAAGAATTTGCTAATCTAGTCCTTGATGAACCACCAAAAGGTTTACCAACTTTACGAGGTTTAGAGGATGGGATTGAGTTACAACCAGGCATCACCCTGCCAAATTAACTCACCCATTGAATAAACCTTGACCAAGTTGTTGAGTTGTAGAGATAAGTAAATGAGTTGATTGAAAGTGGATATGTGCATTAAAGTATAAGTCCTTGTGTTGTACCTATGTTGTTAGTGCTTAAGAAAGATGGTAGTTGGAGAATGTGTGTAGATAGCTGAGTTATTAATAAAACAACTATTAAATATCAATCTTCCATACCAAGGTTAGATGATATGCTAGATGAGCTACATGGAGTGAGAGTGTTTTCAACGATTGATCTAAAGTCTAGATATCATCAAATTCACATGATAGAAGGCGATAGTTGGAAATAGCATTCAAAATCAAGAATGAGTTGCATGAGTGAGTCGTGATGCCCTTTGGATCATCAAATGCATCGAGCACATTTACAAGATTAATGAACCATGTGCTGAGAAATCAAATAGGGAAATTCATCATGATGTATTTTGATAACATATTGGTGTATGGTCTAAATCTAACTAGCCATGTCTTCGAGATGTATTTGAAGTATTGAGGATGAGAAGTTATTTAAAAATTTGAAGAAGTTTTGTTTTTGCCAAGACAAAGTCGTACTTCTAGGATACGTGGTTAGTAGATGAAGCCTAAGAATAGACAAGAAGAAAGTATAAGCTACTATAAAATGGCCTACTTTGATCTCATGTGCTGATGTTAGGAGTTTTCGTGGCTTAGCTTCTTTCTAACACAAATTCATTTAGAACTTTAGATCTGTTGCTGTACCCCTTACTGAGCTTACAAAGAAGAATATCAAGTTTAGTTATGGAAGTAAGGAGGAAGAAAGCTTTGTTGAGTCGAAGAAGAGATTGACTTTAGCCTTTCTTCTATCGTTACCAAATTTTAGCACAGTGCTTAAGCTAGAGTGTGATGCTTTTGGCATAAGAATTAGAGTACTGTTGATGCAAGAATGGCAACCTATGACCTACTTTAGTAAGAAACTCAAGGGTTTGACTTTGAAATATTCTATTTATGAGAAGGAGTTGTATGCCCTAATTCGAGCATTGCAGACATGGCAACATTATCTATCACCAAAGGAATTTGTTGTCCATTATGATCACTAAACCCTAAGATATTTAAGAAGTCAATCGAATATGTCGAAGTGACAAATGAAGTGGGTAGAATTTCTTGAAGGATTTTCATTCATAATCAAGTATGACAAAGGGAAGACAAATGTAGTTGTTGATGCCCTATCCAGATAATATGCCTTACTTTTCGATTTGTAAGCAAGGTTGATGGCATATGTAAGCGTAAGGGAACACCATCAGCAGGATGAACATTTTAGTCTAGTTTATGTCTAGTGTTTAGAGGGAAAGACACTAGATGACTATGTTTTGGAGGAAGGTTATCTTTTTTGAGTAAGGAAACTATGTATGTTGACCTGTACTATGTGAGAGTTATTCGTCAGGGAAGGCCATAATGGATGATTAGTTGGCTACCTTAGAGAATGAAGGATGTATGAAATGTTAAAATTGAGGTTTTACTAGCTAAAGATGATGAGGGATGTGCATCGAGTCGTTGAAAGATACAACACCTATAAAGAGGCTAAGTGCTAAGCAAAGGAGAGGAAGGCAATGTCTTTACTTGTGTCAACCAAAGCATGGAGAGACCTAAGTATGGATTTTGTTCTTGGTTTGCCAAGAACAACATGAGGAAAGGATACCATCATGGTTGTAGTTGATGGATTCAATAAAATGGCATACTTCGTGCCTTAGCATAAAACTAACGGTGCTTCATCTATTTCTTTTCTATTTTTGTAGGAGATCATGAAACTACATGGAGTCCTAAGGAATATAGTGTTCGATAAAGACCTAAAGTTCCTTAGCCATTTCTGGAAGGCCTTATGGTGCCAACTAAGAACCAAACTCCTATTTAGTACATCATGCCATCCTTAAATAGATGGACAGACAGAGGTCATTAATAGAACATTAGGATCTCTTCTTCGAGTGACAGTTGGGAGAAATCAAGCCAAATGGGACAATTGCTTACCAATAGTTGAATTCACCTACAATAGATCTATCCATAGTATGACTGGAAAAACTCTATTTAAGGTTATCTACGACTTTAATCTTGAGCTATCTCTTGATTAGACCCCAAGATTCTAAGTTGAGCAAGTAGACTAAGAAGCATAAGATTGAGCTCAAACTTTGCAATAGATTTACGAAAGAATTACTAAACAATTGGCCTGATTTGTTGAGAAACTTACCTAGAGAAGTCTAGGAAACAAGGATAAGAATCACCATTGCTACACCTTAGTAAGGAAGGGTTTCCTAATGAGCAAAAAGGTAAGTTGTCATCGCAAGCAAAAGGACCATTTCGTATGTTGCAGAATATGAATGACAATGTCAACATGCTCGAACTTCTTAAAGGGTATGGAGTCTTTAATGTCTTGAATATTGCTAAGTTGAGCCCATACCATGCCGAAGAAGAAACCCCTACAAGGAACCCCAAGGATTTGATCTTAAATCCTAAACAACTTGGAGGGAATGATGGGAATTAACTTCCAGGTCCACTCACATGCTCTTGAACAAAGAGAATAGCTAACATAGTTCATCAAATTCTTGACCATTACCTATCTCTAGATGAGGCTAACCTATTATGTTAAGGAGATTTGTTCATGTCGCCAAACTAATCTAATAATACTCTTCTCTATTCTCATGAATCTACTTAAACCATGCTGACTGATGGTTGCTGAGCTAGATTGCCAACCTATCTTGCAACTTGCTCTCTATAGTAAGTCTCTAAACAAAGTAATGTTGAATTGCTCATGATTCTAGAAGTTGCCGACCTTATCTACCTACTGTAGAGTCTATTACATATCGAATTTCCTAACCATTTGCCAAATACTACGTGTCCTATTGCTGCCACCTTGCCCCCTTAACAACTTTACATTCTCTTTCTAGAAGGATTATGGAATTTCCCTTCTTGCATTTATATTAACAATTGTATATAGTTTTTTCCCTTTTTAGTAAATTCATTTCCATTGTGTAAACCTAGTACTTGTGGGTATAAATCTCACATGATAGACTATTTTAAAGGATTTCGACTTTTATGATTTGATGAGAATTTTCTGAGATTTTCCTATCTTCATTGTTGGGAAGTACCTCAAACCTTCTTTAGCTCATATTAACCCTTAAACAAGGTTGTGTGATAAGCAACCCAAATTACTAAGACCAATGCATCACATCTAGCAATTAGTCCGTGTGTGCTTGTGTGGTGTGTCACATCCATGAGTAACTCACCAATTTGCTTACCTTCTACCCTTATAATCTACCTAAACCCTCTTCCTCTTCTTTGATAGTTACCTTTAAAGGTCCTATCCATATAGGGAGAGACATCTTTCAAGGCATAGAACCCCCTCTTGATTCTTGTGTCACATAAGCTTATCTATGATAAATATCTTCTGTAGACAACTTACTAACTTGTAGCCTAAGCTAAGGTTTATTTGGTCCATTTGTTAGTATCCATGCGACTTATTCTTGTGTCAAAATGTGGCTAATGAGATAGTTTCATTATCGATTTTCTCTTATATTGCAAAATGATATTGCAAAAAGCCATATTTAACCTCACTAAAAGATAAAATAATAATAGTAGCATATTGAGATTCCTTTTCAAAACTTATGGCTCATGGTTGGGAATTGAAATCCATTTTAGGCTAGAAAGTTTTAGTGATTCCCTAGAAATTTCTTAAAGTACAAAAGTATAAGAAAATAATATTTCTTATTAATGAAAATGTGTTGATAGCTCTAGAAAATTGAATATGCAAAAATATAGAAGAAAATTAACCAAATATAATGATGACCATTGAATGTTTAGGATGAGTGAAAGGTGGTGACATATGATTCATGATAGTACTTCTCTAGAGGATGTAAGTTTTCTAGAAATAGTCATGCAATATTGTAGAGATTAAGATGGGTTTATCCATTGTCCTTATAGAGATTGCCTTTGTCATGGATGGTCACAAATTGTAGCAATTGAGTTTCATCTAATTCATAGGGGAATGGTAAGGTCTTAACTACTTAGACATTCTATGGATAGATGCCACATATTGATAGATGCAAGTATATATCCTTAGGCTTGAATAACTCATGGATTATTAATAATGAGGAAAATGTGCAAGACCTACTGATAACAAAAGTTGTTTATGACGATGGTCCTACATTTAAGGATGATGCCAACCATTAGATATTGAATGATTTGGCATGTAGCTGCAGTGATTCCAAATATGACATGTTAGAGGATAATGGGAAATGAGATTGACATGGATAAGTGGAATGGTTTCTTTAAAGAAGCTAAACGTGAAGTCTATCGAGGATGTAAGAAATTCTTGTTGTCATTAGCTATAATACAAATGATGCACTTCAAGGTTGATGGTTGATACTTTGTAAAGGGTTTCAATGATTGGCTTGGGTTTGTAAAGAGTATACTACTAGAGGGGGAAAGAACCCTAGGTTCACATTATGATTGCCAAAAGTTGTCGCACCGATTTTTGGGAATGAATGCAACTCTAATTTATGCAAGTAAGAATGACTATTTCTTATCTAGGAAAGCATTTAAATATTTAGATAATTATCCATGTTGCAACCACTTGAGGTGGGCACGTAAGAATAATGAAAAGTGGAAAAAAAAAGAAGAAGAAGTCATGTGACGATTTATTGTATTTACCTCTAAGACTATGTCTTCAATGGTTGTTCATGTGTAGAAAAATGGCACCATTAATGAGGTAGCATAAGAAGGGGTATGTTATGAAGGAAAGTATGTAGCATAAGGAATGACATGTTATTGAAGAAAATATGCTAAGACACCTTTTTGATTTAGAAGCATGGAAAGGAAAGGACCAAAGGTTCCCTATTTCTAGATCTGATCCTTAAAATGTATGGTTGGGTCTTGAAATTGATGAATTTTATCCATTTGGTAATTTGAGCACTATGTACAATTTGTGGCCAGTTATCTTGTTTCCATACAGCATTCTACATTAGACTTGTATGAAAGAGCCTTATATTTTTATGTGTTTGTTAATATCAATTCCTAAATCACTAGGTAAGGGCATTGATTCTTTCCTATAGTCACTAGTTGATGAGTTAAAGGAGTTGTGGGAAGAAGGGGTAAGAACCTTCAATGTTGTCTTAGGTCAGTCATTCCATACACATGCAACATTATTATAGAGAATCTACAATTTTCTTGCATATTGTGATGTGTTAGATCATATCACAAAAGGTTACAAAGCTCATCCCATTTGTAATGTGGATGTTACTAATGGGCACATATGAAGTAAATTTCACTACATGGAACATTGGAGATTCGTGTTAATAACCTATAGGTGGCACCATAGGAAAAGGAAGTTTGATGAACTGTTGAGAAATGATAAGCTAGTAGGCAATTAAGTAATGATTAGATTTTGATGCAACTAAGTCAGTATGATCATGTCATCTTGGCAAAGAAGACTGATTGTAGGAAGAGAAAGAAGTTTGAGGATGAACTAAATTGGTGTTAAAAAAGAATCTTTTTTGAGTTGCCATATTGGGATAAACTAGTTGTAAACACTCTATTTTTGTCCCTCTATAGTTAAAAAAAAAGGAAGAAAAATTCCTTTAGATAATTAAAAGATTCCTAATTGGAAAAAAATACAAATAAAAAAAGAAGAAGAAAAGCTTAGACAATACAAAAATTATTAAAAAATTAGAAAATACAAAAAAATTTGAAAATTCGGTAAAAAATAAAAAAATCAAAAAACATAATTGCAAAATTGGAGAATCTAAGAAAATACAAAAAAATAAAAAAAAAATAAAAAATTTAGAAAAATTAGAAAAAATGAATAAGAAGATTTTTTAGGATACTAGAATAAACATTAATAATAATAAAGATTTGGATTAGGTATGTTTTTTAGGTTGATTTGGGCCCAAGATAGATTGAATTTAGCCCAAGCCAAGCCCTTATATGCATTTTGTTGCATAAAATGATAGGGTACGAGCCAATAAGCCCATTGCTACAATACTTGGACATGGAATTAGAAAGTGGAGGAGGTCATGAGTTTGATCCCTACTATGCACTATATGCATATTTTGTTGTCACAAACACCCAAGAGACATGTCTAGAGTCTATTTAGCCACATGTCTTACTAAGTCATATGGCAATTTTTTAGTGGTCCACATAGATGACATGGTGTCCACATAATGCTATTTCATCGTCTTTTTCTTTCTATTTCCCTTCTTTTCTCTCCCTTTCTTACATAATTATAGCTCGAAGTCCTTGGTTTTAATCTATTTTTGACCTATTGTTCTTCATGATTTCACTAAATTAATCGTTCGATCATGAAGATTACATAGGATACTATGGATGGGACCAAAAATTTGACTTAATTAAGCCATTTGATTAGTTAAATTGGCCACTGAAATATGGGAAAAATTCAATTTGCGCGATTAGAATCTATTAAATCCGAGCATTAAGGAAAGAACTAGAAGCTTCCATTAGCTTTTGTGAGAAAGTGTATCCTTGACATACGGAGAAAACATGCAAAATTGTGATTTTTTTCTTTCAATTTCTAAGATTGCTCAAGTAGGTTAATCATGGCCCAATTTGGCCATTAATGGCACTTTCTAAGCTCATTTGAGTTTGGAAGTGTGTAAATAGCTTCTTTCCATCCTCGTGCTAGCATCAATTCTTCATTCCATCATCACTCTCACTTACTATCAAGCTCTTTCTCTTCTTGAGGTTGATCCTCTTTATCTCTAAATTTGCTCCACTTATGGTGGTTTTCAAACAAAATAAAACTACCACCATGACCCACTTCCTTGAACTTTGGACACTTAAGAACACCACTTCCCTAAGCTTGAAGCACCCTTAAATCAACATAACCTACCACCTAGGGTTTGAACCTAAGGCTACGTTGCTCCACCGTCACTTTAATCACCATTTTAAGCCAAACCAAGCATATAGCTGAGCTCAACACCTTGAGAAACCTAAAACTCACTCCTCTTTGAACTCCATTAGCCGCTACAAGTAGTGCGTGTAATGCCCACTAGTGGCCTCACTTCAACAAATACCTAAAATACCGCCATTCGTCATCATACTAGTGCCAAACTGATTTTCATCTATAAAAAGCTCATGAAAGTTGCATCACTCATTCTAAAATTGTATTAGAAGTTGCTATAGGAAGTAGTTGTAGCTGCTGTCTTCTTCCTCATTGCAATGAAACCTGTCTGTAAGGATTTAACTGGCTTAACTGACCTGCACTCGCTTTAAACCTACGATTTGACTCGCTGTCCGACTTAGGTCCTCTTCCTTCCTCTTTTACTTATTTATTATAATTTAAAAAAAACCGAAAAGAAAAAAAAGAGCAAATAAAAAGTATTAAAAAAAAGGAAGAATAGGAAAAATCAAATAATAAAAAAAATTCCTTTATTTCATCTCGTAATGTTTGTAAAAATATATAATAAATAAATATTATTTTTAGTTACAATATATAATCGAAGCAATTTTAATCATAACAAAATTCCCAAAAAATAAAAAAAGTTATTTCATTGATAAAAAAAAGTTTCAAAAAATAAAATTCTTCAATAAACCGTTTTACAAAATTATAAATCATTTTAAAATTTTCCAAAAGTAAATACATCAAATTATGACTCTTTTTAGATAAAAAACATAAACATAAACCTAACCATTTCTATAAATAAAGTCAACATACTAGAGTTTTATAAAATCCAACTACAAAAGTCTAATCCCAAATGGTTGGTAATAGGGACCCTTAAGAAATTATGGGACAACTTAAAAAATGAAAATTTATTTTTTCCCTTTTATAAATAAATAAATAAATCTTATTCTTCAATTTCCCTTTCTTTTCAAAAATAGAAAATGCTTCCTTCCATGTCCCTTAAAGAAAAACAAAATATAAATATTAAAAAAAAAATGGCAAAATAATAATAGAAAAAAGAGATTCATTTTCTAATGAAAGGGTATTTTAAAAGATAAATATGAATTTAGATAGTTTAGGTAGTACTCATTTAGGAAATAACCATTTTTGCGGTCTAATAGCTAAGTTTTAATAAATCTATCCAATTGCTTATGGTTATAACTTAATCCTATTTCTTGACCTCAACCAGGTGGCGACTTTGAAATCTTTTCAAAATCAAAAGAAAACCAAGTTTTCCTTTATCCCTAGTTGAGGGTTAATATTAAATAAGCAAAGTTTAATATTAATCGAATTAAGAAAAATAAAAATCGAAAATTTAAGCTTAATAGGATAGCAACTCTGCTATCTACCAAGGAAGTCAAGTTGGTTAGCCATTGAAACCTTCCAAAATTAGAATTTACGTTTCAAAATACCCTTCTCATGTTATATTTCCTTTTTTGTACATATGGTTTAACCTATGCCACTTTTTTCCTTTTCTGTAAATATTTTGTTTATTTATATATATTGGTACTAACTTGCTACAAGTGCATTAAGGGGTTATATATTAAGGTTTCGTAAAATTGTGTGTTAGGTATGGTCAAACCCAGGCCGTCTTAGGAGCACTAGGATTAAGGGGGTAGGGGGTGGTGGGGGTGGTCTTTAGTAGGATTGCTTAAAATTTTCATATTATGTGTGCACTTATGATATGAAAACTACCTTTTAAGTTAAAGATTACAAGACTTTAAATAATTAATTAATAAGGTTTCTAATTTTTAAATAATTAACATACTGTAGAATATAAATAATTATAGATATCCGATACTCCATGGTACCTTAGAACAGTAGAGAATCAGTATCGCTTACCAAATAATAAGATAAGGTAAAACAACTTTATAAATTACAAGAAATACTAAATTATACATAATCCTAACATATAAATATTTCCTATATAAATTATTTCTATACCAACTATACAAATTTCAATTAATTCTAGCATTATCAAACCTATCTTCAATTTGTACTCAGTACTTGAAATTCATTCCAATCTTAGCTTAAATGAACTTGCAAAAGAAACTATAGAGGATTGAGCAAACTACAACTTAGTGAGTTTGTTTTTCATCATTACCATTCAAGCAAATTATTAAATATTATTAGCATACATGCAAGTCTATCGACAAACAAAATGAATACATATGTAATGAATGTAAGTAACACATCTATGGGAGTTCAGAACCATAGAAGGAGTAGATTTACATCGTCTACGTGTCGATTATCCTCCATACTTACCTACATGAAATACCTTACCTTAACCACATGAGGCTACTTGAGGGCACCATTCCTCCAGATGACACTTGACTATTACCTTAACCGAAAAAGAAATATCAATCCAAATAGAGGGACTTCAACTAGGGCCATCCATCTTATCTAAGGTCCCTCAGCCACAACAAAGCGAGTCCTTTCGCTATCAAAATATATCCAAGGGCCTATGGGCATAAATATGTAAGCCCTCTCATAATTAATTAAAGATACCATGCTAGCTTTACCTCAACGATAAAATATTAATCACGGGCACTATGAGCCCTCCTATAAATCATACAAAAATATATTTAAGATTGGAAAATTTTTTTCCAAAAATACTTTACTAAAAAATTTGCTAAGCTAACACTCTCCATTAGTATACCAATTAGGTTATAGATATGCGACAAATATATTCGGTTATTTTGGTCAAATATTTATATTTACCTATTTAAGGAGGTGGCCACATGGATAAAAGCATACAGGTAAAAAAGTCATTCAACAGACAATCAATATTAACTAACATGCAACATGCAACATGCAAACATTAAACAGTAAGTAGATAGCAAATCATTAGAACTCCCTTACCTAGATTATGCTCACTCTTCAAGCCTTTAGAATTCTCAAAACTCAACAATTGGGTACCTAAAAGGTAATAAAAATTATAAGTATTCAGAAAAGTTAGGCTTATCAATTTAACTAAATGTCTTTCATATTAGCTTAATTTCTCATTATAATCCAAATATGGTATGAAGGATGGTCTAACTTATTATTGGAGTAAATAGGAAATATAATTGTACGTTAGTATTTAATTGTGTCTTTTGTATTTATTTATTTATCACAAAGATTTATCCTCATTATTAATTTATAGGGTTAATTAACTTAGTTATTCTACCAATCCTTCTTGGTTTAGTTTAAATTTTTAGTCATATGTAACTTTTTCATTCCAATTCCAATATTTATGAACTTATAATCAATTTCTATAATTTTTGGACATACTTTTACATAGTAGGATCTGTCTTAGATGTTGAAACTTGCGTTTTTCATTATGAGCCTAAAATATTAAGAATTTAGTTATTTTGACCCAAATAATTTTATTTATTGATTCTAAGCTTTTCTTTATTTTTTTATAATTTATTTAATTTCTAAATTTATATTTTTATAATATTTTATTTTTAAGTCTAATTTATGTTAATTTCACTATATCTTCATTTTAAGCTTAATTGGCCAATTATGTTTATTTTGTTATTATTGTAAATTTTCTAATTAATTAATTATTACCATTTTCTAATTACTTTTGAAATTTGTGGTTTAGTGTGATATTTTAGCAAAATTGCTAACGAGGCAATTTATTATCAGTCTACGAGGCAATTTGTTGATTTTCCTTTATTTTTATATTTCTTAAATTTTGTATTATTATTGTATATACTTGTATGTTATTATAATTAGCTAATTAATATATTATGGGCCCTAATTATCCTTTTTGGGTTTCGACCCATTACACATATATATTTTATTATGTTATATTAATTAAGAATATTATAATTATGTATGTGCTTATATTTATATATAAATACATATGTATCCTTAAGTGTGTATGTATACTTAATATATTAGTATACATACTTGTACGTATGTTTGTATATATACTTATACTATACTATTATCATGCGCATACCTATACATGTATATATATACATATATTCATGTATTTATACTTGTATTATACTATTATTATACATATTTATATACATGTACATATACATGTACATGTAGTTATACTTAGTTTTATATGTACTTTTATACACTTATATATGTATATGTATATTGATATTTTCTTAATGTCTTTTTAAGGAAATTTGATATAATACATATATACATACCTATATACTTTTGGTTTACCTTATGTATGTGGTTACATACATGTTATGATATATGTATATAAGCATATATGTATGTATATACGTATATTCTTATCTCATTTTCTTGTTTATTTACTTATATCTATATGTACTATGTACATATAATATAACCGTATATGTATATACATACATGTACATATACATAAATAAGTTTACATAATACTTCTATGCATATGCATATATATCAATATGTCTAAGTATATATACATATGTAAACATGATTCTAAGAAAATAAGATTGTATGCATAAAATCCATTACTTATACATAAGATTTCTAATACAATAAGCTAAAATACATGCCAATACATCAAGAATAAAAATACACAAAAATATTAAAGAAGGTACATAAAACTTAATTTGCATAAGAAAACTAATACTAGTATAATACAAGGACAGTATATTTACTTACTCTTGATAAAAGTTGGAGAAGATTTCCCTCTTATCCTCCTTTTGATGTTGGTAATACATGAAGTAGTTAGTGTAAATAGGAGTAGAATGGTAAGGGGAAAGAAAAGAAGAAAACTAAAGGAAGAAGATGAGGAAATAAGAGAGAGAGAGTTGTCAGTCCAACTTGAGAGAGAAGATAAGTTAATTTTGTGTGTTAAGTCAAGACAATTTAAGAGAATTAGAAAGAGTTCTAGAGGTGAATAGGTGGCTTTCAGCAATAGAGAAGGAAAAGAAAGAAAAAGGAAAAAGAAAAGGAAGAGGTAAAAAGGAATTAAATGCATGAAATTGACACATTAAATTTTAGTCAACATTAGAATAATAATTTAATAATAATGTTGTGTACACATAATAATTATAATTTAGAAAGGGAAAAAAAAGATAAAAAGGAAAATTAAAGAAGAAACGAATAATAAGGGACATAAGAAAATAAATAAAGAAAATAAAAATTGAATTTTCTATAAATATTTCTAATACTAAACTTAATATTAATAACAATATATATATATTATGATTATAAAGAAAATTATAAGATATAAATTTTAGATTGATTATATACTATATAAACAACAAATAAATAATAAAACTAAGACTAAATAATTATATTAAATAACATTAATTTATTTACATATTTATAAAGTTATTCATAATTTTAAGTAATATTATTGATTTTGTAAATTAATTTATTACTCTTATATTTATTAGCTTTTAAAAGTTATCTTTAGTCGTTTATTAGCAAATTTACTTGATTAAGTATAGTGATTAATAGTTTTACTAAATTAGGATTTTATCATTGTAAGAATGAATTTATACATTTATAAGTTTAAAGTTTTAGTTTTAAGGTATTTATCAAGTTTAGAGTCAATCTTTTATATTTATGGGNTAAATTTTTAATATAATTTTAAGTAATATTATTGATTTTGTAAATTAATTTATTACTCTTATATTTATTAGCTTTTAAAAGTTATCTTTAGTCGTTTATTAGCAAATTTACTTGATTAAGTATAGTGATTAATAGTTTTACTAAATTAGGATTTTATCATTGTAAGAATGAATTTATACATTTATAAGTTTAAAGTTTTAGTTTTAAGGTATTTATCAAGTTTAGAGTCAATCTTTTATATTTATGGGTATATAAGGTTTAGGATTTTTATATGTGATTGGGGTTTTGATCAGTATAGTAGGGTTTTTCATAATCGTTTTAGGTTTTCTAATTAAATTTTTAATTAGTTTTAAATTTTTTGGCTTTATTGACTTAGGGAAATTATGTACAGTATTCAAGTTTAATTCTATACTTATAAGGCTAAATTTACGGGGTTTATAGGGCTATTGTGTAAGCTTTGGGTACTATGGCGTAACTATTGTTTGGAGTTTATTAAGCTACCCTATATAAGCTTCGATGCGATTGATGAACTGTTTTTTAAAAAACATGTGAAGTCACAAAGCTTAAGGGCCTTTATAACCTACCCTTTATGCATGCATGACATTTGGAAACCGACAAATAATCAAGTAAGACAAAGAAAAAAAAACAAAAAAGGAATGACAACTTAGAGTTCCTTATTCCTTTATAATATGTAATTTTATTGAACGAAAAAGAAATAAAAAAATGTAAAAATAGATCCAATGTAAACAAGTTTTTCTTTGTAAGCTTAATGCCATTGTAATTAGTTTTTCATTCTTGTGATTTATTTTCTTTGTAATTTTTTAGAAGTGGCCAATTCATCAAGGCCCATACATTTCAAAGAGAATTACATTGCTAAGCTCATTAATCCTAAACTCACCCTGGATTAATGGTTCCAACACTTCAACCTAAGAGAGTAAGACTCACTTTCAACCTAGAGTAGGCCCATTCTATCACTTCCTCAAGTTAAGATTGAAAAAAAACATGATTAAAGTTGTCACCTTCTTTTGGGAGCCTAAACAGGTAGCCTTCCAATTTAGACCTCACTCAATTAGCCCAACACTCAAAGAATATACTCAATTATTTCAAGATCCTCCTTTAGAAAACATATATACTCCAAACTTGCAAATTGAGCTGGTGAATGCTTTTTCAAGATTCTTAGGGGTTCAAAAGGCTAAAGTGGAAAAAGCCTTAAAGGATTATAATGGGAGCTCTATTTGATTAACGAACTTAACAACTTGGTTTGTAATTGAACCTGATTCTAACAAATGGACCATCCTTTGTGGCGACCCTAAAACTTGGTGATAGAAAATAATTGAGACTTTTATCCTAAGTGCATTCAATACTATCTTATTCCCAAACAAGGCCTTCTGCATCCACTATGGGGTTGTGGAATTAATGAGCTAGTTCCTTGTAGGGAACTCTTACATTCCATCTCTACTTACAGAACAAATTAGAAGCCTAAATATCCTGAAATGAAAAAATGATGGTAGACTCACAGTTAGTATGACGTTATTAATGGCTTTGTTTCATATGAAATGCTTTAGGCTTGACTTATGATCATAGTTCAAAGTGCACAATTTTTCCTAACTTTAAAACTTGTATTTGTGTATAAATTTAGCAAAAACTTGTTAATTTTATATGAAATTGAATTTTATGCACAAAATGGACCAACTTGAGAAAACTTGCCAAAAACACATGAAAAATGATTGATTTTAGATGAATTTCATTAATTTTGTACCTTATGTTTAGGTGTACGGAGGCTACCATGGTCTTGATAGTCCCTATTGTTCAATCAAGGAGGATGAAATCAATAGAGTTAAGGAATTTAGCCTCTCAATTGGTCGGTAGCCTTGCTACCCTCCAATCAATATGCCATGAAGCATCATGATTACATCGATTTCTTAGGCGACTAACCAAAGAAGAGGATGGTATGGTGAATAGAATGTGTAGTGATGGAATCACTCAAACCGATTAATTAGTACTATATGCATCAATCGATCGGTAGAAGGAATTAAGTTTAGGGATACTGTGTTTCATAAAATACAAAGACGACCCAAGGCTAATACAAGTTTACTAATTGATTGGTAAACCTTCATACCGATTGATAGATAGCCTAAATTTATAAATACTCATATTTTTGGCAGAAATGACAAGTTGCAATTAGGATTTTTGTAGGTTTTAGTGTAGAGTTGCAAGCTCATCGCTTGTTTACTATTTTTTTAAACTTATGATATTTAGTACATATTTTTATAACTTTGATGCACATTTGAGTTAGATTAAAGAGTAATACCATCTTATTTTCATTTAATCACTTGTTCTTGTATTATCATCTTGTTGCTTTGATCATTAATGGATTTTGCTGCAATTTCAATGAATATTCTTGCTGTTATCCTTAATACCATGAGTGGCTAAGTAGTTTCTTAGATTTGTGATAATGCGGACGTTTTGGATGGTGAATCTATGTAGTTTTAATATGGGTTTGACTATTTAAGTGAGATTTTGATGTTTAATGCTCCATTTAAACTCTTCAAGGTGCTTTTTAATAGAATTTTCAATGGGTTTTTCTTGCAATTATGAGACTGAGAGGAGATTAGTCCTAAGAAGTTCCCTTGAGAGTTAATGGGATTAGATAATTGTGAAACCAAGAGGAGATTAGTTGTGCAATTCCCTAATCGAGTCATTACATTGGTGAAGCATCGATAATGGGTTCTTAAAACTATGAGACCAAGAGGAGATTAGGTATACCTCATAGAATTCACACTCCCTTTTGCAGTTCTAGTGGATTAGTATAGGTTATGAGATTTATAGGAGATTGACCCTCTAGTTTCTAGGATGGTAATAGTTAATTCATGATAGGAATTAAGCATTTAATCGATTGTGTAGGAAAATGAGACTAAGAGGAGATTTTTTGCTACATATTTGAGTGAGGTTCCTTACCTAGAATCGAGCTCAAGTGAATTCCATCAAAACCTAATTAAAAACCATCCTCAATATCTTAACGACACATCCTCACCACTACTTTGGAGGCATGTCACAAGCCGGAGACTTTATTATTTGTGTTAGTTGTTACCTTTTGCTCTCTTTTTAATTTCACTTGCAATTCCTAATTCTCTTTTTGATTCACTTAGATTAGGGTAGTAGGTAAGGCTCAAGTACTTAACTGAATCCCTTTTCCTTGAGCAATTTGACTTGGTGAATACTCACCACTATTATTACTGTAGACAATTCATCACAATATTCGGTTAAGGGATTGATACTATTTTGATAACTTCCATTTATAAATTTTATGTCTAAAATTCTCTAGTGTATGTATTGATCTCATCAACTTTTGGCATCATTGTCGACAACAAGGCCATTAAGTCAACTTCAGATAAATTGAGGACTCTAAGACTAAGTCGTATTACAGTTGTAGCATAATTCATAGCTTAGTTTAATTTTCATTGATTTTGAGTAGTTTAGTTACTAATGTTTTGATCTTTATCTATTTTCTTATCCAATTAAGCGAATCTTACTATTTTCCTATTAATTTAAGCTCATTTAAGGATAAAGTTCGAGACTTTTTTCTGCTAAATTTGTTGGAAAAGTATTGAATTTGTCCTTAGTTGATTTGAGTTGAGTTAGGAATAGTGTTATTTATATATATATTGTAAGTTGTAATTTGGAGGATTAGTTGGATTGGAAAGGAGTAGAATTAAGAATTGTTGATTTATATGCGGAGAGGGATGAGAGAATTAGTTGAGGAGTTTGACCATGGGTTAGATCAAATGTTTCATCATAGAATTAGGAAAAGAAGGAGAGAGGAATTTAGAGAACTAGACAATCAACAAGGACCCTTTAATGGAGGAGATGGAAATGGAATAAATGGGAATGGAAATAATAGACATGGAGGTAGTGGAAATGGGAATGGTAATAGCAAAGCCTTATGGGAATATTGTGTCCCAAATTTGAATGAAGTTGTACCACCTGTCACTTGGGCAACTATTCAAGCAAATAATTTTGAACTTAAACTTGCCGTGATTCAGATGGTGCAAATTAATCAATTTGGTGGAATGTCATCCGAAGACCCCTATAAAAACCTTTAAAAATTTTTTCAATTACATGCTACAATGAAAACCAATGGGGTGTTTGATGATGCGATCCGCTTGAGGTTATTCCCATTTTTATTAAGGGATAAGGCTAAAAGTTAGTTGAACTCCTAACCACTAAATTGTATCATTACATGTGATGACCTAGTCTAAAAGTTTCTATCTTATTTCTTCCCATTGGGTGAAATGACAGAAATGAAAAATGATATCACCATGTTTAGATAGTTTGATGGGGAGTCATTATTTGAAAGCTAGGAATGGTTTAAAGACTTGTTGAGGAAGTCTCCCCATCATGGTTTACCCATGTGGAGAATTGTAAATACTTCTTGTAATGGTCTTAGGAGTCAATTGAAGATGATAGTCAATGCTGCTACTAGGGGAAGTATAATGAACAAAAGTGTTGAAGATGTGTATCAAATGTTTGAACAAATAGCTTCACATACTCATGGTTGGCATTCTAGGAGAGCTTAACTTAGGAGGGTAGTGAGTGTAAGCATAGAAGAAGAATTAAGTGGACTTAGAGGGCAAGTTTCCCTACTTATTGCTCAGCTCGCTCAAATAGAAAAAGCCAAATAGATTAGCACCTCCAATAGTCGCAATCAACCTTATGAATATTGTTGTGTGATAAGTATAAATCACTCTATACTTTTTAGGTACATTTAGGTATAAATTGACCCATAATTGTGTTTATTTCTCAAGTTCTTGGTACTTAATTATGCAATATATCAATTTTAGATGATTCAAGAGCAAAGAGATGGTATTTATTCAAGACAAAGTGAAGAGGAGATGAAATTACACAAAAATAAGGAGAATTTCACTTCTCGAGTCACGGGCATGATGGGAGTGGACATGACTGTTCTTGTTCAACTTTATCATATGAACCAATGCGTAGAACATGTCTTAGTATCAAGGGGTGTCTTGAAGTAGTGTATTTCAAGCCCTTTGATGAAAAGAATATAAATAGATGACAATTTTCAAATGAAAGGAGATTATCATAATCAATATCATCAAGAACATCACTAACCCACAACATATCCATTCATTCATCTTTGTACCCATTCTATTTTACATTTTCAGTACAATTTCTAAGTATCGTATTGTACTTTTCTTAGAATTACTTAAGAGAGACGATCAAAATTCATCATTTGTATATTGGAAAGATTTCTATAGTGGAATTCAAAATGTGGTTGTATTTTTTACTTGTCTTATGCTAATTTCCTTGTTATTTTTGCATTTTATTGATATGTCTTGTTTCTTTATCATGTATGAGTAATACATTAGGACTTGCTACATCTACTTAGTATGATCAAGTGCATGGCATCGTAGTTTCTTGATGCTTATTATTCTTGATGAATTGAACTTAATTAATCTAAGTATGGTATAGTGCACAACATTGACTTAGGCTAGATTTTAGTAGAATATGTTGAGAGACAATTCTATTAAATAGATCTAATTCATTAGAACATCTTACTCTTGATAGTAGAGATATTATTAGGAAAGTTGCTACATTCTTAGGGAAATTGACAAATTAACATCTCATTAATCTTATTCGAATTGGCTATTAATTCAGAAAAGATTCTAATAGACATAATTAGGATTAGACGTAAGTAATTCTAAGAAGGATGCTTATGTACTAGTGATTCCTTGCAGATAACAATCATTAGGATAAGATTAATGATGATATTATGCTACGTAGTGAAGCAAGTCTACATGTTAAGTGTGTTGTTATTAATTGTTTCGTAACCATTATGTTAGTTGGCATTAGCTTATGGATTAGTGTAGTTTAGTCAACAATTTAGACTTTTAATAATTAATCCATTGATAAATTAGATTGCTAGATAATAGGAAGGTTAATTAGTACTAGTGTTTGTATCTGTTCTTAGTAGAGATGACCCTATACTCATCTATGCTATGAAATGATAAGTACACTTGCTTATTGAATTGAGTTAAGGATAGAATATAGGTTTATAAATTGTAAAACTCGGAAGCTCTATTTACAGGCGATCAAGTTTTTGGTGCCATTGCCGAGGAACGACATCATCATTAAGAAAATTAGAATTCCCATTCTTTTAGCTATTGTTTTTATTTTTATTAGATTATTTGACATCTTTGTGCTCATATCGACTGATTTGCAGTTTATGACCTGAAGTAGCACGACTGATTTAGTTGGCTTCAATCCTAAACCTGATAGAACATTAAGAAGTAACTTGAAGAAAGTCTGAGAGTATTTTGAGAAGTAAACATCTGGTAGTAAGGAAGTAAGAGTGTGTGAATTGTTAAGAATCAAAATAGAGACATTCAAGTCAACAAGAATGAATAATCAAAATCAAAACATCAAACCACCATTAGAAAACTAGTTCTTGAATCCGAAAGATGGTATCCAAGGAGATCTGCCATTGAATTTGGACTTACCTCTTGATGGAAATTTGAATATAGTATGAGCAAGAAACAAGCCAAGAGTAAATTCGCTTGTGGCTTTAAGGACAATGTTAGATTACTATAGGTCTAGAGTTTAAGCAATACTTTTAAGATTAAGCCTAGTATCATTAAGGTGATTTAGTAGTGTATCTAGTTTTATTGATTCAATGATGAAGATCTTAACAACCATTTGTAGCAATTCTTGGAGATTTGTGATACCTTTAAGATAGGTAAAGTTTTAGAGGACGCTATCTGCCTTAGGTTATTCTCGTTCTCATTAAGATCCAATTCCAAGTAGTAGCTCAACTCTATGCCAAGGAATTCCATCAATACTTAGCAAGAGATGGTTGAGCTATTCATGAGAAAATACTTCCCACGCTCAAGAACGGCTAAGCTAAAGGTAGATATCTCTTTTTTTGGTCAGATGGATTTAGAGACTCTATATGAAGTATGGAAGAGATGGAAGGATTTGTTGAGGAAGTGCCCCTATCATGGGCTTCTAAATTGGTACTAAGTTCAAACCTTCTACAATGGTTTGAACTATATAACTAAGCAGCTTATTGATGAAGTTGCTGAAGGAAGCCTAAACCATAAGTCACCGGAGTAATGTATCTAATTATTTGAAGATATGGCAATAATCATTATTAGTGGTCATTTGTAAGAGGAAGAGAAAGAAGGCTAATAGGAAAACATGAGTTGGATGCCACTTTCACTTTAGCACATAAGGTAGAGTTGTTGGTAAGGAAACTTGATAGTCTCACAATGGGTCATAACAAAGCTTTGACAGTTTCAAATTCAAAACTGGCAAGTTCAATAGAGATTGATCAAGTGGAACAAGTTGACAACATAGGGAATGTGATCAGACCAATGAATGATCCTTTTAGTAACATATACAATCCGGGTTAGAGGAATCATCCTAATTTTAGATGGGGCAACAATACTAGTCAAAGCTCCAACATGTGGCCTCTTGGATTTTAGAGACAAATGCCTCCCTCTCAAAATAAGCTAATGCCCCTTGAGGAGATGTTGTCCTAGTACATCAAGACTTCTAAAGTACGTCACCAAACTGTTGAAACTACTTTGAGAAATCAAGGGGCATCGATCCATAACTTAGAAAACTAAGTTGGGCAAATTGCAAAAGCACTTTTAGAAAGGGTTCTAGGATCTCTTTCTGGAAATACTAAGGCAAACTTGAAAGACCAAGTCCAAGCTATAACTTAAGGCAAGGAGGAGTTGACACTTCTCTAGTTAAGAAATGAAGTTGAAAGCCTCTGGAGATGTCAAGCTTGAGACGTTAAACAAGCATGTATTCTTTGATCATACTAGCAATTTTGTTTGCTTGTTTGGAGCACTTTGATGTTGTTAAGTTTAAATTATTTGTTGTTATTGTTGTTATTTGTTTTGAGTGTATTTGTTTATAGTTTGATGCAAAAATAAAGGAAACATTGAGTGGAAGTCATGGAAATTTGAAGCAAAGAGAAGGATTTCACTAAGTGTAGGGATGTAGATGGAAGATGGAAGGCTAACACAAATCACAGTTGTGATAAAAAGGTAAGTATTTAATTTTTCAAGCACAGCATCTATCACAGGATCAATCACGACTATGATAAATTAACAGGGTTGATCCACTTGTTCATCACAGCCATAATCGCCTCCTTAGGAAATTTCACATTCTTCCTTACTACCGTGATCGAAAGGACTATACTTGAATTTCTTTGTATAGTACTAGTCATGGTTTCATTCACACCCATGACTAGTAAAGGGTGTAAACCGTGATAGTTTAAAAATTTTGGGCACAGTGCTAATCATAAGAGTCATTACGTCCCATGTCATGGTTGTGATCACGTCCCTAACACTTTATTATAGAAGAAATTTCCCTATCTCTCTCTCTCATCATTTCTTACACATTTCAAAACTCCACCCCATGATAACACTCACCACGCCGGTATCCTACGAAACTCCACCCCCATTTTCTCAACATCAACCCTTATTCCACCCACTCCTAACACTATACTATCATTTTCATCTCCATTATACTCTTTTAAGGTATGATCTTCCTCTTTTTCTTTAGTTTTTCTACATTTACATAGACTTGATTCATGTAACTTCAGGGTTTGAATATGTGTGTTTACTATGATTTGTAAATGTATTGTAATTGTACTCATAGTTGTGTTTATATAGGAATTAATCTTTGATTTGCATGATTTTATGCTGGAATTTAGAATATCAAGCTTAAATCTTAGTTTCTATTGATAATTATCGATTTGAAGATTTTTCTAGATTGAGCCTAATTTGATGATTTAGTCTCATCGTAGTAATTAAGTGTTATGTAAGATTGTGTTAGTAGTTGGTTTTCTATATGTTGAAGTGTTGTATGGCATTAGGGAATCGGAGTATGTTTATGTATTGATGTTGTGAATTAAAGTGTTGTCTAATTAAGGGAAGATACCAATCCTTAGTTGAAGTTCGAGTTCCAAGTTGAAGTTCGAGTTCCAAGTTGAGTTCATTATGAATTCACTTGTGTAATTCATGCATGGCAGTAGGTTAAGGTTGATTTTGTTTAGTTGATTGATGCCTTAAATTTATAAGTGGAAGGAAGTGGAATGGTTATGCTTTGTCTAAACTATACTTAAATTATATATGAGTTTTTCTTCTCTTGAACCAACGTAGATGTTTACAGATGGTACCTAAGAAATCATCAACAACTTCTCAGCACAAGAGACCTAGGGTTGATCGTTTTCCTTTTCCTCCTCTTAGGCAATCAGTTGTAGCAAGTTCAAGTAGGGCAATTGCTCCAATAGCTGGTATGACTGTAGAATAGAAAGAGAGATTTAAGGAATTTGCTGCCAAGAAGATAATTAAGAGACACTGTGTTATAGAATGGGATGTATTGGGAGAATATGGGTTGAAGATAGACATGGAGAGGTTGTTGGGAAATGGACCATGGTTGAAGTTGTTCACAGTTGAGGAGAAAACTTATAAACAAACAACATTGGCTTTTCTCTCCTCGTTCAAGATCAAGTACAAGTATATTGGCTCAAAAATGGACAATGAGGTGGAGTTGTTTGCCTTTAGAAGAACTCATACCTTTGATATGTTAACTTTTGTCCATGTTATGGGATTGTATACCCGAGTTGAGTTGGAGGATAATGAGTTTGTAGATTTGTTAGTAAGTCTTCCCTGAGGAACTTTAATGGATGAATTTTGGAGAGAAATATCCAATGAGAGTAGTTTCAGAGCGAGTAAGTCCAAAGCTTCAACTTTAAAGAAAATTGGTGCTTAGGTCTTCTACTATATCTTAGTTAGGACAATCTATGGGAAGCACAAGAGTCTTAGGGCTATGGGAGAGCATGATTTACTACCTTTGTATATTGTACTTAAGGGGTTTTCGGTGAATGTGGGAATCCTCACCACATTTGGAATTCACTGGCAAACATTTGATAAGAGCAAGGGTATTTTTGTAGGAGAACTGATTATAAGAATCCTTAGGAATTTAAGGTTGTGGCTTACTAATGATAGGCCAAGAGACCCTTACGCTAATCCTGAATTGCTTCTAAGAACCCCTTTTAATCAGTGGGGTATTGTAAGAGTCTTGGATCCTGATTTAGATATTGAGGACCTTGGTACTCCGGATTTCGCATCGTCTACATCAAGCTTCTCAATCGGTAATTTGAAGAGATTGGAAACTGAAGTAGCTAAGATTAAAGAGACTCCAAAAGGAATTGTTGAGCTTTTGAAGAACATCACCACAAAAGTGAGAGTAGCCATTCCCTCTTGTTTCTCTCGTCCTTAAACCTAGGAGGATGCAAGTCTTAGTCAACCTTTGGTTCCCCCACCAGTAAGTGCTCCATAAGAAGAAGAAGAAGGAGATGAAGAGCTGGAAGAAGAAGACTTTAGTGATTAGGAGGAAGGGTCAGAAGAAGAAGACAGTGATGATGAAGAGGAAACACAAGGAACCTAACAAGAAGTAGCAGGACAAGTAGCTGGGAATGAGAGATGGCTCCGATGAAGAGACGGATGCTGAAGATGACTAACTTATTTTCTTTCTTTTGTTTTATTTTATTTATTTTTAGACTGATTATTTGGTTGAGTGCTTAACCTCACTAATGTACTATTAATGGATACTCTCATATCATGTGTTTGTTGTATTTTATTTTTGTTTTGTCTTAATGGTTGGTGTCTCTTTTATTGTTCAATTTGTCATGGTGTTTGAAGGATGTACTATTTGATGGTTTATGACCCAATGAATTGGTCAAACTTCATATATCAAGGAAGTCCAGTTCTCATTGTTTATTGTTTTTCATCTTTCTAGTTGTTTCTTTTCTATGCCTATTCTAGGTTTGCTTTCCTCGAACATTGAGGATAATGTCTCTCACCAGGTGTGGGGAAGGGTAAACCCCACTTATCAAAAGTCTCACACCTAAGCTTATTCATTTCAAGTTATGAGTTAGTTTAATAAGATCATGGATTTGACAAAATAGTAGTCAATTTTGTGAGTTAATCTTGTGTCTTACTTTCCTCTTATGGATTTAGTATACTTGATTAAAATTGTGAGATAAAATCTAAGTGAAGCAAACTTGCTATTTAATGAATGAATTTAGAGGTTTGAAGTGAATTGGAGTTTTTAGTGCAAGGTTAAATGGTTGTGTTTCTACACTTACTAAGTAGTATATTTACTTTTCAATTACTTTTAAAGCTCATTTAATCTTAAATGAAAAGGGCAAATGAAATGATTCACTTGTTGATGCTTCTTAAAAATCTCTTCAAGATAGAGTAAATTGAAATGTGTGAGGACAGAATTAGTATGGGTAGGCTTTAGTCTCTCAGAAAAGTGAAGTCTAACCCCACTGCTAATCTTTATCCTTATAACTAAGTTAATAAGGGTAAGCTTTGGTCCCTTAGAAGAGCGAAGTTTGATTCTGCTGCTAATCTTTGGTCTTTATTCTTCTATTGAAAAGAAAAATAGAAAATGCAATGTATAAGTTCTCCTTAGAGAGATTTAATAAAAGAAGTAGAAATATAGGAGAAAGATAGATGCAAAATATTGATCTTTTGGATTATTGTGCTTAAGAAGTGATTGAAGGGTTTTTTATACACTTACGGAAGTGGATGAAGTGTAACCAATTTTCTTTTATTCTATTTAACTTTGTACCTTTGGAAGCTATCATTAAATAATAAGGGTGGAATGTGTTTTACTTTGATTTGTCTTAGAATATTGGTTTATGTATTCTAAGAACACAACACAAAGTTAATCAATTGGGAATGCTTCATCAAATATGCAATCAAAAAGTTGCTAAGTTTCGTTGATTGTTTTTAAGTGTTTGCTTAAGGACAAGTAAGGCTTAAGTGTAGGGAACTTTGATAAGTATAAATTACTCTTCATTTTTTAAGCACATTTAGGTATAAATTGGCCATAATTGTGTCTATTTCTCAAGTTCTTGATGTTTAATTGTGTAATATATCAATTTCAGATGATTCAAGAGCAAAAAAGATGACATTTATTCAAGAAGAAATGAATAGGAGATGAAATCACACAAGAACAAGGAGATTTGGAGCAATCATAGGCATGATAAAAGAAGATTTGATTGCCCAATGCTCGTCACTCCCTCCATTATGGCCGTAATCAAGGGAGTGACCAAAGCTAAAGCTATTTTTGCACTTGTTCATCATAGTCATGACTCCACCTCAGAAGGATGATCATGCCCTCCATTATGGTTGTGATGAGTGGAATGTTTACGATAAGAAGATCACTCCTCAAGTCACTGGTGTGATGGGAGTGGACATAACTGTTCTTCTTTAACTTTATCATATGAATCGGTGCGTAGAATAGGTCCTAATACTAAGGGGTGTCTTGAAGTGGTGTGTTTCAAGCCCTTTGACGAAAAGAATATAAATAGATCACAATTTTTAGATGAAAGGAGATCATCATAATCAATATCATCAAGAACATCACCAACCCACAACATATCCCATTCATTCATCTTTGTACCCATTATATTTTACATTTTCAGTATAGTTTCTAAGTATCGTATTGTACTTCCTGGAATTACTTGAGAGAGATGATGGGAATTCATCATTCATATATTGGAAAGATTTCTATAGTGGAATTCAAAATGGGGTTGTATTTCTTACTTGTCTTATGTTAATTTCCTTATTAGTTTTGCATTTTGTTGACACGTCTTGTTTTTTTATCATATATGAGTAGTACGTTAGGACTTACTACATCCACTTAGTATGATCAAGTACATGGAATAGTAGTTTCTTGATGTTTGTTATTCTGGATGAATTGAACTTAATTAACCTAAGTAAGGTATAGTGTATGACATTGACTTAAGCTAGATTTCAATAGAATATGTCGACAGACAATTCTATTAAATAGATTTAATTCATTGGAACACCTTACCTTTGATAGTAGAGATATTATTAGAAAAGTTATTGCATTCTTAGGGAAATTAATAAATTAACATATCATTAATGCAATTCAAGTTGGTTGTTAATTCAAAAGATATTCTAATAAACATAATTAGGATTAGATGTAAGTAATTTTGAGAAGGATACTTACGTGCTAGTGACTCCCTGCAAATAACAATCATTAGGATAAGATTAATGGTCATATTATGCTAAGTGGTGGAACAAGTTTGCATGTTAAGTATGTTGTTATTAATTGTTTTGTAACCATTGTGTTAGTTGGCATTAGCTTATGGATTAGTGTAGTTTAGTTAGCAATTTAGACTTTTAATAATTAATCACTTAATAAATTGGATTGTTAGATAATAAGGAGGTTAATTAGTACTAGTGTTTGTATTTGTTCCCAATGGAGACAACCCTATACTCATCTATGCTATAAAATGATAGGTACACTTGCTTATTGAACTGAATTAATAATAGAATATACATTTAGCGGCAATTATTGTATATATAGTAGAGTAAGGCATTTGAGCACAAATTGTTAGTTTGGAAACCCCTTTACTCATTGGGAAATTTATCCAAAAATGTGATACGAGAATGAATGTCTAAGAGGCTACTTTGCAAGAGATGCACAAACGAATATTCCATTACTATAGGGATATGAATAATAAAATTATAGGACAACTCCCTTACAATACCAAGCAAAACCTAAGAGATCAAGCTAGAACATTGATGTATTTTTAGGGCTGTAAATATAGAAAAGCACCACAACAAATGAGAACTGAAAGAAAGTAAAAGGGGATTGGTAAATTCGAATAGCTACCAATTGGAGATAATACAAAAATTAATCCTACTCAGTATATAATTCACAGATATGACTCACTAGTTCGAACTATTAGGTCACTCACCACTACCCCTTAATAAAGAGAATAGATAAGGTTGCTCAGGAAAGGAATCTGGTACTGATCAATAATGTAATAACATGCTGTTTGTATACGAGGAAGTGAGTTACTTATATGACCTCACCTAGGGTTACATTAAATATGGAAAAGACAAAATGGATAATGTACAAAAGATTCCTATCACATTCTTAAAGGGATGAAAATGGCAAATAATACATTTTAAGGAAAAGTAGAGAATCATTCTAGAATATTATGCTAAAAGACACATGTCAAGAGGAGACTTGAAGCTTGTAGTATGGTTAGCTAAGCTAAAATGAATTTTGAGGCCACTTGGTAGTTATAGGATTCTTCTTGGATGAGGTTAAAAGAAAGTTAGAGCTCAAGTACTAAAGGGCATTTTGATCCTCTCTAGGTTAGGTATCTTGATAACCCAACTCGAACAGAGGTTTGATGCCAATTGGCTTAAGAGTTACCTGGATCATGGTATGAGCTTGACATTAGGTATGGTTGGTCGTCACAAGTACTTAGCAAATTGGAAACTATGTTGGTACTTATGAGAGCTCGACACTCGGGTTGGTAGCTCAGAAATTGTATTGGTACTTATAAGAACTCGATAGCCCTAGATCTAGGGGAATGGTGGGATTGAGGCCATAGACGACCTGGAAAGGAGTCTTCCTAATGGTTTTATGGACAATGTGGTTGTATGTGAACTCTACAATTGGTAGACACAAATCCTAATCTCTTAAATTCTTTCTTACGACATCTTAGAGTAAATTGCCTAATGTTCTATTCACCACTTCAACTTAACTTAATTTGAGGGTAGCTATTAGAGCTAAATACAAGTTTTTCCCCAAGTCTTCTCTAAAGGCTCTTCTAGAAATAGCTCAAGAATGTGGTATCTCGATCTAAAACAATTGTCTTGAGCACTCCATGTAGTCAAACAATTTCTTGTAAAAACAAATCAACTATACATAAAGCATTATTAGTTCAATGGCATAGAATGAAGTGTGCCATTTTGCTAAAGCGGTCTGCTACAACAAAGATTGAACTTTTCCTCTAGATGTTTGGAGTAACCTTAGGATAATGTCTATGCTAAGGTCGGCTCAAGGTGAGGTCGGTGTAGGTAAGGGCATATATTCTCCATATGGCTCTCTCTTTCCCTTGGCCCTCTTGCTCATTGCGTAACTACCAACTACCTTATAGGCATCCTTAGCCAAACTAGGCCAATAAAAGTTTTCTTTCAATAGGTCGGTTGCTTTGGTCTCTTTAGGATGACTAGATAATCCGCTACTATGAGCTTCCCTCACTAATAGCTCGCGTGTGGAACAACTCAGTATGCACAACCTTAGTTCCTTAAATAGATAGCCATCCTTGAGATAATATCTTTCAATTGCAACTCCTTCTTTAAACTGCTCAAGAACAGGACCGAAATGGGGGTTGCGAGCATACTGCTTAGTGATTAGGGAAAATCCTAGTAATTTCATTTGTAGGGTGGTCAGTAAGGTTTATTGATGTGACAAGGCATCTATGTCCATGTTGGCACTACCTTTCTTATGTCGGATCACATCGGAAAACCTTCCATAAATTCTAGCCACTTTGCTTACTTTTTCGAAAGTTTGTTTTGACTTCTAAGATGCTTTGAGGACTCATGGTTCATATAAATTGCAAACTGCCATGGTAATAAATACCAAACAATAAGAGCTCCAAGTACAACTTTTTCTCATACATACAATAGTTTAGTACGACACTACTGAACTTCTCACTATGGTAAGCAACTAGTTAATGCTCCTGCATCAGGACTCACTAATGCCAATGCCTAATGCATTACATTCCAATTAAAATGTAGTAAGGATAAGATAGGGGTTGTAGCAAGCTTCTCTATGATTTCCTTAAAGCTCTACTTAGCTTGGTTGTTCCATTGGAACCCATCATTCTTCCTTATTAGCTTTATACTTTAGTGATATTCTTTAGCGTTAGCCATTTTAAGATAGCTTGGACCTTTTCCTCATCTACTCAGATTCCATCTCTGGATACTACATACCTAAGATAGCTTCACTCAAACAAAACATACATATTTTTAGGTTCTCATACAACTTCTTTGCTTAGAAAATGTCAAAAAGAGCTCAAAGATGTTGAACATGGTTATTTAGGTTGGTACTATACACTACTATGTTGTCAAAGTACACGACCACACATCTTTTGATTAGTGGATGCTTCACATGGTTCATAAGCCCCATAAATGTGCTTTACACATTTATAAGTCTAAATGGCATAACTAACCACTTATGGAGACCATTCCTTCTCTTGAAAGCAGTCTTCCATTTATCACCAAGCCTCATGCAAATTTGGTGATAGTGACTTTGCAAGTTGAGCTTCAGTATTGGTTATTTGTACTTGATTATAATACGGTTGATGACATAGTTGTAGGTGAATATATGCCACGAACCATCCTTCTTTAGGATGAGTAAAGTTGGTATAGCATAAGGACTCATGCTTTCCTTCACATTGATTTGCTTTATCAGCTCATCTAATTGCCTTTTCAGCTTAGCAGCTTGCTTGGGATTCGTTCTATAGGTAGGTCAGTTTGCTAGGGTTATGCTTTTTTGTAGATCATTACGATGATTTATGCCTTAGACTGGGGGTAATCCCTTAAGTAACTCTTCAAGGAACTGGTCTAAAAATTAATCAATCAATCTTTAGATCTTATTAAGGACATCTTCTAAATTTCTCATCTCTAACAATCTTCTTATCAATAAAAACATAAGCTCATTGGCTTTATCAGTAGCTTAGAGTTCTCTTTAGCTCATCACTAAGGCTTTCTTCTTACTAGCTTAGGTGAGTTAGTTATGAGTCTCATCAACCTGGCTTGGTGTCATGGGTTATAGCACGATCTTCTTTCCATCCTTGATAAAGGCATAGGTGTTCTTATATTCGTCATGAGTAATACGTCGATCGAATAACCATGGTTTTCTAAGTAACAAATGTGAAGCTCCCATGGAGATGACATCACATACCACTTCGTTCCTATACATATTTCCAACATTAAAAGGTACGGTTTCTTGTTTAGTGATGTGCATAGCACCCTTATCATGAAACTAGTGTAGCTTATAAGGTTGAGGATGATTAGAGGTCGGTAATCGTAACCTTTACATGAAGGATTATACAATAATGTTGGTACAACTCCCTCTATCCTCAATGATGGTGTACAACTATCCCTTAATGGTACACTCGATGTGGAATAAGTTTTCTCTTTGGTCTTCTTTAGAGCTTAGCATTCATCTCAATACTAGTGTCGTCACGTCTCCTTGGTTAGCATAGATACAATTCTTCTCTTCCTCCTTAACTTCAATTTTTCGAATATTCTTCTCCTCCTTTAGCTCACTCTCATCGGTGCTATCCACTACATCTCCTCAAAGTACCATCATATGTCGGTTTGGATACTTAGCAGCCATGTGTCAAATACCCAACCATTTGAAGCATTTCACCTTGCTTATTTTCCTTCTAGAGGTTTATCCTTTCTCATATGTCCTCGGGGTTGGCTTATCTTTAGCTCAACTCTTTTAGCTTGCTTAGCTATCATTAGGTCGATCAAGTTATTCCTCAGCTTAGGAGGGTCTCTTTGGTTTAATATAAGCAAGTCGGCATGGAACAAAAGCTAAGGAAAAACTCGTCCTAAGTGTGCTTAGAGCATTTCTCCTTTGCTTTTCAACCCTTTATGCTACTTTAATCGCCTCTTCCAATGTGTGAAACGTTTGTACTTCTACAATGTTACTAATCCCATATTTAAATCCATAGATGAATCTTAACACTATGCGAGCCTCATGTTCATCCACTTTTGCTTGGATCACTAACATTTGAAATTCTCTTAAATAGTCATCAATAGATTGGCTTCCTTGGGGAAGCTCTTGCAACTTGGAAAATGTGTCCTATAAGTAAGTCTCGGGTATGAATCTTCCCCTCAACAACCTCTTCATCTCTTCCCAAGTTTGCACACCTTATTGCCTATCTCTTGCTCTAGTTGCATTTAGACCCTTCCACTACATTGTAGCATATTTAGGAAATTCAAGTGTAGCAAGTCAAACCTTAATTACATCTGTATACCTATAACAGTCAAATACCTTTTCTACCTTTTCTTCCTACTCTAAATATTCGTCTGTATCTCCACTTCCATTGAAGGGTGGGATTTAGACCTTAGCATTGTTAAGTCCTCGAAGAGCTCAGTGTTCTTGCTCTTATGCTTGGTAATATTCAACCTCTTCTTCCTCTCCCTCATCTTCTAAATCTACGTCCTCAAGATCCTCCTCAATCTCTTCCAACTCCAATCTTCGTCTAGCAACTTAGTTTACTACTCCTCTAGCTTGGTGGGGTTGAACTAAGAAATTAACTCATCTACCTTAGCTATAACATCTCTTAGGAACATTTTTAGGTGGGTTACAATGAGGCATACCTTATGGTTGCTACCTATTGGCTTACATTGTAGTAATTAAACTCTCAATAAGATTGGTGAGTCTGTTAAGCTTATCATCAACTGACCCAAGGGTATTACCATCGTTTTGCCTTCGGCCAGCATGACCACCACTACTTAGGTCACTAATGACACCTTGAACACTTTAATCTAATATAGTGTAATACTTCTTTGATAAGTTGATGATACAATACCTAACAAACATTTCTACTCACTACCTGGAACCTTATTAACACACTTTAAATTCAACACCCGATATACACATAGATACCACATAAATGAACTTACTCTGTTTTCACAATGGAAAATAAAGTAACAATAGAAACTATACTTATTAATCTATGAACCTTTACTACACAACTCATAACTTCAAAACTTACTTCATTTGAACATACTATAGCAACTACGGAAGGAATACAATAGCCCCTAATGGCAAACATGAACCAAAACTTCACTACAACTTCATACACTCCCTCTATAAATCATTCTCTAATACTAGCAAAGCTGATGCGTCTCTAGGGTTGTATACATCGAGAAGTACCACAATAGATGAGAACTAAAAGAAAGTAAAAAGAGGCTAGCAAATCCGGGGCAACTGCTGATTGGATATGATCTACCAATTGATTATACTCAGCCTACAATTCGCTAGATGTGACTTACTAGTCCAAACTATAGGGTTACTCACTACTATTCCTTACTAAAGGGAATAGATGAGAGTTAAGAGAGAGCGAGAACACTAAGGTTACTCAAGAAAGGAATCTAGTAATGATCAATAATGTAATAATGGGTTGTCTATGTATAAGGAAGTGAGGTATTTATATGACCTCAACTAGGGTTACATTAAATAAGGAAAAGACAAAATAGATCATGTGCAAAAGATTCCTATAACACTCTTGAAGGGGTAAAAAGGGAAAATAATGCATTGTATGAAAAAGTAGAGAATCATTTTAGAATATTGTGCTAGAAGACATGTGTTAAGAGCCAATTGGAGGCTTATAGTGCGTTGTCTAAGCTAAAATAAATTCTAAGGCTACTTGGTAGCATTAGGATCCTCTTTGGATGAGGTTAAAAGAAAGACAATAGTTAGAGCTGACTTAGTCTGGTTTAGGTCAAAGCTCGAGTATTGAAGGGCATTTTGATACTCTCTAGGTCAAGTGTCCTAACAACTTAGCTTAGATGGAGATTTGATGTTGGTTAGCTCAAAAGCTACCTGGATTATGGTACGAGGTCAACAATAGGTATGGTTACTCAGTTGGTCGACATGATTGCTTAGTAGTTGGGAAATTGTGTTGGTACTTATGAGAGCTTAGCACTCGAGTCAAGAGTAGTGTAAAAGATGGAGATCGGAATAGTAATTCTCATCTTGAGTGGGGTTTTAAGCTAGTATTCTCCATGTGAGTCTTTGCAATCCTTTAGCTCAGTTGTATGTGATTGGTCCAAGGAATTGATGCCTATCAAACATCTAGTGGAAAATGGTCAAGAAGTAGTAGATTACTGACCTCTGGCCCCCTCACTCATGTACGCCTCTATGGCCTATAGCCTCTAGTGAGGAGGATACTCTTACATCAGCTTATCGAGGACAAGCACCAATATATAGAAGGATAGTAGGTAAATTCCCTAAGGTATCAGCTCGGATGTGTTCTTCTAAGCATGGACCCTACCTAGTCACCAACTTGCTTAGTACTAAGGTTAACCTATTGAAAGCCAAGGCCTAAGTGATTGTACATCAAGCCCAACTCTAATCTATAGAAATGATAAGTACTGAAGTCGACTTACTGAGTATAGAGGCTAAGCCCTCAACATGCTAAGCTTTACTTATTCAACTTACAAAATAGCAGCATCCCCATTGCATCTTAGTAGTTCTAAATACCATCCGTTTATAGTAACCACAACTTCATTGGAGCTTAGCTACTATGTCTCAAGAATTACCAATATGAATCCATTGATAGGCTGCCACTTATCCTTACTCTTTTTACATTTGTACTATATTCTCTTTTTGTCATTTGTCCTATTTACCCTTTTTGTACATTTCAGAAATTTCCTTCTTCATTGTCTTTTTATGTCATTTTCTTTATTTGTATTGTTGCCCTAAAGGACTTGCTATAAATAGTCATTTTACTATAGTTGCAAGGGATCTTAGATCCTTTTCATTTATTGAATATAATTGTTCTTGTAAGATATTACTCTCCTAGTACAATTTCCATACACTCTTATCTAATCTCATCGAGTAGCTCGAGATTAGTGGCGAGTGAACCTTAACATTAGCTTGTGAGTTATATTAAGTGAAGTGTTATGTCATGTTATGTTCGTTGGTGCATCATACCCTTCGAGCAGCTCCTCGGAAGCTATTATGTTTGCCAACCCTTTTATCCTGGTTTTCTTCAATATCTCGAAAGAACCACTTGGTTACCATTCTCTATAGTGAGTCCTAACGATTACCGAGCTCCTTAGCACATCAGGAAGCTAATGTAGGAGAAAAGGAGTTGTGCTTTAGTGGAAAGCAAGTATTTAGAGGTTAACACTTGAGACTAGAAGACCTTGTTGAGGAACAAGTTGAACCTAATAATGAAGAAATGTTTACACAATTAGAGGAAGAGTTAATAGTTGAACTTGAATAGGATCTCGATGATGAAATGGATGAGAATTCTGTGATGAAGAAATTGAAGAAGTACCTAATGATGATGATGTGTACATGATTTGCTTAAACTATATATATAAAATAATAAATCACAAATACTCCAGTAAGAATACTGGGTCGAAATCAAGTAATACAAAGCAAGTAAGGTGGTCGATCCTACGAGGACTAAGAAATTACTAATCCTATGCTAGTTCTTATTAATATTCAGGCAATAAAAAATAAATTAACTAATCTAATAATTATACTAAAACTATCGAAAAGAAAATAACTATAAAATATCTAAAACTAAGCAATCAATTGAGAATCGTAGGATAACAAAATCTACCCTAGATTATTCAAATCAAATTGTTATTATGTTATATAGATTAATAGCTATATGGTCATTCAAGTAAAATTATTATGCCTTAAAACTTAAGAACTTAAACCTCTAAGTAATTAGTCAGCTCTTGCATCTCCAATTAACAGTGGAATCTAAATTATAATCATATATCTCTTGATACTATGATTATCTAATCTCTTAAATCAATTATACCTAATGTCTTAGTGAATAATCAATCGCCAAACATTGCATTAATCTCTAGATAATTTCTAATTAATTCAATTAATGGTGCTTCCACATTAATCAATCAAATTGATTAAGAATTTCTAACAAACCTTATATAATCTCTCGTATCACTAAGGTTTCTAACAATTATAATCAAAATAATCAAAATTGCAATCATGAATCATCCATATATCTATTAATCCTATAACATGAACACATTCATCATCTTAGCTACCTAGGGTTTCATCAATTCCTACAAATAAATTTAACTAGCCATGGAATTTAAAACAAAAGCATAACTACTAATTGAAATTGTAAGGAAATTCATAATTGAAAGCATGAATAATTCATAGAATTGCATAAATATAATTAAAATAGATATCACCAATTCTGTAATTGGAAAAGATAAACTTCAATGGCAATTCCAAAACTTGATCTCTACAGCGAAAGAAAAATCTTGTCAATGATCCAATCAATTCTATAGACGAGTTCTTCAAGAATTGTATACTCATTGTTCTGAGACTATCTAATTGTAAAGAAGATGGAAAGTTCTTTTAAAATTCAAGACTCATGACTATTTATAGAGGCAACTAGGGTTAGCTTTTGAAAGCTAATTTTTCTATGAAGGCCAGTGGTGTAAGTTCCAAGGTCTGTGGTGTAGACTCCAAAGGCCACTGGCATAAGTGTAGGCCGGCTGTATTGAATTCCAATCATGCCATAGCTCATTTTGGTTCCATTCATTAACATAAAACTTCTCTAAATTGTTCGTATTTCCACTTTGAATCCTCTAATAGCTAAAATATTCAAATGAGAATACTTAAGTACCAATCTAAATTATTTCTATAAAATTAATAATAATTTTCTCTAATTTGCTCATTAAAATATGAATAAAATATGCCCTTATCAATACAACTTGGAGACAAATAGAATGAGGGAAATTAGTGAAGAAGAGGATCTAAGCGAAGAGGAAGTTGATGTAGATTCTAGTAGGTGTGAAGACATAGGAGTTGATGAATCTGGGGAAGAGAATCTCGAGTAGTCTAAATCTGGAATAGAGGGTAAAGTGAGTCTAGAGGAGAAACCTAATATCAAAGAGATCAAAATCATGGAAATGGTGCTTGAGGAGAGAGGTGCTAGTGGTTTCCAATTTGTACACAAATTGGAGGATTGAAGGATATTTATCGAGCCATGTACTATATTAGATAAGTTTTCCCCAACAGTTCTTTTAGATACGGGTGCATTAGATAATTTTATGCATGGGAAAACTATGTGGGAATTAGGACTAGAGAGTTTTACGAGGGGAAGCCCATATTTTATGTAAACCATCAATAGAGGTTGGACTACACCTTTAAGAGAACTCCGCTTTATACCTGTTAGTTTGGACCATGTGACTTGTTGGTTGACTTCATTGTAATGGATCTGAAAGATGAAGATCAACCCCTAGTTTTTGGAAGATTGTTCTTAGCAATGTTGAGGGCTATATTAGAGATGAGGGAAAGGGTAATTATCCTAGAGAGTAGAGAAAGGAAAGTGATGCTCTAAGACAAGGAACAAATTTAGCAACTAAAGGAAGGAGAATGTGAGTTGGATTAAGAAAAAGAATTTTAGAAAGGTAGTCATTTGAGGAGAAGGAGGATTCACGAGCAAGGAGAGTTAAACATGAGCTAGGGTTGGAGGATTTGAGCCCTAGAGGAAGTATGAGTACCTATGATGAAGTAACATTTAAAAGCTAGGTTGAAGACTTAAAAAAGAGTGCTTGGCAATAGGCAGCCCAACCTACCATCTTTACCTATCTTCTTATTCAATTTATGTCTGAGTCTTTTCAATTCTAGAGTCTTTTTAGTTATGTTTCTTTTATGTTACACAAGTACATGTGAATAAATAAAGGAAATGTTTAATCCATCAATTGAGAGGCACCACCAACGAATTTAGAAGGGGATTAAGCATAAGGAAACTAGGGGATGATAGGAAGCAACTCCTTAAACCGATTACATGAAATTGAGCTAGAGGACTCCAAGGACTCACTCAGAGAATACTAACTCAAAGCCCTATGCAAGTTAGAAATTCCTATCCTAACCTCTATGTTTCCCTTTTCTATCGACCAGACTACCTTACTTTCACATGTACCAGACCTATTGAATAACTGTACTATGATAAGATATCTTAGTATACAGCCTTAAGACTATCCGAGTTGAGGTCTTGAGTCAACCACAAATGTCCGACCCCAACCTAAGTTAACTATACTGTAGTGGGACTGACTGGACCCCAACTTGATCTAGATCAAGTTGGACCCTAACTACAAATTGTTCTTATCCAATTGTATTATATTTCTAATACCCAGCCACTAATCAATACATGTCTTCTAGTATAAGATTCTAGAAGGATTTTTTATTTTCCATACTGAATATTCTTCGTCTCTTTTAGCCTTTTAGGTATGTATTATGTAACTTAATTGTAAGAATACCTTTTTTTGTCTTTTCATACATGTAAAGTAACCCTAGCGGATGAGTATATAAGCCTCCACTTAATTGTATCTAACAACAATCTTTAATATTAGAATGTTTATAAGTTCCCTTTTAAGCAACCTTAGTGTTCTCATTTTCTTTCAGCTCTTATCTATTCTCTTTAGCAAGGAGTAATAGAGAGTGTGATGAACTATCAATCAATGGTCCCATCACTTGCGTATGGCTCCAAGGACTCTAATCCTTCACCTAGTGAATTCTCTCTCAACAACCTACTGATGACAAGAAAGTTACGCCGAAGGAATGTAGCTGAACTCCTTGAGCTCCCTTAATTGTCGTACGTTGATCTATACACTCAGTAGTGATGATGCTAATCATTTCGTTGTCAAGAACCCTGTACTAAGTAATTCGACCAAACACTACCGAAAAGTTCCTATCGAGTGACGAAAGACTCACTCAAATGGCCAAATAGTTTTCTCTCGGCATGCTGCCATCTCTCTCATCCTGGCTCTTTATTGTCGTAACATTTTTACCCCTCTCGCCTGCTATGCTTAAAGAATATTCACATGGGACCAATGTTGCATTGCTACCTATCTACCTTGTCTAACATTGTACTACTTTTCCATTTTTGGTCTTTTATCCTTTTTACCCTTTTTAGTATGTACTAAGAATCCCCTTTTTGTATATACTTTCTTGTCATTTCATTATTTTTAATGCTGCCTTAGGGACTTACTTTAAATAGTCCTTTTCTTTTGTAAGCTGCAGATAACTTACATTTTAATACTGAATATTTTATTCTTATGAGATAACCCTCTTCAAGTTCATATTTCACACACTCTTATCTAATCTTGCTGAGTTGCTAAGAATTAGTGGTGAGTGGACCTTGACATCAACTTGTGCATCATATCAAGTGTAGTGTCAAGTCGTATTGTGTTCGTTGGTAAGTTATATCTTCTAAGTAACTTCAGGTCAGCTACTCTTGTTTGGTTGTGGACCATTTTCCTCTAATTTTCTTTGATATCTCGAAGGGCCCATTTTAGTTTAAATCCACTTTGGTAAGTCCTAGTGATAATTGAGCTTCTAAGCACATTAGAGTGACCTTTCAATTCAAACAAGTGAGTCATATCCGGTAAATTATAGGTTGAATAGGATTGATTGGCGTGTCATATCCAATAGATTGTAAGCTGAATAGGATTGATTGGTGTGTCATATCTAGTTGGTAGCTGTTTGGACTTTGCTAACTTTCTTTTGTTTCTTTTCTACTCATTTTGTTATGGTGTTCCTTTATGTGTTCGACCCTATAGATGTATCAGCTTTGCTGGTATCATAGTATGGTTCCGAGAGGGAGTGTGCGAAGTTGCAATGAAGTTTTGGTTTGTGTTTATTGTTTGTGGCTACTATGCTCCTTTTGTAGCTACTTCAGTATATTCGTGTGGAGTAAGTTTGGAGTTGTGAGTTGTGTAGTAGAGGTTATTGTGTTGGTAAGAGAAGTTCTTTATTACTTCATTCCTATTCTGTTTTTTTTGCCACAAAAATAGAGAAAGTTTCATTTTTATCTTCTTCAAGTGATTATTGAGTGCTAAAGTTGTTAGAGTATGTTAATTGAATTTTTGGGTAGTATGGTAGTAGTATTTTTCGTATATTGTGTTGTTAATTTGTTCGAGAAGTATTGTATCATGTTAGATTTAAGTGTTTAAGGTATTATTGGTGATTAGAGTAGTGGTGATCAAACTGGTTGTGGTCATAATGGTAGTAACACTCTAGGGTTAGTTGATGATAAGCTTAATAGGCTCACTAATCTCGTTGAGAGTCTAGTTACCGTAATGCAAGTTAGTAGACAACAACCCTAGGGATTGCAGCACCATAACCAACTAGAAAATGCTCTTAAGAGATACTATGGCCAAGGTAAGTGAGCTAATTGCCTAGTTTGACCCCCTTGAGTTGGAGGAGTTTGCAAACCGAGCTGTTAGACGAAGATGGAGTTGAAGGAGATTGAAGAAGATGATGAGGAGATAGATGTCGAAGAGTATGGTAAGGAAGAAGAAGAAGAAGAAGCTAATTATTACCGAGCATAGGAATGAGGACGTTAAGCCCTTCAAGGATTAGATAATGTCAAGGTCTAAATCCATCCCTTTAATAGAAGTGGAGATGTAGATGAATAGTTGGAGTGGGAAGAGAAGGCCGAGAAGGTGTTTGATTGTCATAGGTATACAAATGCTGTCAAAGTTTGACTTGCTGCATGGAGTTTACTCGGTATGCCATAATATGGTGGAAAAATCTGAATGCAACTAGAGTAAGGGATGGAAGGCGAGGAGTAAGGACTTGGGCTTAGATGAAAGGGTTGTTAAGGGGTAGATTCATGCTCGAGAACTACTTACAAGACACATTTGCAAAGTTATAGGAACTTCGCCAAAGAGGTTGATTTGTTGATGACTATGTGAGAGAATTCCAGATGCTTAAGATCAAAGTCGACTTAAAAGAACTAGAGGCTTGTACAGTATCAAGGTTCATTTCTAGGCTCAAATATGAGATTCGCAACATTGTGGAAGTGCAAAGGTTTTACACCTTAAAAGAGGTGAATAAGATAGTACAGAGGGTCAAAAAGTAGAGGAGAAGTGCTCCGAGTAGACTTAAGCCAACATTCTCCCAAACCCTTATTCTGTACTAACCTATTCAAGTTGAGTCGAGGAGGCTACATCGAGTTGAGGAAAGGAATGACTAACTTGAAAATAGTTAAGCAGGTTAGTAGGGCCGAGCAAGACAGCTAAGTTAAACCAAGGCTAAGCCGACCCTAAGAACATATGAGAGAAGATAGACCTCTGGACGAAAGACTAGCAATGTAAAGTGCTTTAAATGCTTAGGCTTAGACATATGGTTGCTAAGTGTCCAAATCGACGCGTTATGCTACTTTAGGGAGATGTAGTGGATAGCACTGATGAGAGCAAGTTTGAGAGGAGAAGGATGTCAGAAAAGCCGAAGCCAAGGAGGAAGAGGAAACTTGTATCTATTTCGACCAAGGAGAAGTAATGACCCTAGTCATGAGATGAGTACTGAGTTCCTCACCAAACTTTGAGGATGATTAGAGAGAAAATTTGTTCCATACTAAATGTACCATCAAAGGACAGTTGTGCATCATTATAGTTGATGGAGGAAGTTGCACAAATGTCATCGCATAATCCTTTATGAAGAGGTTAGGATTGCTAACCTCTAAGCATCCTCAACCTTACAAGGTACATTGGCTTCATGATAAGGGTGCTTTGCATGTGACTGAACAAGTAACCATACCATTCAGTGTTGGAAAAGTGTACAGGGATGAAGTAGTTTGCGATGTTGTCCCTATGGGAGCTTCACATCTACTACTAGGAAGACCTTAGTTATTCGATTGATATGTTACTCATGATGGATATAAGAACATCTATGCCTTTGTTAAGGACAGAAAGAAGATTATGTTGCAACCCATGACCCTATCCTAAGTAAATGAGACCTATAACTAGCTCACCTGAGCTAGTAAGAAGAAGGCCTTAGTAATGAACCAAAGAGAGCTTCGAGCTATTGAGAAGGCTAAAGAGCCTATGTTCCTATTGATTGGAAGATTATTGGAGATGAGAAATTGAGAGGATGTTCCTGATGAGATTCAAAGCTTGATAAATGAATTTTTCAACCTGTTCCCTAAAAAACTACCTAAGGGAGTACCCCTAATCTGAAGCATAGAGTACTGTATTGACCTACAACTAGGCGTTGCCTTGCCAAACTAACTTACATATAGAATGAATCTTGAGTAGGCTGCTGAGCTAAAAAGATAGGTGGATGAGCTCATAAAGCGAGGATACATGAGGAGAACATGAGCCCTTGTATTGTATTAGCTTCGCTTATCCTTAAGAAGGATGCTTAATAGCGCATGTGTATCGACAATCGAACAATTAATTGAATCACTGTTAAATACAAATACCTAATACCATGGCTTAATCACATGTTAGATGACCTCCTTGGTGCCAAAATATTTTCAAAGATTGATTTGCAAATTAGCTACCATTGGGTAATGAGTGGAAGATTTCCTTCAACACTAGGCATGATCTCTATGAATGGTTGGTTATATAGTTTGGACTTACTAATGCGCTGAGTGTATTCATGAGATTAATGAACCATGTGATGCACCCTTTGATAAGAAGATGTGTGGTCTTGTACTTTGATGATATATTAGTATACAGTATCGACTTGAACAACCATGTCCAACATCTTCAAGTAGTTTTTGATATTTTATGAATTGAGAAGTTATATGAGAATTTGAAGAAATGTACATTCTGTTAAGATGAAGTGATTTCTCTTGGGTTTGTAGTGTTGGGGGAAGGAATTTGAGCAAATGAGGAGAAGATTCAAGTTATGTAGGAATGGTGACATTGAAAAATGCCACTGAAGTTTAAAGTTTTATGGCCTAGCTTCTTTTGATAGGTGATTCATTAAAAAATTTAGTACCACAACTACCCCCTTATCGAACTGACAAAGAAGAGTGATAGGTTCAAACGGAATGAATAAGCTAATAAAGAATAGTGATGGGTTCAAATGGAACGACTGAGCTAAATAGAGCTTCAAGGAGATCAAGGAGAAGCTCACCTCCACTCTTATCTTATCACTATCAGATTTTGACAAACCCTTTTAATTGGAATGTAAGGCATCAAGCATTGGAATTGGCACTATCCCGATGTAAGAATGACGACCCATCACCTACCACAGTGAGATGCTTAGTGGTGTTACCCTAAACTATTTTGTGTACAAGAAAGAGTTGTACTCTCTTTTCAAAGCTATCACTGTTTGCTACCACAAGAGTTTGTTACTTAAGCTAACCGTAAATCATTGAAGCATCTTAGGAGTCAGAATAAACTCTCGAAGTGACAAGCCAAGTGGTTAGAGTTTGTGGAAGGATTTTCATATGTGATCCAACACAAGAACAGAAGCATAAATGTAGTTGTTGATACTTTATCACATTGACAAACCTTATTGACCACTTTACATACCAAATTATTGGGATTTTCGCTTATCTCCGAGTAGTATGCTCATGATCCTCATTTCGGTTCTATTGTAGAGCAATGTAGAGGTAGAGTTGTTGTTGGAGGCTATTATGTTTAAGATGGATATCTCTTCAAGGAAAGAAGACTGTGCATACTAAATTGTTTCATGTGTAAGCTGTTGGTCAAGGATGGTCATAATGATGGATTATCTAGTCATTTTAGAGAGACTAAGATGATTAATCTATTGAAGGAAAACTTTTACTGGCGTAGTTTAACCAAGGATATCCATAGGCTAGTTGGTAATTATGAAGTGTACAAGTGACCTACGGGGGAGAGACAGCCCCATGGAGAATACATGCCCTTACTAACGCTAACCTTACCTTGACCTTGCCATGGACTTTGTCCTAGGGTTGCCCTAAACATCTAAAGTAAAAGATTCCATAATTGTTGTAGTGGACCGCTTCAGTAAAATGGCATACTTCATCCTGTGCCATTGAACTAACAATGCTTTATATATTGTTGATTTATTTTTATAGGAAGTTGTTCGACTACATGAAGTACCAAAGAACATGGAACCAAACTTATATTCAACTCTAGTAACCACCCTCAGACTAATGGCTAGATTGAAGTGGTGAACAAGATGCTAGGAAAACTACGTAAAGCTATCATGGGAAAAAACTTGAGGCACTAGGATCTATGTCTATCAATTGTGAAATTCGTATACAGCCGAACTTTCCATAGCACCATTGGGAAGACCCAATTTAAGATCGTTTATGGCTTTAATTCTACTATCACCTTAGATGTGATCAACACCCCTACAGTTACTTAAGAGAGTCAATTCGAAGTTGACTAAGGTTAAGAATTACAAGAGCTACACCAGTTTGTAACTTGAAAGATCACCAAGTTCAATTAGAGACAGTAAGAGATGGGTAGTCAAGGCTATTGAGATGTTTCTTTCTAGTCAAGAGACCTAGTATAGATACACCTTAACTAACAAAAATTCTTGCACTTGAGACAAAGCAAGCTATTTCTTTGAGTTAATGATTTGTTTAAGGTCTTGGAGAAGATCAATCATAATGCTTACCGGATCAAGTTATTTGACGACTATATAGTGTCTCCCCCATTTTCAATGTATCTGACTTGATTCCTCACCAACCAACAAAAGACCCCGCGAGTATCCTAAAAGAAGAGCTAGAGACCATTTCAAATTTGAGGACAAATCTTTCTGACCCCTAGGCGGATGATAGGAATCAACTCCCTAGATCGATTATACGAAGTTAAGCTAGAAGACTCTAAAGACTCACTCGGAGAATACTAACTTAAAGCCCTATTTGAGACAAAAGTTTCTATCCTAACCTCTATGTTTCCCTTTTCTGTCGACTTGAGTGCCTAACTTTCACATGTGCTAGAACTATTGAACAACTGTACTATGACAAAACATCTGAGTATACAGCCCTAAGACTATTCAAGCTAAGCTCCCGAGCATACCATAAACATTTTACCCCAACCTAAGCTGACTACTTTATTGCAGGATTGATTGGGTCTCGACTTGATCCAAATCAAGTTGGCCCCTAATTGTAAATTCCTCTCGTCCACTTGTACTATATTTTTGACATTTAACCACTGATCGACACTGTTTTCTAATATAACATTCCAGAAGGATTCTTTACTTTTTGTACTAAATATTCTATCTCTTTTATCCTTTTAGGTATGTATTATGTAATCTTATTGTAAGAATACCTTTTTTTTTTTTTTTGTCTTTTCATACACATAAAGCAACCTTAGTGGATAGGAATATAAACCCCCACTTAATTGTACACAAAAACAACCTTCAACATCAAAATTTTTACAAGTTCCCTTTTGAGAAACCCTAGTCTTCTCATCTTCTTTCAACTCTTATTTATTCCCTTTAATAAGGAATAGTGGTAAGTAACCCTTTAATTGGGATTAGTGAGTCATATCTGACGAATTATTGGCTGAGTAGGATTGATTGGTGTGTCATATCCAGTTGATAATTACCTAGACTTTGTTAGCTTTCTTTTTTGCTCACTTTATTGTGGTGTTTCTCCGTGTGTCTAACCCTAGAGACACATTAGGGGAGTTTTGTTCTAACTTTCTTTTTGACATCCAATTACATATACATTGAATTATGAGATATATATATATATATGTTGGAGGTAAGGAGGCTAGACATGAACATCAACGTACTGTGGTTTTGAATGAGCTTTGATGACTAAATTGAGTTTAGGACAAGTTATCCCTTCTGTATACTTATAAGACAATTTCTTTTTGAAAAGTTAGACCCATTTTCCTTTATTCTCTATGCCTCTAAATTTAAGTATTCTATTGTTCATAAAGTTTGCATGAAAGAAGTATGATGAAGTGATTAGGACCTTATTTTTTAATAGAGGTCTCTTTTGAATAACTCATGAACATTACTCAAAACTTTGTAATCAATTCACGGCATCATTCCTTTGTCTAGTTATGCTCGATTTTGGTATGCTTTAGTGGTTTGGAGTTAGGGAAATGTTTTGGTTTTGTGTTAGGTTTTTTTGTTTTCAGAAGTTGACCTATATATGTATATACCATTATTTTAAGGAATCAAGTGGTCTGTTAATGTTGTGTAAATTGAAGAGGTATTGGATTTTACCTAAGCATTCCCTAATCAATGCACAATAAATGCTTGAAAACAAAGAAAAGAAAAGTTGAAAAAAAAATGATGATGATGGGGATTAAGCAAAAGTTATTACAAAGCAAGAATATTATGATCCCATCACAATAACAAAATGAAGTTGCAAAAGAAAGAAAGTAGAAAAAGAAAGAAAATTCAAAAATTCAAAAATCTAAAAAGAAAATAACGGGCAGGAAATGAAGTTTATTCCAAAAGTTGGGGAGGCAAAGTAAGGTATGATTAAGTGGTCACTTTCTTTCTGCATAGCACTAGCATACTTAAGAAATTGATAAGGGAGAAGTATATATGTAGGCTAACCAATTAAATACTAAGACCTCTTACTTAGTCTGAAATGTTAGACATGACTTCAAATTTTATAAGCCTAACCTAAATGAGAAGTTAACTTTTCTAAGCATTGATTCTTGGATTAATTAGACTGTCTTTGATTTGTGAGTAATTTAGTATAAGTGGAATAATTTTAACATCACTTTTGAGGATTTTTGCTTCATATCAACCACATGCAAACTTCGAGATTTCAACAACATAACATTCTCTCGATCATATGCGAGCATTAAGGAAATATATGCTTGTCCCACCATTTCATGAACAATTTGATCTTTTCTAGTTTTCTTGAGGACAAGCAAGGTTCCAAAATTAGGGAGGTGACCATGGTTCAAAAGGCACAATTTTTCCCTATTTTGAAACTCATAATTGTGCATAAATTTAGCAAAACTTTGTTAATTTTATATGAAATTGATATTTATGTACAAAATGGACCAACATGATAAAAATTGCTAAAAATGAATGAAAAAGGATTGATTTTAGTTGAATTTCACTAATTTTGTATCCTATGTATAGTGCACGGGGCTACCATGGTCTTAGTAGCCCCTATATTTCGATCAAGGAGAATGAAATCAATGGAGATAAGGAATTTGGCCTATCAATGGATTGGTAGCCTTGCTGCTGATCAATCGGTATGCCTTGAAGCATTAGGGTTACAATGATTTCTTAGGCAATTAAGTAGAGAAGAGGATGATACTTACACCACTTGATTAGTAAAGGAATTAAGGTTAGCGATGCCATGTTGCATAAAACATGGAGATGACCCAAGGTTGACACGAGTCTACCGATTGATGAGAAATTGATTGATTGGTAAACCTTCACATAGATCAATTAGTAGTTTAAATTTATAAATACTTGCATTTCTAATAGAAATGATGAGCCACAATTAGGATTTTCCTAGGTTTTAGTGTAGAATTGTAAGCTCATTTCTTGTTTACTGTTTTCTTGAACTTATTTATGATATTTAGCACTTGTTTTTATAAATTTGATGCACATTTGAGTTAGATTAAAGAGTAATATCTTGTTTTCATTTAATCCCTTGTTCTTGTATTCTCATCTTGTTGCTTTATTCATTTATGGATTTTGCTGCAATTTCAATGAATGTTCTTATTGTTATCCTTAAAACCATATGTAACTAAGTAGTTTCTTGTAGGTTTGTGATAATGTGGATGTTTTAGATGGTGAATCTCTATAGTTTTGATAAAGTTTGAGTATTTAAGTGAGATTTTGATGTTTAATACACCATTTGAACTCTTTGAGATGCTTTTTAATGGAATTTTCAATTGGTTTTCCTTGCAATTATGAGACCAAGAGGAGATTAGTCCTAAGAAGTTCCCTTGAGAGTTAATGGGTTTGCATAATTATAAGACTAAAAGGAGATTAATTATGTAATTCCCCAATTAAGTCATTAAGTTAGTGAAGTATTGATAATAGATTCTTACAACTATGAGACCAAGAAGAGATTAGGTGTACCTTATAAATTCACACTTCTTTACAGGGTTTTAGTGGATTAGGTTATGAGATCGATAAGAGATTAACCCCCTATTTTCTAGGACTAGAATACTTAATTCATGATAGGAATTTAGTTGATTGCATAGGAAAATGAGATTGAGAGGAGATTTTTCACTACATAGTTAAGTGAGATGCCTTACCTAAGATCGAACTCAAGTGAATTTCATCAAAACCTAATTAAAAACCATCCCCAATATCTTGACGTCATATCCTCACCATTAATTTAGAGGCATGTCACAAGCCCATGTCTTTATTATTTTTGTTAGTTGTTACCTTTGGCTTTCTTTTTAATTTCATTTGCAATTCATAATTTTCTTTTCAACACACCTAGATTAGAGTAGCAAGTTAGGATCTAGTACTTAATCGAATCCATTTTCCTTGAGGAATTCGACCTAATGAATACTCTCTAGTATTATTATTGTAGATGATCCAGCACATTGGTTGGTTAAGGGATTGACATTGTTTTGACAACTTCCATTTATAAATTTTATGTCTAAAAATCTCTAATGTACATATCAATGCCTTTAACTTGATTTGAGGAATATTTACCCATAGGATCGACTTAATAGACTTAGTCATTGATAAGGTCAATTTGCCAGAGGAGAAATCTACTTATTGTTAGGTAGAATTCCTTTGAAATTTCCAAGTTATTGACATTCTATGGATGGCTAGGTGGTGCAACTTCAAAAGGGTGATATTGGTTTGTAGGGATTATCATGTAGTCCCCTTAATTGGATTAAAGTGGGGTATAAGCTATTGCTTGAACAATATGATTAGGCAATTTAGAGGAGTTCAAGATATAGTCTATATACCTTTACTGGAATCACCATCCTTGACTATGAAGACCTTTAATTCTCAGCATCACAAAAGACATCCAAACTCCGAGCAATCAAGGAACTATGGGAAATTAAGATAGTTAGCCTTAACATTGATTTGGGAGAATGGATGGGTGAGGTATATAAGCATAGGGTCACAAAAGAGTACTTATTTGATCAACTTCATAAAGCAAAGGCAATCTAGTAGCGAGCACTAGAAGTCTTACAACCTACACTTGCAAATCTAAACCTTGAGATGAGAACCTATATGAATTAGGTGTTGGCCCATATAGAAGTTGTCTACGAAGGGCGTGATATGTGGGAAAACCTATTCTAGGAGCTTAAGTAGTGGTGTCGTACTTTAGAACACCAGTTGTAGATGGCTTAGAAGAGACTCTGAGAATTTGATGAGATAACTGAACTTAACAAGAAGAAAATGAAAGAAGCAACAGTAAGATCTAGCAATTAAAGGAAGAAAGTTCTAGCTAGGAAGAATAAGAGAATTTAGGATAGAATGAGTATATTTTCAATAATGTATTTTCATTTTTTAATAATGTAATAGATACTTTAGGGGTTGTTAAATAATAAAATATTTGTCATCTTGTTGCTTGATTTCCAGTTCCCTTCTTTACATCCATATGACATTGATCTTTCACATTTGCATATTCACCTCGACATTTAGGCCCTTCTTAAGAGGGGGAAAAAAGAGAAAAGAAAGGGTTAATAAAATGTTTTCTTGTTGATAGCACTCATCTTCAGCTTTTACAAGTAGGAATTGATCATTTAATTATCTTATTTTCCTTCTTTTGATTAGGGTTAATTTAAACACCTTCCATAACCTTCTTTTGGATACTGTAGATTCTTTCTTCCCTCTTAATCTTTAGGCTCATATTATTCTATAGGCTTTTGAATTGTTGGTTGTTTCATTAGGTTGTAAATCTTTCCACTTGTAGTCATTTTTCTTATTTATTAATTTAGAATAGATTCTCAATAGGTTCCCCTCCCCTTCAAAATGTTCAAAACCACATTTCCACTTTAAGTTTTATAATCCTTATAAATACATAAGTTGCTATTCACTAGATCAAAGACAAATTTCTTAGTAGGTTTCCCTTTGTTCAAACTTAAGCTGGTAATTAATTTACCACATTTTAACCTCTATTCTCCTCTAATCTTAGAAATTCCTAAATTTTGTAAATAAATCCTCACTAGAGTCATTTTTTAACCACTAATCTTTCTATTCCTCTTGATTGTAAATCTAGTCACCAAATGAATTTTCAAAATTTCCTCTATAAATAATCATTCAACTTTTCAATCATTTGCTTTGATAATCATTAGCTTTTCTTCTTTTGGGCATGAATTGTCTTGTAAGTTTAGCCTAAGGTCATCACTTTTGCATACAAATCTTTTTTCTATATCATATAACCTCCTCTTGGTTGTAATATAATGATCCTTACAACATGTAGTTTTAGCCTCTTTATTTTCACTCCTTGATCCTAGTCCCTTTTACAAATAATTTCTTTCCTCACTTCAAGTTAGAGTTTTTTGGTCAACTGTCAATCCTCTTACTTCTATTTTTTTTTTTTTAAAGAAAGAAAAGAGTGGAAAAAGAAAAAAGAAAAGAAAAAGAAGAAGTGCTAACAAATAATGGATTCTTACAAGAACCTAAAAGTTGCTCTTAAATGTTTGGCTCGTTCTAGCCCTCAAAATACGAAAAGCCTTAACCTTGACTCATTCCAAGCCTAAGTATTCATTTTAGGTGCAAACAAAAGGCCCCACATCCATCAAATACAAAGTCTTCCTATCTATTCTAACCTACTCCCCAAAGCTTGAAACATAAATATGAGGTTATCTATATAGTCTAAACCCAAACATAAGGCTTTTCCACTTAATCTAATCGACCAAACACTAACTTTGTCTCTAAAGCCTTGGGGGCAGTCAAACTTTTTTTTTTTTTAAAAAAAAAAGATGGTTCACATGAAAAACCAAGGATGGGACAATTTTTCAATTTGGGGCAAGTTGTAGGTCCTCCATTAGAGGGGTAATCAAAGTCAAGTTTAGGGTAGTCATTTTCTTAAGGCACAAAGGCTCATCATGTGTTGAAACATTCAAAGAGAGATTCTCTATTTGAAGCATTACTACTAATACTAAGGCATAAAGGTGAATACGAAGAGGCTAGCATGAACATAATGAAACCAGAGGCATTTTTAGAAGTATATATTTCAATAGATATTCAAAGAGATCTTTGTGTGCAACTCTAAATGAAATTGGTTGAAATTTATCCCACTTAGAAGAAATGTGTCTCATTATTGAACTATTTAGAATGAAAAGAGGCAAACAAAGTCTCAAACACTTACCTATTAAACACTTTAGAGTTAAGTGTCATTAAATGTGAGGTTATCAAACTCATTCCTTGAAGGAGGTCTACCTTAAATTTGAAATGTAAATTAAAATGACGTTAGACATTCAATTTCATTATCCTAAACATAAGTTACCCTTTGCTAACCTCGTTGAGGCAAGTCGTAGAGTGTTTTTAAAATTGCACCTTGTTAAGAGTCACCTCCACAATGGGGTAAAATAAGGAGATTAGGGTCATTTGATTAGGAGAAAAGGATGGACTAGCTTGTGCTTACCTTAATTGTATCAATTTCTAGGTAATGATAATCCATTCCCTTTGGAAGGAAGGTGAGTCTCAAACTTAGAAGCTTAACGTGCTTTGAATTGTTTCCATCAAGAGAAAAAAAAAAAAAGCCATTATGGAAAAAAAAGAAAAAAGAAAAAGAGAAAATAAAAAAAAAGAAGGAAGAAAAAGAGAAGAAGAGTAAAAAACAACAAAGTGTCTTGAAAGTTATACCAAAAGACCAGCATCTCGGGGTGTCTTTTAGAAGTTCAATGATAACACATAATTAGCATACATATTTTAGGATGACTTTGTTCAATTTTATATATTAATTTAGTTAATGCTATAGCAATTTGGAGCTTAATTCATTTAAATTTTATTTTTAGGGCTTTTGAAGTATTTGGTGAATTTTTGAAGATTTTTATCAAGTTTGAAGCTCATTTGAAGAAAAGCATTGATTAATTAACAAAAGTAGAAGAATTTTAAGAAAGGAATGAAGTATAGTGAAGACCACGATAGTGATCCCTGGCTGTAGGCCCCTTGCAATTAATTTCCATCAAAGTCTTGAAGATTTTAAAGAAAGTGTAAGACCATACCCCAATTCTATTGTCGTGATCCTAAGGTATGATAATTCTATAATTTGTGAATCTTTCATTTTTGTCAAGTTTTTTTTATTTATTTATTTATAAATCTATGTTTAACTCTTATAAATAGGTGTTTAGATTTATGTTTGCAAAAGGAGCCCCTCTAGAGTAGAGCCAATAGGGTAAAATAACATGGGTTCCTCTACCTTCTTTTTCTCTTTTCTTTCATTATGTTATTATTTTAGATTTTTTTTGCAAATTGTTATTGGATCTTATGTTCTATTGTGACTCTTGATATTTTATCAATATTGTTATTTTAGTCTATGATATTTGTGTATGTAATTTAATTAGATTATTTTATTCTATTATTGCATGATTATACTGTAAAGTTCATGAGTTCCTATAGTATGACAAACTAGTACAATTAGACAAAATTGGCTAACTAAAAAGTTTAGTAGTTCGATTTTTCCTTGATTAAGGTAACCTACTAGTGGGATTCAAGAGTTTAATGCAATTCTAGAATATTCTAATGTAGAGGTGATTCAGGTAGATATACTTAGGATTAGGATTCAATTAGAGACACGAATTCGATTAATTCATAATAAGAATCCTTACGGTCCAATATTTCTATTGAGATTGAAAAATCACTTAGAACTATATAGTAAATAACGTAGAGATTTAGTAAGAAATATGTTTTCCTCTTTTCTAATTGTTTGTATTTACGTTTTTATTATTTTAATTATTATTTTCATTCTTGTAATTTTAATCAACTTTATTGCCTTTAATCTATTAAATATTTAATAAAAACCAAAAATTTAGGTTCGATATTAGTTATTAGACATAATCTAGATGTCTTGCATATTGAGAAAAACATATGCGATAGCTTAGTTAGTACTATCTTGAACTTCAATGGTAAATCTAAAGATACCAATAAAGTAAGAATAACTGCACAAGAGATGGGAATCTAACCTAAATTGCAACTTTGGAAAGGGATTGGGCGGACAATGATACCCCTAGCTTAATTCATGCTAATACTTGATTAGGTGAAACAAGTGTGTAGCTTGATAAAGAATGTAAAGCTGCCTAATGGATATGTATCATCACCTTAAGAGAGGCTTGGTAGGATTGCTCAAAATTTTCATATCACGTGTATACCCATGATACGAAAATCACCTTGTAAGTCAGAGATTGTAAGGCTCTAAATAATTAATCACTAAGGTTTTCAATTTTTAATTAATTAACTTACTATAAAATATAAATGATTATGGATATCCGATATTCCATAGTCCACCAAAATCATATAGAATTAATATCTTCAACTAAATGCATAGATAAGGTAAAACAACTTAATAGCTTACAAGAAATACTATATTACACATAATCTTATTATATAAATATTTTCTACATCAATTGTTTCTATATCAACTGTACACATTTCAATTAACTCTAACATTATCAAACCTATCTTTAGTTTGTACTCTGCTCTCAAGGTTTTCCTAATCCCTGCTTAAAGGAACTTGCAAAAGAAATTATAGGAGAATGAGCAAACCATGGCTCAGTGAGTTCGTTCCTCACCACTATCATTCAAGCGAGTTATCAAACATTATTAGCACACATGTGAGTTATCTACATGTAAAATGAATGCAAGTGTGATAAATGTAAGCAATACATCTATAGGAGTTCTAAACTATGGAAGGTATAAATTTATGTCGTCTACACATCGATTTTCCTCTATACTTACCCATGTCAAGTACCTCACCTTAATCGCATGAGGATGATTGGGGGGCACCTTCCCTTTAGATGACACTCAACTATTACCCCCGTTTGAGAAACAACAATCAATATAGGTAGGTTCCAACTAAGGCTATCCACCAAACATATCTAAGGCCCTTTGGGCACACAAAGTGAGTTTTCTCGCTACCAATTGAAGATATTATACTAGCTTTGTATTAATGAAAAAAATATCATTTACATGTACTATGGACCCTCATAGAAATCATACAAAATATACTTAAGATTGGAAAAACGATTTCCAAAAGCACCTTTCTCAAAAATCTACAAGCTAGCACTTTCCATCAATATACCAATTGGGTCACAGACATGTGACAGCTATAATAGGTTATTTTAGTTGAATAGAATGATTATGCAAATAATAGCACACAAAGCAATCAGTTATTCAATCAAATAATCAGTATTAACCAACAAGCAGTATACGACTAACAACTAGCAAGCATATAGTAGATCATAAGAACTCTTTCACTTAGGTTAATGCTCACTCTCCAATCCATTGAGATTTTTAGTTCTTAATAATTGGGTACCTAAAAGATAAGAAAGCTTGTAAGTATTTTGGAAAACTAAGTCCCTTAATTAATTAAATATCTATCGTTATTTGCCCAAATTTCCTACTATAACCTAAATATGGTATAGACATAATTTAACTTAAATTTGTTACCTATTTTTCTTAATTTATTATAAATTTTCAATCATATATAACTTTTTCGTTTTAACTTCGATTTTTATAAATTTATAATTGATTTTTATAGTTTTCGAATGTACTTTTACATAGTAGTGTTTGTTTTGGACGTTATAACTTGTACTTTCCATTACGATGTAAAAATATTACGAATTTTATTATTTTGACTTAAATAATTATAAATTATTATTATTTTAATCTTTTATTTACATATTTATGATTTAATAAATATCTAATTCTTATATTTTTTAATTTCCTCATTTTTTGAGTTTACTTAATTATAATTTACATATTTTGCAATTTTTTTATTGTTAATACCAATTTAATTCATTTTTACTATTTTAATAATTTTCTAGTTTGTTAATTATTTTATTATTACAAATTTAATTAAATTTTTTTGAAACACTAATATGGTAGCATGAGTAAGTGCCATGTGTTAATTTCATGAATTTTTATTTTTTTAACATTTTCCTAATTTGTATTTTTACATAATATGTTTATAATTATATTTTGTTAAATTAATTGTTTCTCGCTTTTGCTTGGATTCCACTGCATATGTTCATATATATATATATATATATATTACTTTACTTTATTTATTAATCTATTATTATAGTGTATTATGCATGTATTATTTAAGTTTAATCGTATATCTATATATACCATACGTATTTTATATGTATATGTATACTTATGTATTTTGTTAATATAATTACAAATATACTACATATGTTATACGTATGTACACATATACAATATCTTATATATATATATTTGTATTTTTATATTTTATACACATATACATATATAGTCATATTTACATATGTATATCTATTAAAAATTCTAAATATACATACTACCATTTATGAATATACATACATATACAGCCACATCAATATATATATCTATATATTGAAAATACATAATATGAATACTAGTATATACGCACACACACACACACACACATATATATATATATATATA
>JAMXBB010000001.1:62896837-63136631 GCA_024138015.1 Lumnitzera littorea | reverse complement strand
TTATCTAATCTACCTAATTAACTAACTAATGAATAACATAAAGTAACATAAAACAACTTAAGAACATACCTTTAATTTTGTTGAAGTTTATGGAGACAAAAGGAAAAGAAATGAAAGTGAAAGAGGGGAGGGATGTTCACGGCATGAAAGGGAAGTTTTGTTTTTGTTTCTTTTGTTTTGTTTTCAATTATGGAAGACAACAAATGGTGGGGTCTAGAAGGGGAAGAGGTGGACGGCAACAATTGTAAGGAAAGGGAAAAGAAAAATCAAAAGGAAAAGAAAAGAAAACCATCATTAAGAACTAAGATATTTTCCTTATCTTTTAAAACTTTTGACTTTTCAAAATGTTGACTTTAGTCAACATGTGTTGACTTGGTCAACCCTTTGACTTTGGTCAACATGCATTACCTTAGTCAACATTCCTTAAGTATGTGTAATTTTGTGCACATAATGTAGTAATTAAGAGAAATTAAGAGAAATTAAGGGAAAAATGAAGAAAATGAGGGGAAATGAGATATTTGATGAATTGATTAGTAAACATTGTTGATGAGATCTTGCTTTAGGTCTTTATAGCCTATATATCTCATTTGATAAACTACTTTGAATAACAAATGCAAAAAGTACCAATTTAAGTGTTAAGGTTCTCTACATATAACCTAATCTTCAACTATTACCCTAACTCTAAGTAAAACTATCTTAATCACTTACTTAAGAAGTGAATATAATCTATGACTCATTATCTTAATTTCTAATGGATTACCTAAGGATTCAAAGCATATAAGTATGAATGAGGGTCATCTCTAACCCTTTACTAATAGTTTAGCAAAATATAAGTATTATTTTATCAATTAGGGTTTTAGGGTATATCATGTTGGATTAGTGCACATATGTCTTTAAGATAATCATTTTTAGGGTTTCTATCATTTTTGAATAAAATCTTTAGCATTTAAAAACATTTAGGGTAGAAAATTCTTTACGCGATTGAGTAATTCTTTTAGGGTTTTCACTTTCATTAGCCTTGTCGACTCCTAAATTATCTAACATAGTCGAGTCTATTACAAAAGCTAGGTTGATAATTTTAGGGGTTTACAGTCTTTCTTATGGTATTGTGAACAGATTAGTTGCAGGTATATCCCACTATAGAGATAGATTCCTTCCAACAATAACTTGGAGTAGCAAACCTAAGGTTTTCTTGATGACCTCTTTCTACTTAGCAGTTTATAGATGGTATGATGTACTAAAAAGTAGCTTAGTTCCTAGTCATCATCACAAAGTCTTCTAAAAATAGCTTAAGAATTTTGATCTCTATCGAAAACAATACTTTTGGGTACTCCATGTAGCTTCACGATCTCTTATAAGAAAAGAAAAGAAATAGCTGAAGCAATTATTAGTTTTCTTGCAAGGCACATAATGTGCCATTTTGTTAAATCTATGAACAACCATCATAATGGCATCCTTCTTATAGGCTATCCTAGGTAAGTTAAGAACAAAATTCATGCTCAATTTAACATAAGGTTTGGTCAAGATAGGTAGAGGCATAGCCTCTACTTATTGATGGGACATATACTGTGTTATTAGGCAAGTGCACTTGCTAAGTAATAGTATAGAGAACTGCAAGAGTCTTGGGTTAATCCTATAAAGACTAAACACTTACCCAGTTATTCTAATTACTTTACTTTATATTGAATCGTAATGTTAATGATGAATTGGATAAAAAAAAAGAAATAGAAACTAATAAAAAATTAACTAACAATGCAATAATAAAATAAAATTAAATAAATATAAATTAGGATATATAGATTCTGATCACCATCAATGTAACATGTAGGATCTTTGGGTTTTTTAATAAATTTCTTATTCTTATTAACAGGGGGAATTCAAGCACTAATCCAATAGGAATCGCTTCTTTATTAAATTTTGGTCCTAATTGCATCATACTTGAATCGCTTTTTGGATAGGATTCCTTAAAACAACATTGAGAACATGATATTTGCACACAAACAAGAAATCATTTTTAATTCTAGAAGAAACCTATAACTTCCCTCTAAGCTTATAGTGAATCCCTTCAATTATGGTAGATCTATTTATACATTGGCCTCGCAACTTCAATACATGTCAACACATAAAATCAGATAAATTAAGTTGAAACTTTAGAAATAACAACTTAATCTAAAATAAAACTTGTAATTGAATTAATAAGAATAAGAAGATTGCATTAAAAATAAAACAATTTATGTACACTGCATTGTCACATTAATGATTTACAAATCTAGATATTGCTACTTCTAAACTATATTCATAGAAAAAGTGACAACTTTCATTATAAAACTAAAAGAGTGTTTATATTCCCTATTCTCTCTCTTTCTCTCTCCCTCTTTTTAGGATACAGTTGTCTATCTTCTATTTATAATGTTTAGATAGAATAATCTTCGAATAGCAAGTGTATCATAGTAAACTGGAGGTACATAGTCATAAACACGGTCATGGTGGCTGGGCATGAATAATAACTTTCAATAATTCTTGTGAGAATTGTCTTGAAATTAATTACGAGGGGAATACGGCTAGGGAACATGCCATGGTAGGTGACTGTAGTCATGCTTTTATCAAAACTCATTCGAAATTCAAAGTGAAATTAAAGATGTGGGCTTTACGACTAAGGAACACGTTTGTAGTATATGACCGTAGTCATCTTCCTTGCTTAATTCTTGAAAAATTCTCTTCAATCCTTGCTGGCTCTAGATTATTCTTCAAAATAGATGAAATTCTTCTAAAAAATCACCTAAATTATCATCTTTTTGTTACGTTACTTCATTTGAGTGATGAAATAAAAAATAACTTAAATCAATAGCAAATTCAACTAAATTATATTAAAATAACTCAAAATATCCAAGCAAATGGCATGGTAGATGAATGTAATTTTGCATCCATCAAATTTACCCACACTTAAACATTTGCTTGTCTTTAAGCAAATTAATCAATCCTTAATAAGGTTTGATAAGAAAAATTAGGATTAGATTTCTCCAAGATGAACTAATATTATTCAGGAATCATAGAAAAATTTGAATTAACCCTACAAATAGATTTTACATCTCTTAAAAATCTCCTAGTCACTTGTATACTCTTCTCCTTATTCACTTTTTAATGCATCTCGAACACAAATACTAGAGTTTAATGGTTAATTCCTGTAAATTGATATTTAATTATACTATTTAACTAAGGATTATCTTCTTGAATTGGTCCAATTTTCATTTAGTAGGGCAAAAACCATATACAACTCCTTTCCATTTAGCTAATATGTATACAAATCTCTCTTAACTTTATCGAATACTATAATTAAGAGTAAATAAATGTATCTACTCCTCTCCTGCTCTTTCCACTATCATAAGGTTCTACCGATAGACTCTTTAATTTAGTTAATTACTGAAGCTTCATTAGCAACAGGAAGGCGCCTTGCTCTTTAGAGGGATTAAGGCCGATCATTACTTATTCAGCTATTTTTATAATTAATATTGATAGTAGGAAAGTACCTTACTTTTTTGGGGGACTAAGGCCAATCCTTATCAATCTTTTTTATTTACTTTTTCTTCCATTTTTTTTCAATAAATTGGTAGTGGGAAAGAATATTGCTTTTCTAAGAGACCGAGACCTATCCTTACTATTCACTATTGATCAATTAATTTTAAATTATAGCCTTAGCAAATTGAATTTTTAAGAGGAAATCACCAAAGACAAGTTTTATTTACTTATTTCCTCAAGATTATAGAGTTCTAAAAATCAAAGGGATAAGCATACATCTATATAAATTTGAAAAGTAGCACATGACTAAAGTTCAACTTCAATGATTAATTTGTTAATGTCCTATAATCCTAGACTAAATAACATGTAACTCTTGCTCCATAGCGATTCTACTATTCAATTTTGGTAGAGTGTTCCGTGTGCAATAATGACTTAGGAAAAGTTTAGTACAAGCACTATTTCCTTTGTCAATAGGAGTTGCAAATTTGATTTTTTTTTTTTTTAGGTAGGGAGGGGGTCAAAATAATCAATGATTTTTGAATAATGATATTATACCTCTTCCCCACACTTAATTGAGTACATTGTCCTTAATGTACCTATGTCTAAATTATAGAAAAAATTATTGTAAACAAATATAGTGGAGAAGAAAATATAAATAAGGGAAAAATGATACCACCCTAAATATTTGGAATTTGCTCAAATTGTCCATTGAGAATTTAGTACGATTTATTTGAATTTTTCAATGCCAAAGATCTAAATTAACATATTCAAAAGAAAAAAGATAAGAGCATATGTAGAAAAAGAGAATTTTATTAATTCATTGAATTGGATAAACAAGAACATAAACTAAAAACATGGAAATTCAAAAGAAATTCAACAAACAAACTAACTAAGCACTTATTGAAATTAAACATGAAAACTTCAATATTGGAAAACACCTAAACAAAATAAAGAACTCTAAAATCCTAGAAGGAATTTAAGTCTTCTACATTAGTTTCATCTTTTGAATCAACATTGATTAGTTCATTTTCTCCATCATCTTTAGAAGGGTCTTCTTCTTGAATGTTAGATGTTGCTTCCACCTCTTGCTCATCATCCCCTAAATTCATCCTCTTTCCCACTTCAATCAATTCCTCATCCATTGGTGGAAGAATTTTCATCTTAACATGATTAGGGAGGTTGCTGTAAAACTCCATCATCTAACTTTATCTCCTAAACAATCTTTTAGTGAATGCTCAAAAATCTCTTGAGATTCATCTAAGTTTTGAACTTGGATATTTAATTTCTTTACCTCTTTTACAAGTTCATCATTAGCAGAGTTGTCAATTTCCTTCCTTTTAGATGGTGATTTGTTGACTACGTTGGGAAGAAGTCTCATCGAGTAGAATGTGGAAAGATTCATTAGAGTAATGTTTTCGGATCATGGTGCATTAAGGATTGCCCACTAGATGTAAACCCCTAAAATTTTCAACCTAATACCCAAAGTAGTCCCTAGTGTGCTTGAAGACTTTAAGAGTTGACAAGGTTAGTTAAGATGAAAACCTTAATATAATAATCGAAGATTTAATCGCATAGGAAATTTTTATACTCTAAATGTATATAAACACTAGAGATTGTGCTCGAAAGTGGTAAAACCCTAAAACTATAACTTTAAGGATATAAAAGCACTAACTCACTATAATTTACCTTAAAACCCTTATTGATAATATAACCTTAGTATTATACTAAATCATTGGTAAAAGATTAAAGATAACTTTCAATCACTCATAAATACATACAATACTAAAGTAATCAATTAGAAACTAAGATATTACATCATAGATCACATTCATCTTCTAAGTATATAACTAGGTTAATATTACATAGAGTTAAGGGTTTAGTTGATGCTTGGGTTACATGTAGTGAACATTAATACCCTAAATGGCATTTTTCATCTTAATTATACTAAGTAGCTTATCAAAGAGTATATATAGGATATAAATATTTAATGGAAGATCTCATTATCTATTTTTACTAATAAATTTACTAAACTTCTTATTTCCTTTCATTTCTTTAATCTTTCTCCTAATTTTCCCTAATTACTTCATTATGTACACAAAATGGCATTTATTTTTGGAAAGTTGACCAAGGTCAAAAGGTTGACTAAGTCAACACATGTTGGCTAAAGTCAACATTTAGAAAAGTCAACAAAAGTCACTTTCACTTAAGAAAATATCTAAGTCTTCTAATGATTTCTTTTTTTTTAGCTTTTTTCTTCCCTTTCCTTTTCCAATTGCCATCCACTCCTTACCCTTCTAGACCCTACTTCGTTCTTCTTTTCAAACATAACACAAAACAACACAAAAATCAAGTCCCTTTTTTTCTTCCTCCATAACTGTGACCTCCCTTTCCCTTTCACTTTTCCTAATTTTCCAACTTTGCAACCATATATCAAGAAGAAAACAAAGGTATGCTATCATGTATTATTCCATATTATCTAATAGTTAGATTAATAGGTAGGTTAGTTTAAGAAGTTTATGTGTTGTGTACATATATGTTGATTAAGGCTTAAAGATTCAATTTTTATGTTTAAAAGTGTAGGATAGCCTTGGTAAATCGAAGAAGAGCATGTGTACATGTATCTAAGTGTGTGTATATAAGTGTATACTAGATAAATACATGTATACTAACCCTTGTACATAAGAATCCAATATGTACATAACTTAAAATAAGGCATATACTAACTATACATACATATACTATGCTAAATATACCCTTAAAATACAAAAAAATGAAATTTGAGAAGCTTTCTTAAGAGGAATTTCTAGCATACGAAAATACGTATAAAAATACGTATATAACCGTATATATATGGGTATATGTACAAGTATAAATACAGTATAAGTATAAGTATATGTATGAGTATGTTAGTTACATATAAGTAGAGTAATGGTATAAGTATAAACTTAACATATGTATAAATATATATAAGTGTACATAATACACTTAAGCATGAGGTAAGACTTATGTAAGCAAAGAATGATGTAAGCAATGAGGTAATTACATGATGATATAAGCTATGACATAAGCAATGATACAAGCAATTGATGATGTAAACTATGACATAAGCATAGGTTTATAAAATAAGAAATAAGAAGAGTACATAAGAATTAGGTACATAAATTAGTAAACCCTAATACACTTCCTATATTGGATTAAAATTAATTAAGTACATGAATTAGTAATAGTAAGGTAAAATTCTCTAAGTATATGAATTTAAAGATTAACTAAATCATTAAGTACAAACAAAGGATATAAATATAAGCAATAAGAATAATTAAGCTTCCATAGTTAAAATTTTAATAAATTTAGTCTACATCATAAAACACGGGTCTTAACATCCAAAATGGACATCACCGTGTGAATGTGTATCCGAAAACGATGAAAAACGACTATAAATTCGTAAATATAAAAAATAGAATGAAAAAGTTACATACGATTAACGATTAGGTTTAATTGGATAAAATTGATGGTAATCTAAGTAGAATTAGGTAGATAAATATCTAGAACCATTAGTTGAGTTAACTACTTATTATCTCTATTATCTCATAATGATCAGGTGATCCCGACGAGAGCGAAGATCTTCTGATCTATTATTACGACTAGAGCGAGTCGTCATAGTTAACTGAGTACTCCCGATGACTATATACTTGTTTGTGCTTATAGTTGTACACTTAAATTAAATATCAATAACTTGATACATGGGGTTTCGGGATATGCGTGTGCTTGATATTGATTGATTATTGTGAGAAATATTGTTAAATACGATAATTGATAATTTGATTGTATGATTGATTTTTATATGATTTGGATGGTTTGTTGATATTGATTGATTGCCTCATAATTTGACCTAATTATATTTGGCTTATCTTAAATTAAAAGGTTCATGCATTATCCATGCATTGCATTACTTATTCCGACCGTCACTTTATGCGGAGATAAAGAGAGGCCTTGCGGGGGTTGTTCATATATATTAAAGTATTTCTATATAATGCACTTGTATAACATGATCTTACCTAAATCTATGAGCTTACTAGGAGATGGAGACGCCAACCGTATGGCTGAGGGTTGAGTCTAAAGATCTCCACTGTAGGGAGTAAGTGTGGATTGCGGGGGCCACCTCATTGCTAGGCCTTGGATTTTATGTACTATTAGACGACTTAGAAATGGAAATATATTTTACGAAATATGATATTCAAAGTTACGGGTAAAAACCCAAGTGCTAAAGCCTGGTTATGATTGGTGCCAATGAATCTCCAACCCTTATCTCGAAGGGCGTTAAAATCTGATATTATATGCAGTACTGGTCAACTGCATATATTGTTTGGCATACTATGTATGCATGCATTCATATAGTTGTAACAATTTGTTTGATAACTTGTTTGCCAGTATGGTATGAGGGATAGCTCACTAAGCTCTTGTAGCTTATTCCCCAATAGTCTTTCTTTTGCAGGTTTACTTACGATAGGATTAGGATAAGTCTCGAGTGCTGAGTACGAGATGAAGATATGTACATTAGTGTTAGAATTAGTTGAAATCTTTATAAGTGATACATAAACATTCTTTATAGAAAATATTCACATGTTAGAATTTAATATAATTTAATTTATCTTGCAGTTTTATAATGTTGGCATATCTTATCCTATTATTTGGTAAGGGATACCGATTCTCTACGGTTCTAAGGAATTGTAAGATATCGGATATCTATAGTTATTTATATTTATATGTTATGTTATGTTATGTTATGTTACAATAAATTAATTACTTGAAAATTAGTAATCTTAGCGATTTATTATTTAGAGTCTTGTAATCTTTGACTTGCAAGACGGTTTCCATATCATGGGTGCACACATATTATGGAAATTTTAGGTAATCCTACTAGACCCCCTTTAGGGTCCTGACACTAGAAGCTTGAGTTGCTATGCCAAAACAATAACGTAAGGTCCACAAATTAATTGATTCACTCGAGATTCGGTTGCTTAATGTCGCTCGTAGAATCTGAGAGTAACTGTATGGTTGATGGGGTATCCTTCTATGTGGCTATAGAGGTAGAAGACCTCATGCATAGCCACCACTCCAATGCATTTTCCCCTCTCATTAATTATGTGTGTAAGAAGCCAATGGAGGATTTTATGAGTTGGATTTTTCACCTAAGGTTAATTTATGGGGGTAACACTATGAGCTAGTTCATAGAAGAGTATCGAATTCTAGAGAATGGACAAATTCCTTATCATAAATCCCCATCAAAACCCTGAACTTAGTAATGGAAAGGTTAAATTTAGTGTTTCAAAGTTGGAATGAAATTGTATTTCAAGCACCATATGGGATTGGTTGTGTTCCAATGACATGGTGGTAAGGAATTCGAGTGTCAACTCTTTGTAAAATGATTCTTGAATGGTGAGCAACCTATCCTAACCCCCTCTCTCGACCATGGTAAGTATCTTAGGTTCCATGTCTCCAAGTTTCAATACTTCTTAGTTGATGAAGCTTAATCGAGAAAAATTCTTTTTCAAAAGGGCTTCATAACGGGTTTGATGATCGAGGTTTTCAAATTGCAATTTTGGGTGTAGTGGTAATGTAGTTGTAGGATCCTCTTCCAATATTTGGTTAGAAGAGTTCCTTTACGTAGCATGAGGAGTGGTTCATGGTGCCATTAGTGGTGATTGTTCTCTCTTTTTCCCTATACTTAGTTGATGGACTAGTATTTAGGATGCAGTAGGTTTATTCAAGATATAAGTTAATTTTAAATACTAGTTTCCTAAATTATTAGTGCAATCTCAATTAAGCAACTAAATTTTGAGGAAAGTTGCAATAATATTGTTAATATAGGTAATTAGTAAATTAAGAGATATCCTTGGATATTTACTACATCTTAGTAATAGGAAAAAGATTTAGGAACAGGAAAGTGTATTTTTAGTGAGATGAGTTCAAATTAGGAAAGTGAATAGTACTTCCTTAAAAATAAAATTCGAGTACATCTTATTTTCTTGGCAATTAGAGTATACAGGCATGACCACAACTATGATCTATGGTTGTGGTTGCTATTAGGGTTAACTCCTTTAAATTTTTCCAAAGTATAATTTCTTGATAAGAGAAACATGGGTGCGATCACTGGCCATGGTCATCTTGCACTAAATTTCAAGCTAACTTTGTATTTCTCACATCCTAAAAATACATGGCTAAGATCACAGGCATAGTATTGGGCCGTAGTCATCTCATGACTTAAAAATTCAATTTTTAGATTTGATTTAATTCATGTGAGAGGAATGTGGGCAATACCATGTATGTGGTCATGGCTCGTCTTCCTCACAAGACTCGGCCATATCTCTTCTCCTTAAGCTCCATGCTTTAATTTGTGATCATGATTCCTCCTTATCTCTTCCTTAGTCATCTTAACTCCTTATCTTTGTGATTATCCCCAAGATGCTTAAGAAAAATCTAGAAACCAACTTGCGTTGACTTACTACAAAATCAAAATCAAGAAGACATAAAATGGAAAATATAGTAGAATAGAAATCTAATATGCTTAGGTTGCCTCTCAAGAAGCGCTTTTGGTTAATGTCATTCACTCAACTAGTTAAGAAGAAAATTACCCATTTTTTCTAATCAAATGGAGGTCATATTTGAGGTTATTCTTCTTTTTGAACTCTCCTTGTAAGTATAACTTGAGTCGGTGGTTGTTTTCCTTGAAAGTTCTCTTCTTAGGACTTGAAATCTCCACCACTCCATACAAGAATACCTACGTCACAATATAAGGTCTTGACCATCGAGAGCTAACCTTACTTGGGAAAAGCTTCAACCCAGATTGATATAATAGAACTTTGTCTCTAGCTTAGAATTGTTTTCCTTGCCTAATTTGATTCTCATGAAATTGGTTAGCTTTATCCTTGAATATCCTTGAGTTCTTGTAAGTTATATCTTGCTATTCTTGTAGCTCATTTAACTAAAGTTTCTTATATTCTCCTGCATACTCAAGATGAAGGTAAGCATGTTTTATGGTCCAGTAGGCCTTATGCTCGATTTCCACCTATAAATGACACACTTTACCACATACAAGTTGATATGAGGCTGTTCCAATTAGTGTCTTATACAAAGTTCTATAAGCTCGAGAGCATCATCGAGCTTTTCAGACCAGTATCTCTGTAATTGTGCTCAATGGTCTTTTCTAAGATTTGTTTAAGGTCCATGTTTGCTACTTCAACTTGTCCATTAGTTTAAGGATGGTTTAGAGTTGTAATTTGGTGCTTAACTCCATATCGTTTCAATATTTTTCTTTAGTTGAACATTGTGGAAATGGGTTCCCTTATCACTTATCAATGCTCTAGGAGCATCAAATCTAGAAAACAAACTTTTTAAGAATCGTCTTACTAGCTTAGAGTCATTAGTTAGTAAAGCTTGTGCTTCTACCCACTTAGATACATATTCTATAACTACTAGGATGTATTTATTTCCATTTGAATTTGGAAGTAGCTCCATAAAATCAATACCCCATATATCGAAAATTTCGTAGATCAAATATTGCATTTCATCTCTTTTAGATATATTCTTGATGGATTGCCAACCTTTAGATCCATTACTTGTACCCGCCTTTGAGGCCTTAAATCTCTCACTAAGAGGATTCTTTCTTGTTAGCTTATCGAAGATGAGCTCCTATACATTAAAGGGTAATGGACAAACTCTCTAATAGCCTAGCTTAGACACACCCTGCTTTACTTGGACTCTTGCCTAGTTGCTGACTTGTCGAATAGCAAAGTTGACTTGTTAAGTGCTAAGGCTAGCCTATCGAGTGTTGAGTCTAAAGACACTATACATAGAGCTCTACTCTCTAAGCCTACTGAACTACAACTTCATTCAATCACCTTGGCAACTCTTAGCATAGCTCATCAACAGCAGCCTAAACATCAACTCTACTTAGCTACTATGCCCTAAGATCCCAAAATGTGGACCTAATCATGGCATGCTACCTATCATTCCTTTTTCTGACATTTTACTATATTCCTTTATATATTTGTCCCCTTTTACCCTTTTAGCAATGTACTAAACTAGTATTATTGTATTACCCTTTATTGTAATTGCACATATTTCATTATTGCCCTAAGGAGTTACTATAAATAGTCCCTTGTCTTTTATAGCCAGAATCATCCCATGCCCTGACAGTTAATGAATATTCTTGTTCTTGCTAGATACCTTTCTCTAAGTACATTTTCTCTTACACTCTTATCTAATCATGTTGAGTAGCTTGAGATTAGTGACAAGTAAACCTTAGTATTTAACTTATGCGTCATAACAAGTAAAGTACTAAGTCGTGTTGTATTTGTTGATGCATCATATCATTTGAGCAACTTCACAAAAACTAATATGTTTGCTGACTTACCCATTCCCCCTTCCTTTAATATCTCAAAGGACTCATTAGGTTACAACTTTCTACTATGAGCCCTAGTGATCAACTCAGCTCCTAAGCACATCAATTCCTTACCCTCTAACATCTATCACAAAGTTCAACAAAATTCTAGGCATCTCTAAATAGTGTTGGCTAATAAAAAGCACATGTTAGTACTTTATGAGCCATTTTATTCACACTTGAACGTCCTCTTGTTGGTCTTGCATGACAATGTTTTAGAATTTGCTAACCTTTTAAATGAGAAACATATCTACAGGCTATTTGATTTACACCAGCTTTAAATAAGTATGGGTCTTCCTAAAAGTAACTTTAGTCCTAAAGGAACAATCGTAACTACTAGATAGTTAGCTATGTCAATGAACTAAGGAGTTTCCCAAGGACTTACCTAGTATAACTTCTTATCTAAGAACTCATTATTAACCTCCTATCCATTAAGTTTCTCTAATGAAGGGTTTTCTAGGTACAAGAGATGTTCGATTGCTAAATTCTTTGCTGTTGTTTTATCTTTAATTTCCAGATCAAACTCTTAGAGTAAAAGAATCCACTTGATCAATCTTGGCTTTGTTTTATTTAATAAGTATCGCAAAGCAAAGTGATTAGCGAATACAATAACTTTAGACAAGATAAGATATGACTTGAATTTATTGAAGGTAAAGACTACTACTAGGAGTTCCTTCTTCATAGTGGTGTAATTCTCCTAAGTCTTAGTGAGAGTCTTGCTTGCATAATAGATTAGCTAGAAATGCTTTTTGTGCCTTTAAGCTAATATTGCCCCTACAACATAGTCACTAGCATTGCACATTAGTTCAAATGGTAAGCTTCAATCTGGGGCTACCATAATTGGGGTGTTAGTCAACTTATCTTTTAAAGCACTAAATGCATTTGAACAATCTTGAGAAAATATGAATGGAGTGTCCTTTTCTAGTAACTAGGTTAAAGGTCTAGCAATTTTATAAAAATCCTTAATAGATCTTTTGTAAAACTAAGCATATCCTTAGAAACTATGTATGGTTCTAACAGATGTTGGAGGGGGTAATTTAGCAATAGTATCAATTTTAATATTATTGACTTCTATGCCTTTCCAAGATACCTTATGTACTAACACTATTCCATCTTGTACCATGAAATCACGCTTTTCCCAATTCAATACTAAATTAGCCTCTTTACATCTAGCCAATATTTTTTTAAGGTTCCTAAGGCAATTATCGAATGAATTCTTGAAAATTCATAAATCATCCATAAAAAGTTCTATTATGTCCTCTATGAATTCATAAAAAATTACCATAGTGCACATGTTGAAAAGTTACGAGTGCATTATAAAGACCAAATGGCATTCTCCAATATGTAAATGTATCGTAAGGACATGTAAAAGTAGTTGTCTCTTAGTCCACTAGGGCAATAGGAATTTGAAAGTAACCAGACAAGCCATCTAAAAAATAATAAAACATGTAACCTAATAGATGTTCTAGTATTTGGTTGATGGATGGCAAGGGAAAATGATCTTTCTTCATGGCATCATTGAGCTTTCTATAGTCAATATAGACTCGCTAGCTTGTAATTGCTCTCATTGGAATAAGCTCATTTTGTTAGTTTAGTTGTCATTCCTCCTTTTTTTGGTACAACTTGTAGAAGACTAACCAAAGAACTGCTAGAAATAGGATAAATCATGCTTATGTCCAGGACCTTGATTACTTCTGCTTTAACCACTTCCTTCATGTTCGGGTTTAAACGTCTTTGCGATTGTAATACAGGTTTGTAAACTTCTTCAAGCAAGATCTTATGTATGTAGAACGAGGGACTAGTTCCCTTAAAGTAAAAAATCTTTTTGGTGATTGCTCTCTTGTGATCCCTTAGCATACTAAGAAGTTTATTCTTATACTAGGTAGTTAATCTTGAGGACACTATTACTAGTAACTTTGAGTTTTCCTCTAAGAATGCATGCTCCTGATGATTTGGTAACTCCTTCATCTCTAAATCTGGTGGCTCTTCAATGGAAGGCTTTAGTTTTGCTTCCTTCACATGCTTAATCGTTCAGTCCTTTGCTCCTGAATAGGATGATTAATTTCTTGCTGAGCTTCGACATTGGTTATGCTTGAATCACTAGAATCTTTAATAGGAATCCCTTATGTTAAACATGATTCCAAGGGATCCTTAAATAATAATTCATGCAAAGTATCAGATACAAAATAATTAGTAGAATTAAGGCCAAAACATGTGTCATCATGTTTAGTATATTTTCTTATTGCTTGTTTAATTTTGATTACTATCTCTCCTTCTCTTACCCTTAGTGTAAGCTTACTGTTAGCTTACCGTTGCTAACATCTATGATAGCTCTAGCTAAAATGGGTTTACTGAGAATGAGTGGTACCTTAATGTCCCTATTGATGGCTCATATGGCAAAATCAATGGGAAATATAAATTTATCTATATTAACAAGTACATATTCAATTATGGTCCTAAGATATGTTACTGATCTATTAACCAATTACAAACTCGTCTTAGTGGGCTTAGATTCACCTAAGCTTATCTACTTAAATAATTTATAAGGCATTAAATTTATGTTAGCACCTAAATTAGCTAATGCTTATTTAATAGACAAATTTACAATAAGACAAGGGATAGTAATTTCCCTGGATCCTTTAGTTTTGTAGGAAGCTTATTTTGTAGGATGACTAAACACTCCTCACTAAATATGATTGTGGATAATTCCTCTAGCTTCTTCTTGTTGGAGAGTAGCTCCTCTAAAACCTTCACATATTTGGGCATCCATGACAAAGCTTCCAGAAATGGTAAATTAATATGCAATTGTTTAAATAAGTCTAGAGACATACTGTACTACTTAACTAAGTGTTCCTTCCTTAACCTTTGAGGATATGAAATTGGTGGTTTATACTCCTTGACCTTTAAGGGTTCTAGTTCTTCTTTAGGCGATTCAGACATTTCTATAACTTTATCCTTCTCCTCCTCTATTACTGGTTTAAGGTTAATTAGTGTTTTTTCAAGCTGCTTAGCAACTTATAACTCCTTTCTACTTCTCAAGGTCATTGCTTTAACTTAAGCTTGTGGCAAAGATTCTAGTTGCCTTTTAACTGAAATCTTTGTAAGTTGTTTTGTTTGCTTTCAATGCTCAGTAGTTTAGCATCACTATTTTATGTGTACCTAGTCAACATCTCTTCCAATTTTGAGTTCTCCTCTTTTGGAGAGTAAGCCTGAAATCCATATGGAACATTGACATTACTTGGTTGATTTAGATAAAAATAATCACCAGCATAAGAAAAAGACTCCTTACCCCGTTGTTCATGATTGTTAAATGGTAAGCATTGAAAGCCCCATTGATTCATTCCTTAATAAGGTGGTCTCATGTAATAAGGTGACATTTATCCTCTTAGGTTGACTAAATTGGCCATCATAGAATGCTATCCTAACATGGGATAGGAATCGAACCTTTTGTTTTGTGCATCTACATCATCGCTAAGGTTGTGGCAGACTCTATATCTTTCACTATTGGCTTCTTTCTATTGACTCTATCACTTTCCTAAAGGTACCTATTCATGGCTAAGTATTCAAACAAAGTGTAAGCTTCACTAGGCATCTTTAAGTTTATTGTACGACTTGCAGATGCATCAACAAATTAGTTAGCACTAAAATTTAATCCATTGTAAAAAGTTTGTACCTACATCTAAAGTGGTAGAGCATGATTTGGGCATTTTTTAAGAAACTCCTTGAAATACTCCCAAGCATCGTAAATTGTTTCCTTGTTAAATTGAGTGAATGGCAAGATATCACTCCTAAGCTTAGCTATCCTAATTGGAGGAAACTATTTTTCTAAAAATTTTTCTATTAGTAAATCCTAAGAAGTAATACAATCATTTTGTAATGAGGCTAACCATTACCTTGCTTTCCCTACAAAGAGAATAGAAATAATCTTAACCTTAGCTTATCATCCATAGCTCCTTTTATTTTGAAAGTTATACATATCTCCAAAAAGCTTGTAAGATGTACATGTGGATCTTCCTTTGGAAAGCCTTCAAATTGCAATTGCTGTTGAACCATCTAGATAATGATCGATGTGATCATAAACTCATTTGTAGTGAAAGTTGGTCTTGTAATACTGGAGTTGGCTCCACTAGTTGACAGTCTAATATAAACATACTTTTTGTACTTTATCATTATTGGCCATTACTCTAAATTTCCTTAACATAAGCAAGAAAATTTTAAGTTAGATTTTGGTTGGTTTAACAAAAAGAAATAGGAAAAACAACGAAAAGAATAAAATATCAAAGTAACAAAGGAATGACCTTTCCTTATTAACAGTCATCGATAATGGTGCCAAAAACTTGATAGGGCGTATATTGCACTATTAGGCAAGTTCACCTATCAAGTAATAGTATAGAAAATTACAAAAGTCTTAGGTTATCGATCCCATAAGGATTGAATACTTACTCACTCGTTCTAATTACTCTATTTTATATTGAATTGCAATATTATTGATGAATTGGATAAAAGCAAGAAACATAAACTAATAAAATATTAATTAATAATGCAATAATAAAATAAAGCTAAATAAACAAAAATTGGGATATCTAGATGTAACATGTAAGATCATTAGGTTTTTTAATGAATTTCCTATTCTTATTAATTGAAGGAATTCGAGCACTAATTTAATAGGAACCACTTTTCTATTAAATTATAATCTTGATTACATCATAGCTGAATTGCTTCTAGGATAGGATTCCTTAGAACAACATTAAGAATATGAATTTTGCACATAAACAAGAAATAATTTTTAATTCCAAAAGAAACCTATAACTTATCTTTAAGCTTATAACGAATCCCTTCAATTACAATAGATCTATTTATGTTTAGGCCTTGCAACTTCAATACATAAAATCAAATAAATTAAGTTGAGACTCTAAAAATAACAACTTAAGCCAAAATAAAATACACAATTGAATTAATAAGAATAAGAAGATTACATTAAAAATAAAACAATTGATGTACACTACATTGTCACCTTAACGGTTCGTAGATCTAGATATCACTGCTTCTAATCTATTTTCATGGAAAATGTGACAATTTATGTAATAAAATTGAAATAGTGTTTCTATTTCCTATTCTCTCTCTTTTGTGTATGTGTATGTGTTTTTTTTTTATACAAGTGTCTATCTTTTATTTATAATGTCTAGATAGAATAATTTCCAAATGGCAAGTGTATCATATCAAATTAGAGGTACATAGTAGTGAACATAGGCATGGTGGCTGGTTAGTGAACAACACCTTGCAATAATTCTTACTAGAATTGCTGTTAAATTAATTGCAAGGGAAACACAACTAAGGAGTATGGGTGTAGTGGGTGTCTGTGGTTGTGCTTTTGTCAAAACTCCTTTGAAATTCAAAGTGAAATTAAAGACGTAGGCTTCACGGCCAACAACCATGGTGGTAGTATGCAACTATGGTCGTCTTCCTTACTTAATTCTTGAACAAGTTCTCTTTGATCCTTGCTAACTCCATATTATTCTTCAAAATAGATGAAATTCTTAAAAAAAAATACACTTAACATAAATTTATCTAAATTGCACCCCTTAATAAAAGCCATTTATGTGCCCCCCAAAATAGATGCCATATAGAGCCCCTAAATAGATGCCTACAAAGTAATATTGATTATGTTAGATGGAAAGTTCTTATAAAAATCACCTAAATCCTCATCTTTTTATCACATCACTTCCTTTGAGTCTTGAAATAAAAAATAACTCAAATCAATAGCAAATTTTACTACACTATATCAAAATAACTCAAAATATCTAGAAAAATAGCATGACAAATGAGTGTAATTTTGCACTCATCACTTGCACAACTTAGCTCTTCACTCCTTTTCAAGTCATACATCTTTCCACAATTCAGTGGACTTCCCTTAGCATGTTAAGCTAATAGAACCTAGTTTTCAACAACTTTTATGTTCTTCTTTCCCCAAAATGACTTGATAATCATCTACTGTATGCCTCCATCGCAAGCAATTCTCGGATTGAATAGGTCAACACACACAACTTTCCAACTTTGAATAAATATCCTTCTTCAATAAAATAATCATCTACGATTCTTCCTTTGGCATGTTATTCGTAGTTTGGACAATAGTATGGGTCTTGACGATATTGCTCTTTTACACTAGAAAATCCCATCAATCTTATCTGTAGGTCGAAAAAGCAACACTTGCCACTTAGATAAGGTGTTAGCTACTACATTGGTTTTCTTAATTTTGTACTTATTCACAAATGAAAAACCTTCTAAAAGCTCACTTCATTCGACTTATGGCTTGGACAACTTTAGTTGGTTCTTCAATACCTTAATGTTTAATGATCAGTATATATGACAAACTCCTTAGGTAATAGAAAATGTTGCCATGTTTATAGAGCTCCAATCTATGCATACAATTCCTTCTCATATATGGGGTAGTTTAAGGTAGCTTCCTTGAGTTTCTCGCTAAAATAAGTAATAGGCCAGCAATCTTACATGAGAGTAGCTCCTATGCTAATGCCTAAAGCATTAAACTTTAACTCATAAACCTTATCAAAGCTAGGTAGGTCTAAAACTAAGGTTGAAGTCAACCTTTTCTTTAGCTTGGCAAAACTCTCCTCATCCTTATCACCCCATTGGAATTCCATGTTCTTTTTGGTAAGCTCTATTAGAGGCCTTATAACGATATTAATGTTTTGAATAAAACTTCAGTAAAAGGATGCTAACCTACGAAAACTTCTACATTGGTACAAGAGATTTGGATAGGTTATTTTAACAAGAGCTCAAAATTTCTCTTCATCTACCCTTAGGCTTCCCTTACTAACAACATATCATAGGAATATTACCTCTTCTTGATAAAAGAAACACTTCATTAGGTAGCTGAATAATCTTTCAACTCATAGTACCTCAAAAATAGTTCAAAGGTGATCTATGTAGCTTATTAGATTGAGGTTGTACTCCAAAATAGTATCACAACTAACTTTATGATCTAATTCCTTAGCACATGATTCATTAACCTCAGATAGTATTAAGGCTACCCAATAATCGAAAGGGCATGATTGACCATTCATATAATCCATGCCTAGTCTTGAAGGCAGTCTTCCATTCATCACTTGGTCTATACTTAGGATTAATCTTTGAGAATCGTTTAGCTCCATGTAGCTTGTCTAATATGTCATCTAGTCTAGGAGTTACGCATTTGTATTTGATACTAATCTTGTTAACAGCTTGGTTGTCCACACACATTCTCTAAATTCCATCCTTCTTTGGCATTAATAATGGAGGCACAACATACGGTCTTAAACTTTCTCTAACATAACTTTATGTAATGAGCACATTCAATTGCCTCAACAGCTTGTTCAGGATTCATCTTATAAGCTAGTTGATTTAGCAAGATGGCTCTAAGTTGTAGATCGATACAATCCTCTATGCGACATAATGAAGGTGAGTGTCTTGGTAATTCCTTGAGAAATGGGTTGGTGAACTCCTTTATTAGGCTTTCGACCTCTTTGGGTAGGTTACCCTATTCCCTTAGTTCCAACAATCTTTGAATCAATAAAAAAGTTGGCTCATCTAACTTTGTGATTCCACATAATTCAGATTGGCTTATACCATGGTCTTCTTAGTTTATTGGTTTAGCTTAGGTTACATATTGCTAACCTAGCTAGGAGTCATCGGATTGAGAGTAATTTTTCGACCATCTTTCTTGAATATATAGGTATTTTTAAATCCATCATGCATTGTAAACCTTGTAAATTTTACATATAGGACATAGAATTGAACTTGTGTGTGGTAGATATTTCCATCAACAAGGTCAAATAAATCCAAAACAAAAAAAAAATTAATTCAAAACTAAAAGCGAATGCAAAAACCTTAATATACAACTCAAAAACCCTAGTCATATAAGAAAACTCTAAACCATACATGTATGTAATTCCAAAAATTGAAACTTAAACTTAATAAAAACCATAAATCTTCAATCCTAGAATTACAAAACCTTAAAATTAATCCCAATACTAATAAAACCATAAATTGATAAAATTAATGCGAAAATACATGAAATCAGTGAAATCACTAACATATGATTAGAGACAATTTTAAATAATAGTAATTAATTAAATTGAACCAATTAAATTAGTGACTTGATAAAATTGCATATTTAACCCTACACATGCACGTGGTGCTACCTTCATATATGCCTATGTACATGTAACATTATATATACATTATACTATACAATATACTAAGTATATACCCTAAATTATACTAAATATTTTTCGCCCTCTTGATGTGATCTACACTAGACAAGACCCCTTACCTTTTTCCTAAAATAAGGTTTACCAAGTAAATACTACATCAAGCCCATACCCCATCCTCATACTAAGTACACAAATCAATCACTTTCTCTCTCACTTCCATTCCCACTAGTTGCACAAGGAATCTCTTCCCTTTATTTTTGTTCTCATTTTTCTTGCATTTGAACACATCAACACATTCTCCATTTCCTTCCTAAGTTGACCCAAAGTCCACTCCTTCACATTCTCTTCATTTTCTTTTGTTTTTCTTCCATCTCTATCCACTTGACAATACAACTTACTTCACTTCCCACCCTAACTTTCATTCAAACTAAAAAGGAATATCTTGGGAGCATAATTGAGGAAGAGAAGAAGTTGGAGTCACCAAAGAAGCACCCACTATTGTCCCCAAAAGCCCACTCAAGAATAACCTTAGTATTTTTATATCTTTCATTACATTCCTTTTGTAATCTCTTAGTTTCAATATATTTAAATTTTCATATATTTTTTTCTTGTTTCTTTGTGTATTATGAGAAATAAATAGGAGTACATTTGCATATGTAAGCTTGATTATATGTATAGGACTATAAATGTAAAGTTTACACATATTTTATGAAAGAAGTATTTTCCTTGAAATTTAACAAAAGTTTATCTAATGTATATGTGTACATATATGTGGGCTAAAATTACATATAATAATCTACAAGGCTAATTTTGATTTTCCACTCAAAGTAATAACATATAATATGAAGTGTGTACATTTATATATGTTTCAAAAAATATAAGTATATATATATATATATATATATATATACATTTTCCTAAAAATCTAGCAATAAGTTGTAAACTAAATATATACACATGTACATGTATATTGGGCGAAAACTTGTAGAAAAATTTCTAAGCATGTATTGATTTTTCCTACTCAAAATAATAGCATGTAAAAGTATATATATGCATATATTTCGAAAATGTAGTATGTGTATGTGTGTGTGTCTATTCTCTTAAAACTTTACCAATAAAATACAATATATGTATATGCATGTACATGAACCAAAATATATGTGTATGTAATCCTAAAGTATTTTCATTTATTTAGTTGTTTATTAACATATTATTTAATATGATTACACTATAATTTATGTAATGTGTAGATTTAACAAAATAATAGAAAAATCAATTGCGAACCACCCTTATAACCTTATGGCACAAATAGAAAATTAGGCTAAAATACTATTTTTTTCATGTAAAATAATATTTATAAGAGGATTTAGGTTGAAGGGTTAATTATATTAATAAGAAAATTAGGACTTAAACTCACCAATTTGTGAAAATAAGTTGCAATGGACTTAGAAGCCTACATTTGATCCCATGTTAAATTTAATTAAAATGGAGAAAAATATGTATAAATAAATTAAGCCAATTAATTATTAAAATAGAAAAATAGGGAAAAGCCCATTTAGGATAAAAACTAAGGGTTTTGGCCTATAAAAAGGATCAACTAGTAGATTGTGAAATTTAGCAAATTATTTTAATCTTAAATAAAATTTTAGAAGGCCTACTAGTCATGAAGAAAAATCGGATTTAGATTAAAGTGTAAAATGGACAAAAAAAAGGCCCATTGGAAAATACTAAATTAAAGGTTATGCCTAATAAGAATAAAACTTATAAAAATTAGGCTTACACAAATTTTAGGCCTAAGAACAAATTTAGATGAAGGGTAACTAAGAAACTTTTCAAGAAAAGCCCATAATAAATAAATATAAAGTGAATGGGCCCAAAACTAATAAAATTCGAAACTGTCTAAGCCTCACCCTTATGATATAGGTCCCAACATCCAAAATGAACTTTGCCATATGAAAGTACATCTAAAAATGACAAAGATTGACTTTAAGATTATAAAAATCAGATTAAAAATGAAAAAAATTACACCCAGCTAAAATAAAATGCTTAGTGTTAGGAAATTTGAGTAAGTTAGATAGAAAAATTAAGTAATTCAATAGTTTCATAATTAGACACTTATTATACTTCCCTATTATTTAATTATCACGTGATCTCAATCATTATACCGACCTCCTTACTAACTATTAGAATCCTTAATATCAACATGGTTGAGTGAGTACTCTTGATAATCCTATACTTGCTGTGTTTGTTGCTAGTTACACCTAAATTTTATTGAGAAACTGATTGATGTTTTAGGATTTAGGATTTGGGATTTGCATATGCTTAGTATTGGTTATTTGTTGTGCAAAACATGATAACTTATTATAACTATCTGTTTGCTACATACTAATCTTCTACTGACTAATGGAAATTCTAGAAGTTTTGTATTGGGAATGTCGAATCTTAGTGTTCAAGGGGAGATTAGTGTTGTCGAGGGTGATGTTTGTAGTTGCGGTCATGTTACCTAATAGAGCCCATAAACTACTAACAAATAGTTGCAAGACCTAGCTATCTTTATATAGAGGGAAGTAGAGGTTAGGCCACAAGAGAGAGTTGTTGAACAAGGTCGAGTAGTGAAATATAGGCCAAGAAGATAGGTAGGTGAGCATCAAGCCCCCAAAGCTATTAATGTGATCTTAGCCTTACCTCAACATGTTGAAAGAGTTATGAGGAAGAGACTTAAGTTGGATGAAGTTGAGGAGTATGAGGAAGAAGAATAGTATGATGGATTTGAAGAGCATGAACTTCGAGCCCCCAAAGGCACCGAACATCTCAAAGTGTAGATTTTGAGGTTTAATGGGTCTAGTGGTGCTGATGACTATCTAAATTGGGAGGAAAAGATTGAAAAGATATTTGACATCTATGATTACAAAGACTTTGTGTGTATTTAAGTAGTTGCTTTAGAATTCATTGGATATGCATCAATATGGTGGAAGAAACTACAAAATGTATGTCAGTGTATCTGATGTGAAATTTGAACTTGGAATGAGATGAAGAGATTTTTGAAGAGTAGATTTGTTCTAGAACACTATGAGCAAGCTACATTTTGATGCCTCCTAAGACTTAGATGAGGTGGTTGATCTATGGATGAGTATGTTTGCGAATTCCAGTTGCTAATGATCTGATGTGATGTTGATGAGCCTGAGGTGCAAACAATAGCATGATTCATTTTTGGACTAAGATCCGAAATTGGTAATATAGTAGAAGTATAGAGGCTTAGAAATCTAGACGAGACCATATGAGTAGCACAAAGGGTCAAAAGGTAGAGGTGAAATCAGGTCAGCTAAGTATCGAGTAGCTAACTTGGCTTACCGAGCAAAAATGGTATGTTGAGTCAACTTAGATATGACTAAGCTTAACATAGTTCGAAGGTGGACCACCAAGGTCAAGAGTCGAGCAAACCTACTAATAGCCAAGGCAAGACTAAGGTCGAGGAGTTTAATATGAAGAAGTATCAATATCAAAGCTCAAGAAGGAAGACTCGAGAGATAAATGTTTCAAGTACCTTGGTTTTGGACACATGGCAAGTTAATGTCCTAACTGACACATCATGATGATTAAGGTAGAGAAGCCCCAAATTGAAGTTGAGAGTATTAGTGAAGGTAAGGCAAAAGAAGTAAGAGTCGATCAACTACTAGAAGAGTTTGAAGAAGATTTAGAAGCCATGACCCTACTTGAAATGGGAGACTACTGTATGGTTATAAGAACATCTCTCAATTCCTTTACTACTGATGAGAATAAACAGTGAGAGAACCTCTTCTGTACAAACTATTGAGTGAATAGCAAACTATGTGCTTTGATCATTGATAGAGGGAGTTGTACCAATATCATAGTTGTCATGAATTGAGGACGGCCTAGTCATGGCAGACGTCGTATACTATACGAAGAACTCCTGATTTGTTACCCTTCCAATTAAGAACTTTTCACATGATATATAAGGCTCTACAACCACTAGTTTCCCAAGAGCATACAGATTCACATGATATCTTCACATAAACATAGTTATATAAAATGTGAACTACAAAGCTCATAATATACAATAATTTAGTATATCTAAGTCTATAATACTAATAAAAACAAAAGTACATGAGTAAAAGTTTACATAAACTATTCTCTCTCAATACATAGGATAGCTCACTCTTGCCCAAGTTCCTAAGCCTACCTGTAGCATCCCTCAACTAGCCTCTATGAACAGGCTATCTTGCAGCAAAAGTCTAAAGGGGTTTAAGCCTAAGCTTAGTGAGCAAAACCCTCAGCTACACCACAGGCAAGTTATAAATACATTATATTCATACATATGAATGAATGATCAAACAGAATGCCAAACAATACGTATAGTTAACTAGTCCATATACGTAACTCAGATTTAATGCCCTCCGAAGTCAAGGCTGGAATATACACGGCACCAATTAGATTCGGGTATTATACTAGAACTTACTTTACTATGAAACTCCATGTTTCGTACTCAAATCAAATAATTCTTATATTTTCATAAAAACCAAGTTCTAGTATAATCGTAAGAAGGCCCCCGCAGTCCATACTTATCTCTAAACGGAGGCCTCTAGACTCGATCTTTAGCCAGGCGGTCGGCGCCTCCAACGCTTAGTGTTCTCGCGAGCCAGGATAAAGTCATTTTGTAAGAGTGCATCATACAGAACCAATAAATTAATAATAACAACCCCCAAATGGCCTCTCTTTACCTTCGTGTGATGTGACGGTCGGAATTGTGTCTATGCAATGCATGTTAATGCATATACCAATTTCTTTTTATAAGCCGAGTATAATTAAGTTCAAACTATGTTGTGACCATCCAATAATACACACAATCATTTTCTATACTACCATACAACAAACATTGCATTATCTATACTTAAGGTAAGTTCACAACTCAGCATATAACAATATACACAAGCATTTCCCCAAACCCCACATAGTAGTCAATTAACAATAATATTTAAGTCTACTATCTACAATCACATACAAGCATTGAATCATAGGGTAAGTACTTACTCGACCATGGCAACTCGCCCTAATCATAGTAATCGATCAGGAGATCCTTGCTCACCTCAGGATCACCTGACCATTATGATATGATAACGCTAGTAAGTAATTGAATTAACTAATAATTCTAAATATCTAGTTAACTAGTTTTACTTAAATTACTATCAATTTTTTCTCCAGTTAGACTTTATTATTAATCGTATGTAACTTTTTTGTTCTATCTCTGATATTTGTGAATTTATAGTCGTTTTTCATCGTTTTCGGACATACGTTCACATAGTGATGTTTGTTTTGGACGTTAAGATCTGTGTTTTACGATATAAACTAAATTTATAGAAATTTTAACTATGGAACTTAATTAATCTTATTACTCATATTTATATGCTTTGTTTATACTTAATGATTTAGTTAACCCTTAAATTCTTATACTTAGAGAATTTTACCTTGCTATTGCTAATGCATGTACTTAATTAAGTATAATCCAATTTAGAAAGTGTATTAGGGTTTACTAATTTAGGTACCTAATTATTATACACTCTTCTTATTTTCTTATTTTATAAACCTATGCTTATGTCATCGCTTACATCATCATTCACTTATGTCATCATTTGCTTATGTCATGGCTTATGTCATCTTTTGATTACCTCATTGCTTACTTCATCATTTGATTACATATGCCTCACCTCATGCTTATGTTGTGTCTAAAAAGCTTATGTACACTTCACATAACCTGTTATGTACATATACCTTTACTATAATTATATGTATACTAGTATACTTATACATATACTTATACTTATACCGTATTTATACTTGTATACATACTCATATACCTATAAGGTCATATACTTATTTCTGTACAAATTTCGTATGCCTAATTTTCCTCTTAAGAAAATCTTCCTAATTTTATTCTTTTGTGTTTTTAACTGTGTATTTAGTATAGTATAGGTATGTATAGTTAGGATTTGTCTTAATTTAGGTTTGTACATGGTAAATACTCATGTATAAGGGTCTCCACACTTGTATTCTTCTAGTATATTCTTATGTACACATACTTAAGGGTATATACACATGTATTCCTTTCTCCTTCTTCATGATTCCTAACTTTCTATACTTAAAGATGGAAATTTTATGTCCTATTCTACAAGATCATACATAACATATATCTACTTATCTAATCTACCTAATTATCTAACTAATGAGTAATATAAAGCAACATAAAGTAACATGATCACATACCTTAATTTGTGTTGGAATTATGGAGACAAAGAGGAAAGTGTTGAAAGTGAAAGGGAAGAAGAAGGGTCATGGCAATGGAGGGGATTTTACTTTGTTTCTTTTTTTGTTTTGTTGTGATTATGGAAGAAAGAAAATGGTGGGGTCTAGAAGGGGAAATGGATGGACGGCAATTAAGGAGGAGGGAGGAAAAGAAAAACCAAAAGAAAAGAAAAGAAAAGAAAAGAAAAGAAATTATTGGATGCTTAGATATTTTTCTTATGCATTAGTGTCTTTTGTTGACTTTTCAAATTGTTGACTTTAGTCAACATGTGTTGGCTTGGTCAACCCTTTGACCTTGGTCAACATGTGTTGACTTGGTCAACTTTCCTTAAGCATATGTCATTTTGTACACATAATATAGTAATTAAGGGAAATTAAGGGATAAATTAAGGAAATGAAAGGAAATGAGGTATTTGGTAAATTGATTAGTAAAAATAATTGATGTGGTCTTACTTTAGGTATTTATAGCCTATATACATCATTTGGTAAACTACTTAGTGTAACTAGTATGAAAAGTATTAATTAGGGTATTAAGGTTCAATACATTTTGCCTAATCTTCAACTATACCCCTAACTCTATGTAATATTATCTTCATCATATATTTAAGAAATAAATGTAATCTATGATTCAGTATCTTAGTTTCTAAAGGATTGCTTAAGGATTCAAAATATATATGCATGATGGAAAGTCATCTCTAACCTTTTATTAATGATTTGGTAAAATACGAGGGTTATATTATCAATTAGGGTTTTAGGGTATATTATGATGAATTAATGCACATATGTCTTTAAGGTGATCATTTGAGGGTTTCTATTACTTTTGAATGAAATATTTAGCATTTAAATACATTTAGGGCAGAAAAGTTTCTTACACAATTGATTGATTCTTTTAGAGTTTTCACTTTCATTAGCCTTATCAACTCCTAAATTGTTTAACATAGTTGAGTTTATTTCAAAAGCTAGATCGAAAATTTTAGGGGTTTATAGTAACATAGGGGGTAGTGAAGGCTTTCACGTTACTAACTTACCCTTACGCTAAACCTTACATGATTCATTGGCTAAATGAGAAGGGAGGTCTAGCTATTGCCAAGTAAGTTAGAGTGCCGATCACTGTTGGTGATAAATACATGGATGAGGTGTTATGCGACATTTTACCCATATGTGCTTCACACATACTACTTGGTCGACCCTGGTTGTTTGGTTTGAAGGTACTTTAAGACGAGTATAGGAACACTTATATGTTTCAAAAGGACAAGAAGAAGGTTATACCAATCCCAATAAGCCCTAAAGCGGTCTAAGAGTCATAAGAGATGATCACTAGATCACTCTAGTAGAAGTCTTTAGTGATTTCCTGAGCCCAATTTTCTAAATATGTTAAGATAGAAGAATGTGTATTCTTATTGGTTAGGAGGCTACTGGAGTTGAAGTCAACTAAAGCATTACCTACCGAAGTGTAAACATTACTTCAAGAGCATGCTGACTTGTTTCCTGCTAAGTTACTAAGAGGTTTACCACCTGTTAAAGGCATAGAGCATTGCATTAAACTCTAACATAGAGCTACTCTACCTAATCGACTTGCCTATATGCTCAATCCCAACCAAGTAGCTAAGTTGAAGAAGCAGGTTGATGAGTTGATTGAGTGTAGATATGTTCGAGAGAGCATGACCCCGTGTACCATATTGGCTATCTTAGTACTGAAGAAGGATGGCTCATGGAAAATATGTATTGACAACTGAACAATCAATAAGATCACTATAAAGTATCGATATCCTATCCTACAATTGGATGATATGCTTGATGAGTTGTATGGTGTATGAATATTTTCTATGGTTGATATGATTAGTGGCTACCACCAAATCTGAATGAAACCTAGAGATGAGTGCAAAACTACATTTAAACAAAGGACAGTCTATTTGAGTAGATGGTGTCGTTTGGGCTCAAAAATGCGTTGAGCACAATTGTACGGCTTATGATCGTATTCTAATATCTTTAATTGGTAAACCTATTGTTGTTTACTTTGATGATCTTTTGGTATATAGTACCCACATCATTTCTCATATCAGGCACTTGAGATTAGTATTTGATATCCTTCATGCTAAGCAATTATTCGGCAATTTGAAGAAATGCATATTCTTTCATAGTGAGGTAAAATTCTTCTGTTATGTTGTTTTTGAAGGAGGTATCAAAGTTCACGACAAGAAAATCTAAGCTATTCATGAATGGTTGATGCCAACTAGTGCTACCAAAGTGAGGAGTTTTCATAGTTTAGCTTCATTTTATCAAAGATTCATTTAGGACTTTAGTTCCATAGCTACCCTACTAACTAAGCTGACCAAGAAGAACTCTAAATTCAAATGGTCCGAGAAAGCTCAGAATAGTTTTAATGAGATTAACTCTAAGTGGACTTTTACCTTAGTACTTGTCCCGTCTAACTTTGAGAAAGTTTTTGAACTAGAATGTGACACATCCGAAGTTTACATTGGAGCTATTCTCATGTAGGGATATTGGCTAGTTGCTTATTTCAGTGAAAAGCTTAGAGGTGCCACACTGAATTATTTAACATATGATAAAGAGTTCTATACCCTTGTTCGTACACTTCAAAACTGGCAACACTACCTTCTGCTAAGACAGTTCATTTTCTACACAAACCATGAATCTCTCAAGCATCTCAAAAGACAAGAGAAACTTTCTTGATATCATGCTAAATGGGTCGAGTTCTTAGAAACCTTTTGCTATGTCATTAAGTACAAGAAGGGAAGTGCTGCGATTGTAGCCAATGCCCTTTCTTATCACAACATTGCAGGCTAGAATACTTAGGTTTGGTACCTTGCCTAATCGATATGAGCATAATCCATACTTTAGACCCTTAGTAGACAAATGCAACATTGGAGGAGTAGTGTATGGGTTTTACTTGAGCTAAAGATTTTTTATAAAGGGAAAATAAATCTATGTATCGAGTGGTTCTACTAAGGACTTACATATTCGAGAAGCCCAAGCTAGAGGCTTAGCCAATCATTTTATTGAGAAGAGAATGACTGAATTGCTGGAAGAGCACTTCTATTATCTTAAGATGATGAAGAATATGTGTAAAATTCTTAAGTTGTGTGAGGTGTGTGAACAAGCCAAGGGGAGAAAAGAACCAAATGGAGAGTATACATCTCTACTCATACTTAAGTGGCCATAGACTGATCTAAGCATGGATTATATGCTTAGCCTACCTAGAACACCATAGAGACATGATTCTGTCATGATGGTGGTCGATCAATTCAACAAAATAAGCCACTTCATCCCTTGCCACAAAACTAATGATGCTTTACTTGTTATTAACCTCTTTTTGCAAGGAATCATGCAATTGTATGGAGTTCTAAGGATTATTGTATTTGATCATGATTTGAAGTTCATAAACTTCTTCTAGCAAATACTATGGAAGAAGCTCGATACTAAGTTCATGTTCAGTACTTCTTGCCATCCATAGATAGACGGCCAGATAGAATTTGTGAACAAAACCGTAGGTAACCTCCTTTAAGCTATTATTAGGAAGAATCTACATGATTGGGATATTTGCCTACCCATCAACGAGTTCACTTACAACTGCTCTACTCATAACTCGATAGGAAGGACACCTTTCGAGGTTGTCTATGGACTTAACCTAAACTTACCCTTAGACATGATTATGAGCCCAACCTCTTAAGTAGAAGGCTAATCAGGCCTAAAATGTATTGAGGAGTTTTAGAAACTACATTAGAAAGTTGCTAAGCAATTAGCCAAGACTATAGCTTAATAGAGAGAGAGTAGGGAAGACAATGAAGGAGGTGAGTCCTTTATAACCTAAGAGATCTTGTTTGGATCCACCTCAGCAAGGAGCGATTCCTAGAGAAAAGGACAAATAAGTTATCTCCTAAGTTTGGATGGCCCTTTCAAGATCCTTCAACGCATCAATGACAATGCCTATACACTAGAGTTACTTGAAGAGTACGAAGTGTCTCCTTCTTTTAATGTCACTGACCTGATGCCTTATGTGTCAAAAGAAGAAGAAGAAGAAGAAAAAGACCAAGATTTGAGGGCAAATCCTCAACAACCCTAGGGAATTGATGGATTGCCAACCTCTGGAGCCATCACTCATGCCTCTAAGGCCTCCAATCTCTCTTCAAGAGAATTCTCTCTTATTAGCCTACCAAAGATGAGCTCTTTTACATGGAAGTTATGTAGACAAACTCTCTAAGGGCCTAGCTTAGATACACCTTACTTTGTTTAGACTCTTGCCCAGTTGTTGGCCTGCTAAGTGTTGAGTCTAAGGATACTATATGTTAAGCTCTACTTTTCTAGCCTACTAAATTGCCGCATCCTTTAATAGCCTTGGTAGCTCTTAGTACAGCTCAACAATAGTAGCTACGAAACCTACTTCGTTCAGTTACAGTGTCCCAAAATGCCCTAACATAGACCTAATCATGACATACCACCTTTTGTTCTTTTTTTGACATTATACTACATTCCTTTATGTTGTTTATCCCTTTTTACCCTTTTACTAAGCTAATATCTTTGTATTACAATTTATTGTAATTACATATACTTTCATGTCACCTTAGGGACTTACTATAAATATTCCCTAATCTTTTGTTACCAAAATCACCTTGCACCTTTATAGATATTGAATATACTTTTTCTTGTGAGATACCCTTCTCTAATTACATATCTTATACATTCTTATCTAATCTTACCAAATAGCTCAAGGTTAGTGGCAAGTAGACCTTAGTATTAGCTTATGCGTTATATCAAGTGAAGTACTAAGTCGTATTGTACTCATTAGTATGTTATATCCTCTGAGTAGCACCATGAAAGCTACTATACTCATTGAATTTTTCCATTCCTTCATTCTTCGATACTTTGAAGGAGCCATTGTTACTGCTTCCTACGATAAGCCCTAGTGATCAACTCAGCTCCTTAGCACATCATATAAATATCGCTTCAATCCATTCTTGAGCAACTAATGGATCAATACTCTTCCCAACAAATGGTTTTACTATTCTTGTACTTGGGCCAACTTACCCTTTCCTCCAACTCCATCTGAAGCAGTTGCAAACTATTATACCATATCCATTTGGCTAAGGTTGAGTTGGATTAGGCTATAGCTATAGTTGTGATTGTTATTTAATGCTTTGCTCTTGTGGTATATAATTTGTTGGTGGTCTTCTACGTCCCCTTTGTATCATTTTTCTAAACAACACTAAACATAATTCAAATAATAAGTACCATTATGAATTCATAAAGTCATGACACATCTCCTAGCTACTCCATACATCTCATATATGCCTAGAAGCTCATAGTAGCTAACTTGTGCTCTGATACCACCTAAAGATAGCACTAATTATAACACTATACATGGTCACTTACTTCTGATAGATACATTCTAAAAATATTACCATTCATCATATAAATAGCGCTTCAACTAGAGTTCAACATAGGACTTTAAGATTACAAACATGTGCAACATTTACATATTCGAAAGACCAAAAATTGTAAACTTCTTCTTCCATAGCTACACAACCTTGTCACTATTGTAATCTAAGCTGAGGAGACCCACTCTAAAATATTTGGCTTCTCTAGGACTCTCAAAAGTTTACCTTTGCTGGTGATGGTCCCTAGATAAAACATTTTATTCCATTAGCTTAATGTAAGCTAAGTGAGAGTGAAGAGACAAATAGCAACACAAGTAGAAAGCATTACACAGTCATAAGAGCAAATTTATATTCAGTTATTTACCCTAGTCAAGTAAAGAAATGCGATAAATGTTAATCATTCTCATGCATGTGACATGCATTGGTATCAATATCCTAACCTAGCCTAGCACTCATCCAGTTGGTTGACACTTGGCATCTAGATAGGTTATCTAGGAACCTATCAACAATTTAAATTAGCATTAACCATGAAATGTAGTTATGATCATTGGTCAATGCAAATCTACATGTATGAAATCCAGCTCTTTAATTAAAATTCAGTATAGTAAATTCCTAAATTTTGAAAATTTGACTTATAGGTCCTTTTTTGTGCCATGCCATAAATTTACTAACTACATATTACATAATCACCAAGCAATGAAAGCAATCTTAGCCATTTACTTGTTTAGCCAAGCCTTTACTCTATTGTATTTTCATCTTTAAGACCATACTATCGAGTTCACTTAAATGAATATCATTGGCAATGAGATTAAATCTTATCTTCTTTCCATGTTAGTATGATCCCAGATAATGGCATATACTGACCAATAGTGATGTCAAAGTTATTAACCGTACCCTCTAGTTCTTTCTTTAATATTTTCTCTAATTTAGCCAAGTTACTATATTACTTATATAAGTCCCACTTCTTAGCCACATTAAGTTAGGATAAGTAAAGAATACATCAAAAATAAGGTTATTCAATATTTTAGTTATTGTAGTGTCATTAATACAAATTATCTATTTACTATATTAATTAACGTATGAGCAAATAATGAGAAATTACTTAATAATTAGTATATGCAACTAATTAATTCTACGAAAAATACCTTGACCTAACAAAAAATACATTTTAAGCTCCAACCATGAAAAATACCAAATTGATATATTACATATAGTTTTCCAAAATTATTGTTTTTAGCACAAATTTGATAAAAATTTCCTTAAAATAAGTAAATAATCATATTTGTTGACGATTGGCCCTCGGCTTAAGCCCACCAAAGAACTCAGCCAGGGTGGTACTAGGTTCTCTCCAGCTAGGATAAAGAATGGCTTGGCATCCACTTGAACTCAACCCTTCTAACTTAGGCTCGGCCTTGAGTACCCCAAGAGCTTCTCTCTAGAAACCCTTCATCCTTACTTCTTAGCCATGAAAGGAAAGCCTATTTCTAGTCTTGAAGACTGCCTTTCGAGAGATCATGGGCTAATGTAGCCGAACTCACCACCCTCCCCACTTGCTTCTTTCATTCTCATCATTAAATGCTAATGACTACTTGACACACGACTTACAGCTTAGCCATCAGAATAGGGTGGCTATCTTCTATTGATGTGATAGGCTCATCTCCTAAGGCTCCACCAATCGATGGAAGGTTGGTTGTCTTTTCTTATACTAATAGCACCACTTCCTTAGATTTCATGTTGGCTAATTTGATTTTTGCCATGTATCTATCATGATGCCGAAGATAGTCTAGTAATGATAGACCATCATGTACTTATTAGAAGTAACTATTTCTATATTTGTATTATTCACTTGTTACTTCTAATAAGCACATGAAGTGTTAACACAAGAATAATCACATAACGTTACATATTTAATGATATAAATCAAAGTTTAAATATTATTAAATATAAATTACAAACTTAGTAAAATAAAGTCATAGGTCTTTAAATACATATTACATAATAATTTAACAAAATTTCCATCTAAATATAAAAATTACTTCTTAGGTTGCTCTCCCCTAAGCCTACTTCTAGATTCTTATTTCTCACTATTGGTTTAGATCTTCTAGGATAGACCTAGTGTAGTTCTTGTAGAAAGTCAAATTTATATGGGTGTAAGCTACAGTCAGCTTAGTGAGTTACCCACTAATACCATCTTTTAAGTAGGTTAATTAATCAAGTAAGTTATACGCAATCAAACAAAACATATGTAACAATACACATGGCCATCTGATATCCAACGTGTGGTCAAGGGTTATTCCTCCCCTTAATCTTAGGTTAAGGACTTATAGTTCCACTACTGTTCAAGTATCTAATTTTATCATATAAGTCACTTAACATAACTTCCTTAGCCGCCATAAAATAGCCATAGAATCTTAATTCTCAACTGAACCAATACCCATTTTGACATAGTGATCAAGAGATGATGCCCCTTAATTGGTCCTAGGAGAACCAAATAGGTAATGTTAAGCCCTATTTCGGTTGTCCGTAATTTAACTTATATTAATTCTAGTATACTTAATACAGATTACTCAATATTAAATTAAAGAAAAACATTTTCTTTGAAAAAATGTTTAAAAAATATTTTAAAAATTAATTCGGAGTTGCTAACCTGTAAAACTAGTAAAAAAATCAAATTAGAATTTTCAGGTAAGAAAACCTTGATTTAGCTAGTAGTCTATAGATTTTATGAAAAATTAAATTTTTAAGACATTTAATTAGCAAATTTGAATTTAGTGCTAACCTATTAAGACCAATTCACCATGTAAAAGTTAAAAAAAAAAAAAGCTAAACTAATGGGCCTTTATTTTTATAATCTTTTAGAAAAATGATAAAACATGCAAAGGATGTGAAAATTTATAAAAATGGATTTTTTATTACAAAATGTTCCTAAAAAATAAAAAAAAAACAAAATATTTTACAAGTTTTACGATTATCCCAAAGGTACTTACGTATCTGCTAATCGAGAACAAACTGTTTGTAGTTCTCATTTTTCTTAAGAAACTTTAGTGTGCAGATTCATTTTATTTTTCTTTTGAAAAGTAGCTAGGTTTATGTTTTTAGCCACTTTATTTTAATTAAGAAAAGATTGTAAAAAGAAACTCAAATTTTTATTGTCCAATTTTGAAAGAAAAAACCCAAATTAAAATTTTTATTTAGAGAAAAATTTTTTCTACATGATAAAACCTTTTACCTAACAAGCAAAGAGCCTCTTTTAGGTGCCCAAGGTGGCTTTCATTCGAGAACATGATGAAGAGAAAAGCACTCGCTATATATACCTTTCTCACTTAAATAACTTGCTCCCTATAGGCAAATGCCCTAATGCGGCTCGCTTGATTAAAAGTTTGAGATTACTCTTCTTATTATTAAAATATTTTATGATCTATGATATAAGTATTTAAAATCATAAATAGATTACTAATAATAGATTCCTAATTGAGTTTTTTAGTGTTCGAATGAATACATAATTGTAGGAGTAGAATATTGAGATAATTTCAATTTTAATAAGCAAGACCCCTTTGCTTTGGAACAAAACAATTTCGACTTGAGATGAAGAGAAAAGTCTATCTATTTTATTTAGTTATTTAGTTAAACTTAAACCAATGATTCGTTCTGGTAAATTCCTTATCCAAACTTTTTATTTTATGATCTCATTCAAAATCATATAGAGACAATGGATCTTAAAAAAAAAAAAAAAAAGAGAGTTTATGTTGAATAAAATATATACTTCGACTTTCTTGTGCTAAAACTTTGGTACGTAAACACAAGAGTATTGTACATGTTTTTTTTTAAAAGGTTAGGTTCGAAATTATTGGAAGAATTCCTTATGAGGGCTTTGAAGCTAATATCTTTGCTTATGTCATTAGTAAGATGTAAAGTACTTTACTGCTTGATTTGTAAAGCTCTACTTGATCCTTTTCATCCTTGAGTATCTTGTTACTTTTTTGGCTTTTGAAGTAGCATCTCTATTAGTTAGTGAGCTAGCCACTACTATGGTTTTTAAGGCCATTGTGCAATTGGCTTATTGGTTGGCTTCTAAATTATCTAAATGTAATTTTCCATAAAACATGTAATTACTATGGAAAAGGTGCTTAACCGTAGAAAAGGTACCTAACTATGGAAAAGATACTAAGTGAAGATTTTTAATTTTATAAAAAATCTAACTAATGATGAGACAATTTTCTTTCCAGAAAAATCCCTAAACCCTCGAATTTGCTAAAAAGATGCAAATTTCATGAATTGCAACTTTCTTAAATAATCATAGTAAAGATGTAATTTTTATCTAAAATATGCCAAAGATGGAAGGTATTAAAAAAAATGTCATTTTTGTGAAAATTATGTGATTTATCTAAAAATATATCCTACATGACAAATGTGAAAAAGATGGATTTTATATGCAACATAATTTGAGAAATATGCTAAAGCACAAAATAATGTAAGACTGATAAATAAAAACTAAGGACTAGAACATGCATAAAAATAAAAAAGAAGTTAGCATGTGATTTGTTAATTATATTGTACAGGAAATTAAACTAATAAAATAAAGAAGAAAAGAAGAAGAAAATCCACCTAGTCAAATAGCTACATACGGGTCGAACCAAAGGAAAGAGAGATCAAGTGCAGGTCGGGTTGGTTAGGTTACTAGGGCTCCACTGGGTTTAGATCCAGGTCACCCTCCTCCTCTACTGACAAATGCCATCCTATGTCATATGGGTTGATTTTCTCATTAAATCTAAAGGGAAATTCAAGTTTTATGAGGAATTGATTGAGAAAACTTAATTTGGTGCCCATGCCTTAGCTTGTGATGGTGATTTTGGTTACTTTTGAATTTGGTCAGTAGTGGTTGATTTCGACCGATGATGGTGGTGGTGTTTTGAAGTGAAGTGGATATGTGTGCTGGGGTTTTTGGTTGTAAGGAGGTCAATTTTGTTATTGTTCTCAAGTTTTGGAGTAGTTGTTGGGGTTGGGGGCACGCGAAGGGCTGTTTGTTGGGCGATTGGAAGTTATACACGGGGGTGGAAGTTAGGTTTGTATATCATTTTGTTTATTGAGTTAGCTTGAGGGAAGTGGTCATGGCGTAGGTGTTAGTGGCACGAGGGTCGTAATAGTACGTGGTGTTACTATTGTGTTTGTGACTATTGCAAGAGTAGGAATAAAAGGGGGTTAAATTTGAATGTAGGTTGTTAGATGGTTAGGTCATGACTGTGTCGTATGAGTAGGAGTGAGAGAGAGGGTTGGTCGTGCCTGTGTTACGTGGTGTGGTGTTGGTCTTGCTAATCATGGGGGTTCTTGTGAATTGGTCGTGAGGCATTAGTGTAGGTTATGGTTGTAGTCACTGTAAAGTGGGTAAGAGAGAGAGTATCAATTGTGTTTGGGTGTCAATGATTGGGAAAATGGGTATAGAGATCGCGTAGTGCATGGATGTGTGATTAGTGAGTGGTTCCCATTCACACCACAGTATGTAATGGTTTAAAGATTAGATGTTGTAGTCGCAGGTTCGGTAATGGGGCATTAGTGTATAGTAAGGGCATGATCATGTTTTGCAATTTGAGGATGAACAAAGATGATGTCTTAGATCTATTCTTAGATGATGGTCTTGAAAACAATTTATAATTTCCCAAATCAAATCTTAACACCTCTCAAGAATTAGTTACACTTTTAATATTCAAATTTATCAAATCTCGCTTTTCTTTTTAAAGATTTGGCTAAATCTCCACAAGTTTAGATATTCCTTTAATGATTTTTAAAATTTCTTCTAAGTCCTACGGAAAACAAAGAGATTTGAATATATTTGATAAAGATCCAACCTTATCATGTTTTCTCTTTGCTGGAGTTAGATTCAACCCAATGAAGGAGAAAATCATGTGCTTTGCACGTGAACTAACTTAGAGTAAAAAAAGTGCACTCTTGCAGATGCATAGGCTCAACCTCATGATGTTCTGTTTCTAAGACACACTCCCTTCCATTGAGGCATGGCTTCTTTTCTCATCCATTCATGTAAGCTAAGTTTATTTAAAACATTCAAACTATGTGAAATTTAATTAATTTTAGGCTTTCAAGTCCAAGCCCAACTCAATCCAATCTATTTAAAACAACCTTAGTGTTCTTATAGCCTAAATATACATGCTACATATTTTTTATCTCCACTATTTAATAAATCTAGAGTCTTATTATTTTAGTTAGTCCCTTTAAAATATTTCAAATTGGACAAAAATCCATTTATGAAGCCTAAAAGTTTTTAAGACTCTAACTTTATTAAATTACATGTACATTTTCACACTATTGCTTAATCTAACCCTAAAAGACTAATTGACTCAACTTGAATACTTTTGACACTTTTTTTAAATTTTTTTTATATGTTTTGAATTTTTTTGTATATTTCCATTTTTTTTTTTGGATTTTTTGTAAAATTGGCCCAAAAGTGAAAAGGGACTAAAACTAAAATAAAGGGCGGTAAAAACGGAGTGTTTATAGCTAATTCTCTTTGTAGTGAAGTTTGTAAAAACTTTGCTGCAAAGATAAAAGACAAGCCTATTTTTTCTTGAATCTTAGCTTCAACTAATAAGGTAAAAACCTAACACTAAAACTTACTTAAGAAAAGTCCCAACTTGAATTGGTGGGTATCTTAAGGAGGATAGCTCTCTTTAAGTATCTATTACTCGAAAGGATAGATCTTTTGCAGGCAAGACATGATAATACATTTATGAGCATGCGACTCAATAAAGGACAAGATAGTACTCTAACGAGTAGGTGATCTGATAAAGAATAGGATGGCACTCCTTTGAGCAAGCCATTCAACAAGGAATAGAATAGTGCTTTTATGAGTAAGCGATCCTAGAAAGAATTAGTTGGCTCTCCAATGAGCAAGCGATCCAACAAAGGATAGGATGGTGCTCCTTTCAGCAAGCGATCCTAGAAAAGATTAGATGGTGCTCTAACAAGCAAGTGATCTAACAAAGGACAAGATAGTGCTCTAATGATTAAGCGATCCACTAAAGTATAAGATAGTGCTCTAATGAGCAGGTAATCTAATAAAGCATACAACAAGATGGCACTCTTATGAGTATTCGATCCTAAAAAGAATTGGGTGGCTCTCTAATGAGCAAGCGATCTTATAAAGAATGGGATGGTGAACCTTTGAGCAAGCGATCCTAGAGAGAAATGGATGGTGCTCCTTTGTGCAAGAGATCCAACTAAGGATAGGATGGCACTTCATTTAGCCAGTGATCTTAAAGAGGACAAGATGGTGCTCTAACAAAGATGGTGCTCTAACAAGTAGGTGATCTAACAAAGGATAGGATAGTGCTCCTTTGAATAAGTGATCTTAGAAAGGATTGGATAGAGTTCTAATGAGTAAATGATTCAACAACAGATTTCCTTTGATTAAGTAATTCTAGAAAAGATTGGATAGTGCTCTACTCAATAGGCGATCCAAGATTACTTTACGAAATAGACAGTGTACTAAAGGGCAAGCAATTTGAGATTTTCAAAGACTCTCATAAGTTTTGACAAATTGATCTGAAACTAAAGTTTAAAGGATTTTGATGATTCTTTGAAAATTTCAACTTTTTCTTTTTAAGAAATATCTCTTGATAATTTTTGAAAAAGGTTTCATTTCTCATCTAAAAAGGTTTTTTGCAAAAGAATAAAAGAAAAAAAAAACACTTTTTGATGGAAAATTTTGTTGCTAACAAGTAAAAAAGTCTCAAAGACTCTAAAAATCACAAATAAGAGGTTAGCTTGCCCATTGCCTATTGATGACTCATTCTTTTAGTCTTGTTTCTTGAAGCATAATTCATGATTTTTAAACTTTTTAGAAGCACTGATTTCAAACTTGTAGTTAAGGTCATTTATGTTCTTAGAGAAGTACTCAACTTTTCTTTAATTTTCTACCAAGAGAATAAGTATCATTACCTGAAATGTTTAGTCCAAGAGGACTTCCTTTCACTCTTATAGGCTTGTTTTCACTCTTAGCATCAATTCTAAAAGTTGTAATCCATCTTCTAAATGGTACACTCTGGTCAATCAATTAGGTCTTTTCTAAGTTTGCAATGTAAGACTTTTGATCAATGGTTTGAGTAAGTAGATATCAATGTATTACGACCAACTTTGATAGAAAATTTTTATTCATTCAATCTCTAGCTTTACAAGTCAGGAACCTTAGGAAAAAACTAAACATAAGCTTGCCCTAGTTTCATAAGCAATTATTGTTTGAGATAAATTTATTTCTTTGTTCAAAAAAGCTTCCTTGGGTGTGGTAAAGTGGGTGAGACCATGACATGAGGACTTTGCTTTAGGCTTAAGGACTTTAAAGTGTTTAGCCTTTATATATCCTTCCCAAGATTGGTCCACAAGCTTATTGGCAATTTGACTCGACTTTAAAGTTGATCACCTTACTCATTTTTAATTTTTTCTCTTTTTCACCTTTTTTTCTTTCTTATTTCTTCTTGTTTTCTTTTTCTTCTTCTTCTTCCTTTTATTCAATGTAGTCACCTTCCATTTTGAGTTTTCACTTGATGGGATTCAAAGCCTTAAAATCATGGGTTTAAAGAGTATAAGTTTGGGAGAAGTATATGTGGCTTTGAAGTGTTTAGGAAAATCCATAGGCTTATGGTGTTTGAATGAGCCTATGGGCCTAAATGAAGTGTATACAGTCAGAAGCTCTTCTTCATTCAAATGAAATTGAATTATCTATGATAATATTTGCTCATGAATTAGAAAAAATAAGGTAAGAACAAGTTAGTATACTCGTTGTCTCCATATTAACAACCCTAACCTCTTGTTTGCCCTAATGTAGGGTAGTTTCTAACAGGTCTATTTTCAAGAAAAATAGCCTAAATGTCTCAAATGGGTTTTAGTCAGAATAATTGTGTTTAAGGTAGTGAAATGGGTGTTTAACATCATTTTGACATATATACCAAATTCAAGACGAACCTCATTTAAGGAATGAGCTTAGGTACTTAAATTGTGTTGCTCAACTGTCATGTAATTAAGGTTAGTGTTTAAAACATGAGCTACCTCTTTTATTCTTAAACCTTTTAAATAATGTATTACCATTCTCTTAGGCAGAAAATTTTAAGTTCTAAGTTCAAATTTACTTAATTCATTTTTGCTTGCCTCAAATCTTGCATAAAGTATTTTATTTAGTAAAGGGCCAATGACATGCCCCTGTTGAGCTGAGCTAGCTTCAAAGAGAAAAATGCACATGAAAACACCTTTATTTAAATAGCTCGTATCCATTAGAAACTATAAAATGAAAGATTATTTTGAAAAGAAATAAATGCAGAAACTAAAACTCTTTTCCACTAGTTGCCCCTTATTTCTATCACTCCTTTAAACTTAGCCCATTCAATTGAATTGATCTCTTGGAGACATATCCAATTGCTTCAAATGGTGAGCCACCTTGTCAGATGGTAGTAATAGGCCATCAATATCTTATGCTAGAGGTCATCTTTTGGAGACTTCTTCATAACTTAGGGAAGGGGTAATATTGCCAATAGACCCATTAGCCTCTAGAAAGCTCAGTTAAATAATTTTTGCATTAATGAAATCTTACACCTTATACTTTAATTTCCAGTAGTTCACTATGGTATGCTTAACTAAGCTCCTGTGATATTCACACCATTTGTTGGGGTCATATTCCTTTGACTTGTACCTAACTTGCTTCTCTAAGCAATTCACTTAGACTACATCTAAGCACACATATAAAGTTTTAGAAAAATTTAAGCACCCAATCCCCCCTTCGGCCCCTAAATCCTTAATGAAAGGCCCATTAGGCTAAGCTTTTCCTAACAACTATGCATTACTAAAACCCTGTAAGTACAATTATATTATAACATAAAATAAAAGAAAATAAGCCCAAAATTAATTTTTAAATTTTTATATGGCTAGCTCACTAAGCGTCTCTAGTGGAGTCACCAATTCTATTGAGTCCTGTTTCAATTTTTTTTTTAATTTAACCTATATTAAATTTAGCCTACTTAATATAGTTTACTTGACATTATATTAAGGAAAAATATTATTCTTTGAAAAAATGTTTTAAAAAATATCATAAAAAATAATTCAAGTGTACCAATCAATAAAATTGGTAAAAATACCAAATTAGGATATTCAAGTAAGAAAACCTTAATTTAGTCACTAGTTTACGAATTTTCTAAAAAAATATTAATTTTTTTGAAAACCAGAAAATCTAAATTCAAGGGCTAACTTATTAAGATCAAGTCACCATGTAAAAATTAGAAAAAAACTAATGGGCCTTTATTTTTATAATTTAAAAAAAAAATGAGAATGCATGCAAAGGATGTGAAAATATACAAAAATGAATTTTTTATTATTCTTTATTATGAAATTTCTCTAAGAAAAGAAAAGAAAACAAAATATTTTACAAAATTTATAGTTGCCCTAAAGGTGCTTTCATACCCGCTAATCAAGATTAAATCGACTGTAGTTCTTATTTTCTTTTTAGAAAACTTTAGTGTGTAGATTCATTTTATTTTTCATTTGAATAGTAACCAAGTTTATGTTTTGAGCCAGTTCATTTTTATTAAGAAAAGTCCCTAAAAAGAAACTAAAATTTTTATTGTCCAATTTTGAGAAAAAAAAAACCCTAACTTAAAAAAAAAAAAACCTATATTAAAATTTTTATTTAAAGAAAAACCTTTTCTATGTAATAAAACATTTTAGAAAAATCATAATGTATCTAAATGTAATTTTCCATAAAATATGCAATTACTGTAGATAATATGCCCAACTTTGGAAAAGATGTTTAACTATAGAACAGTTATTTATATCATAGCTAAAAACCTTAGTATACGTATTCACTTCACTTCAACATAGTTGTGTTTTGCAATTACTGTGCATAGTTGTGTTTTGCAATTTGAGGATGAACAAAGACGATGGCTTGGATCTGTTCTTTGGTGAGGGTCTTGAAAACAATTTATAATTTCCCAAATCAAATCTTAACACCTCTCAAGAACTAGGTATACTTTCAATATTCAAATTTATCAAATCCCCCTTTTCTTTCTAAAGATTTGGCTAAATCTCTGCAAGTTTAGATATTCCTTTAATGATTTTTAAAATTTCTTCTAAGTCCTACGAAAAACAAAGAGATTTGAATATATTTGATAAAGATCCAACCTTATCATGTTTTCTCTTTGCTGGAGTTAGATTCAACCCAATGAAGGAGAAAATCATGTGCTTCGCACGTGAACTAACTTGGAGTAAAAAAAGTGTACTCCTGTAGATGCATAGGCTCGACCTCATGACCTTCTGTTTCTAAGACGCACTCCCTACCACTAAGTTGTAACTTCTTTTCTCATCCATTCATGTAATCCAAGTCTATTTAAAACAATCAAACCATGCGAAATTTAATTAATTTTGGGCTTTCGATTCTAAGCTCAACTTAATCCATTCTATTTAAAATAACCTTAGCCTTCTTATAGCTTAAATATACTTGCTAAATGTTTTTTTGATCTCTGTTACTCAATAAATCTAAAGTTTTATCATTTTAGTTAGTCACATTAAAATATTGTAAATTGGACAAAAACCCATTTATGAAGCCTAAAAATTTTAAAGACTTTAAATTTATTAAATTGCATATATATTTTCACACTATTACCTAATCCAACTTTAAAAGACTAACTAACTTGACTTGAATACTTTTGACAATTTTTTTCTTATTTTTTGTATTTTTTTGCATTTTTGCATTTTTTTGGACTTTTTGTAAATTTGTCCCAAAAGTAGAATAGGATTAAAATTAAAATAAATGGTAGTAAAAATGAGGTACCTATAGGTAACATTCTCCTTGACTTCATGATAGAACTAATCTCTCAGTTATCTAAGAGAACCAACAAGAACATGTGCATCCTAGAACCAACATAATTCATAGGAAGATAGATCTTCTAGTTAGCCAATGAGACCAAAAGAAATGTTCACAAAGATCACTCAAATAAGTTGCAATAGAATGATCTCTTGATCGGTCTTAGGAAGGATTTAATGAATATTATTAAGAATGATGCTTTCCTTGACTACCCAAATGATCAAGGAGTGATCAAATCCTTGATTGGCCTCTAGATGTATGTATGCCTTAAACATTAGAATAGGTACGGCATCGTCTCATTGATAATCATTCTTTAAGTTACTTAGTTTGCAATAAACAAGAAAGTTTTTAGCATTTCCATTCTTTATATGATAGTGATGGCAATTAATGAGATTATGCAATATGCTATGCATGACCACTTTAGGATTAAATTTTGATATGCTTAATTTCTATTCTTTTAGTGATCACACAATCACAAGAATCACATCATATCACAATCATGTACTATGTTCTCAAGAATAATTCATAAATATCTTAACAAACAAATCAAATACATACACTTCCTGAATACCTCATATAAACCAATTTAAGAGATAGTTATTATAAGTTCATTTAAGTACAAGCACAAACAAGTGACAATCATTATAGATATTCACTTGGCCATTTTCTATTTGCCGTAGTAGTCCTTCAAGATATCCAAATTGAGAATACCTAAAGAATGAAAATAGTTGATAAACATATTTAATTACTAAGCTCTTATTTCAAGTTTTGTTCTTCTTTAAAGTTTGTTTAGATCTTTTTCCTTTAGAAGTCTTCCATTCAAGGGTTCACTTATCATATCATGTATAAATGGTTCTCATTCATAGTTTGAATAGTTCATATGTCGACAAATGTCCTTAGTCTTTGTTCCATAGTTTCTCAGTTCATGCATAAGGTTCAAATCATTATGGAAGCAATATATCCATAAGGTCCTATGTCACGATAAATTTAATTAGACATGATATGTAAGATGTTTTGAGGTATGAATTTATCCATTTGCCATAGTCTTTACCATCTTAATCTTTTATTAGGTTGTAGAAACTCTTTGGTTTTACATCTTAAGTTGATAACTTGATCTTCTTTAAAGAGAGTAGAATATTTAGAAAAACTTCTTTTTCTTAAGAAAACTTTGGGAACTAAGTTAAAAGCTAGTAGTAAAGCAAGGTTATAACTCTTTTCTTTCAAAGGTGATGTTGAGTTGGTTTTAAAATTAAATCCTAAGGTTATTATTTATTAGGATTGGGGGTTATACCTTTAGTCCTTCCAAGTTCCTCCTAAATGTAAAGAAAAAGTTTAGTATATGTTTTTATCAATATAGAATATGATTAGAAGTTGGTAGTTAGAGGTTGAATCTAACCCTTTTTGATGTTGGGCTTAAGCAAAAAAAGAATTGGATGAGCAAAGCTTCCTTTGTTAGTGTAAGGAATGTTGATAGTTTTGTTGGTGGACTTGAGAGTGTAATAGAAAGGAAAGAAAAGGATGGTTATAAGGTGTAATGGAGACATGAATGTGGTCTTAAAGTTAGTTTATGGGTCTTATTTATGGATAAGGTTAATTTAGCTTACTTCATAAGATTTGTGATTTCTTGAGAAAGTTAAACACACTTTAGGGTTGCTTGTTAAATTCTTCTTATGTCTTTTCCTTTGAATACGTGATGACCTGAGTACAAAATCTTAGGACATCTTTAAATTTTAAGTGTTTGAAGTTAGATACATTCCAACCAAACCCCCCGGCCCCTCCCCCCCCCCCGCCCCCTTAAATTAGAAAAAGTTCAAAAAAATGGAAAATTAAAGAAAACCCCAAAAAATGAAGAAATTTAGAAAAATAGGAAAATAACAAAAAGCATAAAAGATAGGAAATCTAGAAAAAATACAAAATATTGAAAATTTTTAAAACGTCACAAAAAATTGAAAAAAATAAAAGATTTTTGAAAATAACATTTTTGTTATAGTAGATTTTTAATTTTAATTTAGGTTTAGAAGTTGGGCCGTTGAAACTAGACTTAAATTTAAATCTAGTCTAAACTAACCAAGTCCATATGTACAGTTTAATTGCACATATAGACAAGGCACAAGCCAACGGCCTAACGGTTAAGCATATGGACATAACATTAACATTGAGCATGAGGTCTTAGGTTCGGAACTTAGTAAAGACAGCGAGGCTTTTTTCTGATTTTTTGTTTTCAATCACATCAGAGACTGCCACGTATCAGGATTTGATTGCGCTACATGTCCTGACACGTGGCATCCTCGGATTTGATAGCCTTGCTAACGTGGCGCCACATGGATGCCTACATAACGTGCCACATCAGCTACCATGTGTTACGAATGACATGTGGTACGTCAAGGTTGGACAATATGGCTAACGTAGCACCACATCAGCACTACGTCAGCCCCTTTCCACCCCCCTTCCTTCCTTTTCCCTTCGTTTTCCTCTCTTTCCCTCACATTCCCCAAATTTTCTCCCCCTTTCTCGGCTCAAGAATACCCGACCCCTTCACTTCAACTCTAATTTCTACACAAATTATGCATGCACTCACGCAGTTTCTCACTTTAATCCTGTTGACGAATAGTTTACTATGAATCGGACCCACTAACTTTTCCAAATTCAATAAAAAAACGAATTCAAGTTAAGCTCCTAAGTTAGGAAAAAAATTGAAATCTTGGCATTTACATTCAAAATCCGATCCTACCTTTCCATGTTTTATGGGAACAATTCAAGTATAAAATGGTGTGGAGGGAGCTCACATGAGGACACAGAACCATTCACGAGCTTTTGAATCACTTCCCAAGTCCCCTCTCTCTCTCACAACCACTTTCTCTCTCTAACTCTCTTTCTCTCTCTTCGAATCCCTCTCTCTCTAGCTTACCACCACTAGTCACTACCATAGCTAGCCCTACCACCTCATAAGCTCCCTAACCCAATTCACCTCATCCTCCATCATGCCCCCTAGTAGCTCCACCAAGCTTGCTACCACCTTAACCCTAACAATTGAACCCCCTCTCTTTGAACCACCACCAAACACCACCTTAAACACTAACCAAATACATGGCCAAATTCTCCACACTCCAAAACCTCTACCCCAACCAACTAATCACACCCAGCAATTCACATGCAACCAAACCACCACCACTACCCACGGCCAATTTTCGATAACTACCAAAACAATCACCTAAGGTCTCGGCACTTTGCTTACCCCCCATAAATCCAACAAGATACTCACTAAAATCCCTTTTCCCCATTGTTTAGGTGATCAAAAAACGCCTGGAGCTTCCCTATTGCATGGTGCTACTTTCCTTCCATCCACAACCCGAACTCGATTCGACGACCCGGATTTGACCTGACCATTCTAACCTTACCGACCCAGGTTCGACCTGCGTATCCCCTTTCTAGTTTGAACAGTTTTTATTTATTTCGGTTTCTTTTTTTTTTTTTTTACTTTGTTTGTTTAGTTATTGTTGATTTTGTTATTTTATTTCATTTATTTTCTTTTTATTTCATCTTTATTTATTTATTTTTTATTTACCTCCAAATGTAAATGTAAAAGAGAAAAAAAAAAGAAAATAGAAGAAGAAAAAAGAAAAGAAAGAAAGAAAAGGAAAAAAATAAGAAAAAAGAAAGGTAACTTTACTCTTTTTCGTTACTAGTTTAAATAAAAATAAATAAGCCATAATAAATAATAAATGAATTTAGTAAACAAAAAAAAGGGGATAAAATAAATAAAATGAGATTAATCACTTAGAAAAATTGATTTTCTAAAAAGAAGTGAAAATAAATAGACCTCTTTCTAAATTAGAACCATTTTAGAGTTTCCAAAAATAAGAAACTGATTATGACATTTTTAGGAATTTTTTTAAACAAATCAAAACTGAGTAAAATCGATTGTTTTCAAATTAAAACAAAATCAATCCACTAAAATTTTTTACAAAAAAGAATTATGTACGTAGGCACTTATGAAACAATGACAAAAATGAAAAAACCTAATTTTCCTTTTTTCTTCAGTTTAGATTATTTTATTTGTCTAATTAGAATAGTTAAAATCGAGTTCCATCTTATGAAATAAAAAAGGTGATTTTTGAAGATTAAAAGTTAATTTTGGAAAGTCAATGGTACCCGTAAGGGTTTAAAAGTCTTAACCCTCAGATTTAGATCTTTGGTTTTCAAAAAGCCGTATTTATAAATAGGTTTTTTAATTGATAAACCAGTGTAAATACCTAATTTTTGCCCCTCCATAATCCTAATTTTTTATTTTATTTTTTACAAAAAGGATCCTAATTCAAAAATAAAAATAATAATAATAAATAATTAAAAAAAAAAACAAAAATAAAGATAAAAATAAAAATAAAAATAAATAAATAAATAAATAAAAAATTTGTACGTTTTTAAATAGTAAATTATTTTAGAATCATTCGTTTTAGTTTTAGCTTAATACAAATAAATATTTTAAGAAATCGGGCATTTTAAATATAATTTAGTTATATTAAAAATCAAGGCGTAGGCCATTGGCCTAACGGATAAGTATTGAAGTATCGGATTTGATTTAATTTTAGGTCTTGGGTTTGAGTCTCGCTAGGCACCTATATCTTTTATTTTTTTATCTTTTACAAAAGTGAGATGAATAGATGGGATTCATACTTAATTAAAATCATTTGAAACTAGCTGGATTTTATTAAATCGGATTTGAATTAATTTGAATCTAGTTTAATAATTTAATTAGCTACAATAGATATGATTTAATATGATCTTATTTAGCTTTTATAAATATAAAAACTTCTAAAAGAATAAGGATCCCCCGTTCATCTAACAAAAATTAGTCCTGGTAGCATCAGCAGCAAGCCAAATTGAATCCCTACATTGCTTCATATGCCATAGCACGCCCAATCTATTGTAGAAGATTACACTGAATCACAATTGCACCAATTTACAGTCATGCTAGTCCACAACACACCGTCTACTTCAGCAAGCCTAATTACAACAGTGGCTTGCTCCATTATCTCTTCATCGACGACTATCTTCTGCACCATCGACAGTCAAGACAACGGCACGGTTTAGACAGCAACACAAAGCGAACAATAGCAGCATCAGGCGAACAGCAACACCAGGTGAACAGCAACACCAAACCCCCTCTTCTTCGTGTAACAAGCCTACTGATTACGCATCCTCTATTGATCGACAGCAACCGCATACCCTAATCAACACACATGTTCAACCTCACCTAAACTGCTACCATTGATTGAATCTTTTCTATCAACTGCAATCACAGTTTATGATGGAACACATTGATCGCGCCTGAATATGTACAACCCAGTCTAATCACAGCAGTAACCACACAACTCAATTCCTCTCTTGCCACACTCCATCAAATACGGCATGAACTTACAACCCATGATGGCAACTGGCGAATAACCAACACCCTACTGATTCGAAGTCGGACACGAGCTCCACATTCATTGACCAACATCCGTTGACCAACGTCCCTTGAAGTCTAACAGTAGCTGAACAATTCACCACACTTCGGCATGATATCCACGACATGTTGACAGCACCAATCATTGCTCGACACCACGCTTCACTCGACCACACACGAGCGCTTCTATTATTACGTGATCAAGTGAGTTTTGTTAATTAGTTAGTCTTTTTGTTTGTTTTATTTGATTATTATTATATTATTATTATGTTATTAGTTCCTTATTTATTTAATATAGTATATGTATATATGACTATATTAGTTTAGGAAACTTTAGTATTAGTTTTTATGTTAAAGATATCTCCTGGTATTGATGATTTACTTAGATAGATAATGGTTTAAATAGCAATAGTATAAATATATAAATGTATTAGTTTAGCTTAGGCATTGTTGGAAATGTTTTTTTTTTTTATTATTAGTTTATTTTAAAGGATTCATTACATAAAAAGTTTTTTTTAACAAAAATAAGACTCTAAAAAAATAAAAAAATAAAGAAAACGTAATAAGAAAATAAAAATAAATAGGATTTTTTAGAGGATTTATTTATAAAACAAAAAGACTCAAAAGTTAGGATCCTTTAGATTTTTTTTAAAAATAAACTGAATAAATTAAAAATGTAAACTCAGGCAGTTTTCAAAATTAAAATAAACCAACACATTAACGTTTTCGGAAAAAACTACGATCGTCTGATCCTGGTTAGCAGGTACGTAGGTACCTTTAGGGCGACGATAAAATATGTTGAAACTTAGGTTTCTTTAGTCAATGATTAATATTAAATGGGTTAGGGTTTAGTATTAATCAGGAAATGGGGAAATTAATTTTTAATAAAAAAACCAAAAAAATTAGGCTCGACAATTTAGCGACTCCACTAGGGATTGCTAAAGGGTTAGCCACTAGAAGTTGCTGAAAATCAGATTATTTTTCAAAAATAAAAAATAAAAATAAATAATAAAAAGATGAAATAATAAAAATAATAAGAAAAGAACTTAGGTATGTTATTTTATTTTTTACTAACATTTTTTTGTTGTATTAGTTTATTTAAGGGGGTAGTTTTGGGGGGTTTACTTTTCTTTTGTTTTTCTGTATCATAAATGCATGGTAGATACAGTCAGAACCAGGCCGTCTTAGGACGTTAAGAGGGGAGCCATTATGTAAGCTTCGAATGTTGTGGGGTAACCACCTTCCAAGGCCGATCAAGCTATCCCACTCAAGTTTAAATGCAACCACAAAATCGTTGCTTTGAAAAACGCAGTGGTTGTAGAACTTGAGAACCTTTAGAACCCACCCTTTTTGCATTACACGAAAACTTTTCTTTCATAAAAATCACAAGAACCTATGATGTGGTAGACCTAAATGGATAAGGGCAGTTGTGAAGTTGCAGTTGTAATATTTCTTTGTAAATAATTTGTGATAATTTTATGTAAAGTTTAGAATACGTTGTAATTGTAATTTTGATTTTGATTTTGATTTTTATTAGTCGTGGCTAGATCTAGTCAAGAGCCTTTTGAATACATTCATGTCCACCTACCACATTGAGCCTAAAAACTGCTTCAAACGTGATTTCGACTCTTTAGCTCAAATAAGCAGGAGTTTATCAAGAATTAGATTAGGTCCATCCTCTCTCTACAGAAGATCCTTGTGAACATCACTTTGGAGTGAGCCTTAGTCCACCTATGGGAACCCGAATCCACCAGTTTTTGTATGGGCCTACATCAACTAACCTCAACATTAGAAGAATACTCCCAATTGTTGTAGGCTCCTACAATCACTGATGATGTATATGTCCCAAATTTAGAAGCTACAGCACCAAAGATCTTCAACAAGTTGTTGGGAATCAGAAAAATTGAAATAAACTAGGTTATAAATCAAGGAAAGACCATTTGATTAGAGGATGTCATGGACTGGTTTTCTATTGAATCAAAGCATAGAGAAAAACACAAGGTTTGTTGTGCAAATTTAGAAGCATGGCACCAGTACCAGGTTAATGCCTTTATATTGGTGGTTTTCAATACTATCTTGTTCCTTGATGATAGACGCCGAGTCCACTTCAGAATTGCAGAACTCGTAACCCAATTCCTTGAAGGGAAATCATATGTCCCAGCCCTTCTAGCCGAGCAGATTCGATCACTAAACCATCTCAAAAAAAAGAAACGAGGAGATTTGAAGACTAAGATGGTCTTATTGGTGGTCTGGTTCGTTAGCCACATGAGAAGTTACCAACTTAATTTCAATTAGGCTAAGTTTACTCAGCAATACGATCTCATCAAATCTTTTGGAGAAAGAATTGAGCTACCAGAAAATATAGCTAACCGCTACTGGGTCTAATACTTTCAAAGTATGAAAGCGGAAGAGTTGTTGTTAACACGTAGGTGGTTTGCAAGCAAGGAAATAATAAGAGGGTATGAAGACTTCAAGGCAATCCCTCTGATCGGCTTTAACCTCTGCACCGGATACGTCCCAGCCAATGGACTCATTGAGGACATGATCCTTAGACCATCATTAGAAGCTGTCTCATTGGATGGACTTTACCCCGGCATGATGGTAGCTGGCAAAGTAGCCAAGCTTCTGAGCATCCGAGCTCTTTGGTGCACAAGAAAGACTACCCCTACCACTAAAGGGATAGCAGCCAAGAGCCAAACAACCAAAGGATTTCTTTATCACCAACTAAAAGGGCTAAAAGATATGGAAGACAACAAAGAGAAGGGAGAAGTTCAAATTGAACCCGAGAGAATGTATAAAAGAGAGCAGGAGTTGGAAAATCGTTGCAAGGAATATCATTAGAAGATTAAGGCATTAGAAGCACAATTAAAGAGGACTAAGGGCAAAGAAGTGGAGACTCCCAAGATTTGAAAGAGGAAAAAGACGTAGGATAAGCCCACTAACTACTAGGAGATTAGATTTTAGATTTTAGTTTTTTTAATATTTTCTTTAGAATTCTTTTTTGTAAACATAATGAGAGATGTAAAGCTTCACAATTGTAAAAAAATTAATAAAAGTTAGTGAGGTTTTGCCACATTAAAGGTTTCTTTCCAATTCTTAATTTTTCATTGCATTCGTATGACATGCATCTTTCATTTATACGATTAACAATTCTTTCTTAGAAAATTGTAATATGTACTAACCCTTTGATGAGTTGGAGATCTGGTAAAATTTTAAGATAGCTCCCAAACATTAAGTCTTTTAGAGAAGTCCGATTAGAACACATTCCCAGACTAGGATGGCCACTACTCAAGGAAATGACGGAGACCCTAAGATCAATGATCCCTCCGAGCTGAGGTTCCGTTCCATAGAAAGGGCTATGGAAAAGATGGCAGAACAAATGAGCTTCTAAGCAGACAACATTGCTTTGCTGAGAGCCATAGCACCGGCTAATGAAGAAAGCTCTAAGACCTGTTATGGGAAGAATACACACGCTCTAAAGCAGAGTATGAATATCAAAAAGACCGATTCAAATAAGAAGGAGTTTTCTTGAAAGACAACCTGACCTTCCAACCTGACATGTATGCGGCCTCGAAACCTGTTGACTAAGGGCTTAGTATGGATAGCTTGAAAGAACTGGAAAAGAAATTGACACAACAGATAACTGAGAAGATGAAGGAACTTGTAGGGTATGATGGATTTGAATAGGGAGGGATCACCGAATTTTCCGTGTATGACATAGGATCATACCCTGAGAAGTTTAAGGTACTAGAATTTGAAAAGTATAACGAGATGGGTTGCCCCAAGCTCCACTAGGTTGTATGTCAGGAAGATGGGTAAATATGTTCAGTATGATCCACTCATGGTATAGACATTCCAAGATAGTCTGACTGGACCGACCTTGACTTGGTATGCCCAACTTGATTTGAACTAGATAAATACATGGGAGAAACTTGCTAGAGCATTTTATGAACAATATAAATTCAACAGAGAAGTAGCCCGAACTATGGTGGACCTAATTACCTTACGGAAGAAGAATAACGAATCGTTCAAAGAATATGCTCAAAGATGGAGGTCCTTAGCTGCAAGAATCTCCACTGCTACTATTGAGAAGGAGCTCGCATCAGCTTTCATTAACACCTTGGAAAGACCTTATTTCTCCCATCTCATTAGGCAAGCCTCGTCCAGTTTTGCTAAAGTAGTAGCGGCAGGATGCAGGATTGAAAGCATCATCTCTTCTGGTAAGCTTTAAAAGCTAGTAGATAGAAGACCACCAGTGTCATCATCTAGTCTTAGACTAGCCAGCAGCAAGCCTAAAGAATCTATGGTCGATATGGTAAATTCAAATGCTAGACCAAATGCTCAAGTCACTTTTAGGATGAATCCTCCTTCCGCTCAGCAATAGTTCAGAGACCAGCTTCAAACTAATAGCACTTATAGACAATTTACCAAGATACCGGTCCTTTTAAGTCAAGTCTTCGAGAAGTTGCAAAGGGATAATTTGATACGGTACAAACTTCCTAGCGATTGATATCGACCAAGAATCTTTGACCCCATAGTAAAGTGTGACTACTACTATAGATAAGTAGGGCATTCGATTGATGCATGCTGGAGACTGAGGAACAAGATTCAAGACTTGATAGATGAAGGGATAGTGCAGTTAGATTTTGTGGAAGCCTCGATTCCTAATGTTAACAATAATCCCTTACCTAACCATGGGCCGATGATTGATATGATTTTTGATGACTGTGCTGTCAACGTCACTGATTCAGATAAGAAGCCTAAGGTTTTTGAGTTTTATACTAGCAACCAGACTTCAAAAGTGAAGAGGTACACATTTCACGTATCGTTGCCACTAAAAAATTACAAGGCTGCTCCATTTAACTATCACCTAGTAAATCAAGAAAAACCAGGTCTTCTGGTAAGGGGCATTACTCGATCAGGAAAGATTTACCACCCAAGAGAGGAGCATAGGAGGAAGGTCATACTGGGAGAATCAAACGTTAAGATGGCGATCGAACGCGTTGAAGGGCTATCAGCCTTTACCAAAATGATCAAGTCAATTGAGTATAAGATCATGGATCAACTTAGTAAGAATCCTGCATAAATATCGTTGATGAGCTTATTAATCACATCTGAACCATACAAGGAGGCTTTGTTTCATACTTTAAATGAGGTGAAGGTCCCTCATGAAATTCCAACTGAGAAGATGGGACTGGTTACTAATTTTTTCCTCGTAATGGATCCAATTTCTTTTCCAGCTGAAGAATTAGGCGAAGAAGGGAACAAACATACAAAGCCACTCTTTATCACGGTAAGGAGTAACGACATAATCATCACCAGGGTGCTCATTAACAACAGATCATTGCTGAACGTCTACCCACTCGCCACCTTAGATTTGCTAGGCATTGATACGTCTGCAATTAGGCCTTCTTCTACAACAATTAGGGCCTTTGATGGTTCCAAAAGAGAGATTATAGGGGAGATTGATTTATTTGTGAGTATTGGCCCTCAACACTTCATTATTCGATTCCAAGTCATGGACATTCCAAGATCTTTCAATCCACTCTTGGGAAAACTTTGGATTCATGCAGTAGGGGCCATACCCTCAAGCTTACACTAAAAGTTAAAGTTTATCTCAAATGGCCAAGTGATTACAATTCTGGGAGATAAAGATTATGAAATTTACAAGGAATGGCTATACCCTACATAGGAAGTGAGGGATAAGAAGGGTTGGGATTACAAATGTTTGAAGAAGTGAACATGATTACCGGACTTGATAGAGAAGACAACAGAAGAATAGAATTCAAGGAAGGCCAGATCGGCACTTATGGCCTTTGCTACAATCCTACCCCGGCAGAAAAATTCTAGAAGAAACAAGTGAGGGGTAAGAGAGGTTACAGATTATACCATGCCTCCATGACCTTTCCACTGTTAGCTGAGACATTCATACGAGAAGAGACTTAAGCCTGGGAATCTAGCAAAGAAGGATCAATAAACTCACTACACAAGTTCCAGCATCATTTGAATGACTGGTTCTCCATCCCAACGAATGGCAATAGGTCTTCCCTAGGGTAAAGGGGTGACCCGTAGTTAGTATTTTCTGAATTTTTAATTTTCAATAGTCATCGTTTCAAATGTATCATCGAACCTTTCATTCAAAATTAGTTAGGCCTTTATCTCATTTGAGATCCACTTCCATTCATTCAATGAAATCTTAGTTCGTTTCTTTCCTATGCTGCGTTTTGGTTCTCTTTTACTTACATACACTTTTCTTTATGCATTCTCATTTAGATCCAATGAACTAAGTGAAAACTAGGAATACCTCGCATAGGTAGAAAATGAGAATATCGATATCGCTTTCGGCCCTATTGGGTTAGTCGTCAGGAGCGATGTCGATGACCACAGTAATATACAAGAGGAATGGCAAAAACATAAATTGGGTAGAATCACTATTGATGAATTGTTTGAGACAATTAATGTGGGGAACGAAGAAAATCCTAAGAATCTGAAAATTGGGGCAAGTTTAAAAGAGAAACAAAATACAAAAATGATTACATTTTTAGCTAAATATCAAGACGTGTTCGCTTGGTCGTAAAGATATGCTTGGGTTAGACTCGTCGATCGTAGTCCATCGTTTACCCATACAAGAAGATGCCAAACCAAAAAAGCAAAAATTGAGGAGATCTCGACTTGACGTCTTGCTGAAAATTAAAGAAGTAGTAAAGAAACTATTGGATGTTGGATTCATTGAAGTGTTGGATTACTCGGAATGGGTAGCTAACATTGTTCTAATAATTAAGAAGAATGGGAAAGTCAAAGTGTGTATAAACTTTCGAGATCTCAACCAGGCAATGCTTAAAGATAATTTTCCATTACCTCACATTGATGTCTTAGTGGATAACACGGCCGGAAATCATCTATTCTCTTTCATGGATGGTTTTTGGGGATATAATCAGATTCGGATGTCCGAAGAAGATAAGACAAAAATGACTTTCATTACAACTTGGAGAACATTTTGCTACAAGGTGATGCCGTTTGGGCTTAAGAATGTAGGTGTAACATATCAAAAGGCCGTGGTTGCAATTTTTCATGATATGATGCATAAAGAAATAGAAGTGTATGTTGATAATATGATTGCAAAATCCAAGGGGGAGGAAGATCACTTAGAAAACCTAAGGAAGTTGTTTGATAGATTGAGGAAGTACCACTTGAAGTTGAATCAGAAGAAATGTACCTTTAGTGTGACGTCATGAAAATTGTTGGGGTTCATAATCAGCCAAAGAGGTATCAAAGTGGATCCTGATAAAGCCAAAGCCATAATTGACATGCCTCCTCTACAAACACTCAAGGAAGTATAAAGATTGCTGGGGCGTTTAAATTACATAGCCTGATTCATATCACATTTAATAGACAAATGTCGCCCTCTTTTTAAGCTATTAAAGAAGAACGTGAAGATTAGCTGGAATGAGGAATGCAAAGAGGCTTTTACGAAAATCAAATAATACCTCATGAAACCTCTAGTGTTAGTTGCTCCTAAACCTAAAAAGCCATTGTTTTTGTACCTGACCATAATGTCCAAATCCACGGGATCTGTGCTTGGCCAGAAGCATGAAGAAGGGAAAGAGTGAGTTGTTTACTATTTAAGCAAGAAGTTCATGGAAGGGGAGCAGAAATACTCAGAAGCCAAAAGAACCTGTTGTGCATTAGTCTGGGTCATGCATCGGCTCAAACAATATATACTTTATTATCAAATTGAGTTGATAACACAACATGATCCTTTGAAAAACTTAGATGAAAAACCGACTCTCATTAGTAGAGTTTCAAAGTAGCAGATGTTGCTGATAGAATTTGACATTAAGTATGTGAGCCAAAGTTCAGTCAAGGGGCAAGCTTTGGTGGATCAATTAGCGGAGAATCCCTCTGAGGATACCCCTCAAGAAGCACAGGTTGAGTTTCCTGATGAAAGTATCCTAGTAGCAAGAAATGATTCTGATTGTGAAGTAGTTGAAAAATCTTTAGGGTGGAAAATATTCTTCGACGAAGTAGCTAATGTGTGCGGATGTGGAGGCGGGGCAATTCTAGTATCTCCTAAAGGTACACAATTTCCAATGGTTGTAAGACTGGCTTTCCCATGTACTAATAATATTGTAAAATATGAGGCGTGTATTTTGGGACTCAAGATCGCATTGTTTAAGGAGATATGAGAATTACAGGTATATGGAGATTCTTCGTTGATCATAGGCCAAGCTCAGGGTTAGTATAAGACGAAAGACCCCAAATTAGTACCTTACCACCAACACCTAGTTGAGTTGATAACCAAGTTCAAAAAAATTACATTTGTGTACGTACCAAGGGTTCAAAACCAATTTGCTGATGCTTTTGCTACTTTGGCATCAATGATCCAAATATCGAGAGGAGTGGAGATTCAGCCACTTAAAATTGAAATTAAAGAAAAGCCCACTTTTTGTTTGGCAATAGAAAGTTCATATGATGAAAAGCCTTCGTGTCATGATATTAAAATATTCCTACAACATGGTATGTACCTCGAAGGAGCAGAGAAGAAGGACAAAAAATTAATTAGAAGATTGGTGGTTTATTACTTGATAAGCGATTCTACGCTGTATCGACGATCGTTTGACGGTGTGCTTTTACGTTGTGTAGATGGGAAAGAGGCAGAGATGCTAATGAAAGAAGTGCATGAGGGAGTATATAGCCCCCACATGAATGGCTACATGCTTGCTAAGAAAATCATGTGTATCGGACATGTTAGACGCTGCTATTTGTGTTAGATCTATGCAAACAAGATAAACGCTCCACCTCTAGAATTGCATACACTATTAGCACCATGGCCTTTTTCGACATAGGGAATAGATATCATTGGCACGATTACTCCAAAGGCATCTAACGGCCATTGATTTATATTAGTAGCTATTGATTATTTCACTAAGTGGGTTGAAGCCTCATCCTACTCTAGTATGATGAAGGGAGTGGTGATCAAGTTCATTAGGAGAGACATACTGGCTCAGTATGGTACGCTAGAGACAATTATTACTAACAATGGTACAAATCTGAATAATAAATTGATGTCAAAGTTATGCCGACACTTCAAGATCATCCATAGAAATTCTACTCCTTATCGGCCCCAAATGAATGGAGCCGTAGAAGCGGCCAATAAGAACATCAAAAGAATTATTGAGAAGATGGCCATTATGTATCGAGATTGGCACAAGATGTTACCATTTGCACTCATGGCCTATTGAACTTCTATTAGAACATCAACAGGGGCAACCCCTTACTCATTGGTATATGGAATGGAGGTTGTACTACTAGTGGAGGTCGAGATCTTACCTCTCAAAATATTGTCGGAAACTCAATTAGATGAGGCTAATTTGATAAAGAAGTGTTTTAGGCAATTGAATCTAATTGATGAAAGGAGGCTGGCAGCTTTGTGCCACAACATTTGCTATCAACAACGAATGGCCAGGGCTTTCAATAAAAAGGTATGACCTCAAAGTTTTGAGCAAGGAGATATGGTGCTGAGGAAGACTTTGCCTAACACAACTGATTCTAGAGGGAAATTTGCTGCAAACTATAAAGGGACTTACATTGTGAAGAAAGTATTGCCTGGAGGAGCTGTTATCTTGTCTCAAATGGATGGTCTAGACTTAAAAGACCCAGTAAATGTTGACACATTGAAGATGTACTATCCTTGAACATCAATGAAATTTTTGTTCAGATTATGAAATGCAAACAATCTTACCATTACTGTAGTCTCATTTTCATTTTCTACATGCAAAGTTGGTATTCCTAGTAGTCGTTAGCATTAGATAATATCCTTAACCCCTTTCTCATTCCACTAAAAGACCCCATTTCTCGCTCTATCCTCTATCCAAGTAAACCTTACACACAAGAAGCATAAGAAAAAATAAACACTTAACTTGAAGCGATGCTTATTGATAAAAATTCTTTTAATACTTTATTGTGGTTAACCCCCCAAGAAAGAGAGACTTGTTTCCTATTTTTTAGGATAGGGCCATGTTTAGAAAGAGTAATGTGTGGCACATAAGTAGAAACTCGCTTGAGAATAGATGTTTACATGAAAAGCAGATGGTTAGATAAGAAATTCAACACAAGACATCTTTGTTCGACAAATGAATATGTTTTACATTCATTTCAAGTTTAAGCTGCTTTCATAAAAAAAAAAAAAAAAAAAAAAGAAAAAAGAAATATAAAGAAGAAAAAAAAAGGGGTTAGAAAGAGACGAAAGAAGAAAGAAGAAGAAGAGCAAGAACAAGAAAAGGCGATGGTAAGGGTCAAAATCGTTGGTTCTAATCGGACTACTCAAAAGACATTTGACTACTTGGGAACTATCACTAAAACCAGGTAAGTGGTTTTAAGCTTAATAAAACATTGCATTGGCAATTGGTTTCCCCCTAAGGATAGCAGCTTGTTTTCTAAAAACAATTTCTTAGCAAGTCAGCTAGCTCACAGAGCATTGTCTCAATCCAGAGTTCCTTAGACTCCCAGTCATCTGATTCACAGAATGTTGCCCAACTCATAATCTTTTCAGGATTTAGCAAGCTTAGGAAGCGTTATCCTAATTCAAGTTTTCCTTATCTTTAGGTCTTAGCCAGCTCAAAGGGCGCTTTGACCGTCTTGGTTAGTCAACCCATCAGGGTACGACCAAGTTTTCCTTGTTTTTAAGTCTTTGCTAGCTTAAAGGGTGCTTTGACCACCTTGGTTAGTCAACTCATCAGGGCATGACCAAGTTTTCCTTATTTTTAGGTCTTTACCAGCTCAAAGGGCACTTTGACCGCCTTAGTTAATCAGCTCATCAGGGCATGACTAAGTTTTCCTTGTTTTTAGGTCATTGCTAGCTCAAAGGGCGCTTTGACCACCTTAGTTAGTCAGCTCATCAAGGCATGACTAAGTTTTCCTTATTTTTAGGTCCTTGCCAGCTTAAAGGGCACTTTGACCGCCTTAGTTAGTTAGCTCATCAAGGCACGGCTAAGTTTTCCTTATTTTTAGGTCTTTGCTAGCTCAAAGGGCGCTTTGACCACCTTAGTTAGTCAGCTCATTAGGGCACAACCAAGTTTCTTCATTCTTTAGGTCTTAGCCAACTCAAAGGGCACTTTGACTGCCTTAGTTAGTTAGCTTATTAGGACACGACTAAGTTCTCATTATTCTTTTTAGGGATTTTTGCTAACCTATAAGGGCACGATCTCTCACTAGTCTTCGTTTCAAACTAATCATGATCAAGTGTCTTAACATTCCTTATAATAGAGTCATCTTGAGGCAAAAACAGTGTCTCTTTTGTCTTTATGACAAAGTTTTGCTTAAATTTCACCACAAAGAGGAGTAGCTATACACACCTAATTTTTGCTTTTCGTAATCCTAATTTTTTATTTTATATTTTACAAAAAGGATCCTAATTTAAAAATAAAAATAATAATAATAAATAATTAAAAAACAAAACAAAAATAGAGATAAAAATAAAAATAAATAAAATAATAAAAAAATTTTTATAGATTTTTATGAAGTAAATTATTTTAGAGTCATTCATTTTAGTTTTAGCTTAGTACAAATAAATATTTTAAGGAATCGGGCATTTTAAGTACAATTTAGTTATATTAAAAATCAAGGTGTAGGTCAACGGCTTAACGAATGAGTACTGAAGTATCGGATTTGATTTAATTTGAGGTCTTGGGTTCGAGTCTCGCTAGACACCTATGTCTTTTATTTTTTTATCTTTTACAAAAGCGAGATGAATAGATGGGATTCATATCTAATTAAAATTATTTGAATCTAGTTGGATATTATTAAATTGAATTTAAATTAATTTAGATCTAGTTTAATAATTTAATTAGCAACAATAGATATGATTTGATATGATCTTATTTAGCTTTTATAAATACAAAAACTTCCAAAAGAATAAGGATCCCTCATTCGTCCAACAAAAATTAGTCCTGGTAGCATCAGCAACAAGCCAAATTAAATCCCTACATTACTTCATACGCTACAGTACGCCCCATCTACTACGAAACATTATACTGAATCACAGTTACACCAGTTCACAGTTACGCCAGTCCATAACATGCCGTTTACTTCACCAAGCCTAATCACAACAATGGCCTGCTCCACTACCTCTTCATTTACGACTGTCTTCTACACCATCAATGGTTAAGATAGCTGCATGGTTTGGACAACAGTATGGTCTGGACAACAACACAAGACGGACAGCAACACTAGGCAAACAGCAACAGCACCAGGCGGACAGGAACACCAAGCGAATAATAGCAACACCAGGCAGACAGTAACACCAGGCAAACAGCAACAACACCAGGCGGACAGCAACACCAGACCCCCTTTTCCTTGTGTGACGAGCCTACTGATCGCGCATCCTCTGTTGACCGATAGCAACAACATCAACCGCACACCCTAATCAACACACATGTTCAGCTTCGCCTAAACGCCCACCGTTAATTGAATCTTTTCTGTCAACTGCAATCACAGTCTACGACGGAACACACTAATCACGCCTAAATACGCACAACCTAGTCCGATCACAGCAGTAACTACGCAACTCAATTCCTCTCTTGCCACACTCCATCAAACACAACACGAACTTACAATCTACGACAACAACTAGCGAATAACCAACACCCCACTGATCCAAAGTCGAACATGAGCTCCACATTCGTTGACCAACGTCCCATGACCAATGTCCCTCAAAGTGCAATAGTAGCCAAACAATTCACCACACTTCGATATGATATCCACGACGTGTTGACAGCACCGATCGTCGCTCGACACCGTGCTTCACTCGACCACACATGAGCGCTTCTATTATTACGTAATTAGGTGAGTTTTGTTAATTAGTTAGTCTTTTTGTTTGTTTTATTTGATTATTATTATATTATTATTATGTTATTAGTTTCTTATTTATTTAATATAGTATATGTATATATGACTACATTAGTTTAGAAAACTTTAGTATTAGTTTTTATGTTAAGGATATCTCCTGGTATTGATGATTTACTTAGATAGATAATGGTTTAAGTAGCAATAGTATAAATATATATATGTATTAGTTTTGCTTAGGCATTGTTGGAAATGGTTTTTTTTTTAATTATTATTAGTTTATTTTAAAGGATTCATTACATAGAAAGTTTTTTTTTAACAAAAATAAGACTTTAAAAAAATAAAAAAAATAAAGGAAACGTAATAAGAAAATAAAAATAAATAGGATTTTTTAGAGGATTTATTTATAAAACAAAAACACTCAAGAGTTAGGACCCTTTAGATTTTTTTTTTAAATAAACCGAATAAATTAAAAACGTAAACTCGAGTAGTTTTCAAAATTAAAATAAACCAACACATTAAAGTTTTCAAAAAAAACTACAATCGTCTGATCCCAGCTAGTGGGTACGTAGGTACTTTTGGGGCGACGGTAAAATATGTAGAAACTTAGGTTTTTTTTTCTTTTGATTTTTATTTATTTATTTATTTATAAATATTATGACTAGAAGAATAATCCTAATCTCGGTAAATAGATAGTAGTACCAATTAGGGTTTAATAGGTTAGCCCCTGAACTTAGAACCCTCTGGTTCTTTATTTAAAATTGAAATCAAAGACTGGTAGCTAAATCGTAATCAATATACCCAATTGATTAAGGTTTTTTTTTTTTCTTTTTCCCGTCTTCAGTCAGGTGGCAACTCCAAAAATTATTTTCAATAAAAAACCAGAATTTCTCAATTTCTTTAATCGAGGATTAATATTAAAGGAGTTAGGGCTTAGTATTAATTAAGAAATGGGGAAATTAATTTTTAATAAAAGAAATCGAAAAATTAGGCTGAACAACCAATAACTAAGTTATAACCAATCCACCCAATTGATTATAGCTTAACCCTTGTTCTTGACTCAGATCAGGTGGCAACTCCAAATCTTTTCAAGTTGAAAAGAAATGGTTTCCTTTAAACCGGAGTCGAGGATCAATATTAAACAGGTAGGGTTTAGTATTGATCGGTTTAAAGAAGACCTAATTTTATAAAAAGAACCGAGAGGATAAAAAACTAGGCTTTACAGCTTGGCAACTCTACTAGGGACGTCAAGAGGGTTGGCCATTCGATTTTCAAAATTAAAATTAATCCTTAAAATCACCTTAAATGCGATCTATTTACTCATTTTGTATTATAAATTGTGCTAATATCATTTGTAAGTTTGGTTTTATGTATTTTTGAGGGGAGGGATTTATTTTGCTGGATCATGAATGCATGATAGATACGGTTGAATCCGGGCTGTCCTAGGAACTTAGGACGAGGAGCTATTATGTAAAGTCTCGGGCATAGTAGGGCAACCTCCATTCAGGGCTAATTAGGCTACCCCACTTAAACTTTGATGTGGCTAAGGAACTGTTTCTTCGTAAATGTGTAAGGTTGTAGAGTTTAAGGACTGTTAGAACCCACTTTTCTTGCATTACATCTCATGGGGTCAATGAATAACTAACAAAGCGGCAACGTTATGTAAAAAAGAAAAAATGACAAGATCTAGAGTTTTTCCTTATATTCTTCCTAGAATTGATGTACATAGGAGGTCTTATATATTTTCTTTTCTTGTAATTAGTCTTTCCCTTATAATTTATGCTTTCTTTGTAATGTTTCAGAAATGGCCAGCTCATCTAACACTAAGGTTTTCGCCACGGAGATTCATGTCTACAAACCTACAAACCCAAAGCCCATACTTAGCTAGTGATTTCAGACCTTTAACCCAAGAGAGCAACAATTCATTACTAACAAAATTAGGCCCATACTCTCATTAGCCAAAGTGAAGGTTAACATCATGCTAATAAGGGCCTTAGTCCATTTCTAGGAGCCTAAAGAAGTGGCTTTTCAATTTAGACCACATCTAATTAGCCTGACTCTGGAAGAGTACACCTAACTACTCCAAGGTCCTCCTTTAGATGAAATATACGTCTCGGAACTCAACTTCGGCCTAACATATGTCTTTTCAAAATTCTTAGGGATTCGTAAGACTAAGATAAATGAAGCCCTAGACGACTGCAACAAACATGCCATCAAGATATAGGATCTAGTCCATTGGTTCTAGAATAAGCCTAACTCCTACAAATAAGCACTGTTTCTTGGGAATTGGAAAGAAAACCGAATCAAGGCCTATGTGCTACCAGCGTTTGCTACTATCTTGTTTCCAAGTAGGTCTCTTCTTATACTTTAGGGTAACAAAGTTAGCAGCTCAGTTTTGGGAAGGTAAGTCTTACATTCATGCCTTACTTGCTGAGTAAGTAAGGAACCTTAATTTCCTTAAAAAAAGGAGTTATGGAGATCTCAGGTCAAGCATGGCACTATTAATGGTGTGGTTCGTTAGTCACATCGAATGCTTTGGGTTGGACTTAATAAGGGGAGCATTTGCGAATAAGATTGACCTTATTGATTCTTTCATTGATAAGATCAAATTACCAAAAGATATCCCTACCCTTCTTTGGATAGAGGTTCTACAAGATTTTCGAGTAGAAGACATATTGTGGACTGCCAGGTGGAGCAATTATACTAGGGTCATACTAATTTGCAAGAATTACCATGCTGTGCCACTATTCGAAATGAGTTGGTATATAGGCTACTACCCAAACAACATGGTAAGACAATTTGGAGGAATCTAGGACATAGTTCACAAACCTTCATTAGAACCATTCACTCTTGATCTCGAAGGACCTAACTCCACAGAAAAGACATCTAAACTTCATAAGATCAAAGCTTGGTGGAACACCTAGATAGTAAGCCTAAACATCAATTTGAGTGAGTTCATAGGAGTAGTGGACAAACACTGAGTTACCAAAGAGTATTTATACAATCAACTACATAAGGTAGGAGCAATGCAATATCGAGCACCAAAAGTCCTTCAAACCTCCCCTATGCGCCCTAACTTTGAAATGGTAACCTATATGGGCCAAATGAAAGCTCGTATAGAGATCCTCCATGATGAGAAAGACAAATGGGCGAACCAATGATGAGAATCTAAACAAAGGTCGCACACCTTGGAACACCAACTGAAGATGGCCTAGAAGAAAATTTAAGAGTTTGAAGAAGCGGCTAAGCATAACTAAAAGAAGAAGAAAATGTCATATGGCCTACAGAAAAAAAAAAAAAGAAAAGAAAATTAGTATAGATGAATTTGTACCTTTATCTTTCTTTTGTTTAATAAAACTTCGAGAATCCAAAAATAATAAATAACTTGTCGTTCTGTTAATCATTTGTTGATCCTCTCCTTTTCATCCGTGTGATTTACTTGCATTTCATTCATTTGCATTCTTTTTCAAAATATCTGTGTGCTAACTTGTTGAAAAGTGGTTTTAACCCAGGTTGCTAAGATAGCTCCCAAACATCAAACTTTCCAGAGAAGCCCCATCAAAAGTCATTCTCAAACCAGAATGGCCAACCAAAGAAACAACAATAACAACACTAGCAATTGCAACCCTGAGGTTATTGACCCTACTAAGTTGAGGTTCTAATCTTTGGAACGAATAGTGGGAAAGATTGTAGATCAACTAAGCTTTCTTGTTGACAACATCTCTCTACTTAAGTCTACGGCTCCATCAAATGAAGAAAATTCCAAAGCTCGATATGGAAAGAATACTAAAGCCCTACCCCTTGAAATAGAAGAAGCCTACCCTAAAGTCAATTAGGGCTTCAAATCCTTTGAAATAGAAGGGGTATTTCCAAAGGCCGACCTAACTTTTGAGCTGAATACTTACTCATTCCTAATCAACCCAAAGCCTAAAGCTAACCAGGACAAATTGAAAGGGCTTGAGAAGTGGCTAACTCAACAAGTTACAAAAAAAATGAAAATGCTCAAGGGGTATGATGGATTTGAGCATGCTGGCATAACAGGCTTCTCTGTCTATGATTATGGAAGCTCTCCGGAAAAGTTAAAAGTACCTGACTTTGAAAAATACAACAAGACTAGATGCCCTAAGCTACATACCCGACTACATGTATGCAAGATGGGCAAGTATGTATAATACAATCAACTCATGGTCCAAACCTTTCAAGACAGCCTGATTGGCCCTACCTTAACCTAGTACACTCAGTTGGACCTGAATTAGGTGAATACATGGGAGAAGCTAGCCAGAGCATTCTATGAGCAATATAGATTTAATGTTGAAGTGGCACCAACAATGATGGATTTGGTTGCCCTAAGGAAGAGGCACAATGAATCCTTCAAAGAATATGCTCAAAGGTAGAGGCCCCTAGCTATAAGGGTATCTACCCCTATGATTGAAAAAGAGCTAACTGCAACTTTCATTAATACTCTTGAGAGGCCTTACTTCACTCACCTGATTGGACAAGCCTCTTTTAGCTTTATAGAAGTAGTGGCAACGGGGTATCAAATTAAGAGTGTCATTTCCTCTAGCAAGCTGTAACAGACAGCAGATAGAAAACCACCCTCTACTAAACCCATCACCAATAAGCTTAGAGAAGCTACTATCAGCATGGTCAACTAGAATGCAAGACCTAACTCTTGAGTTTCTCTTAAGATGAATCCCCCACCAACTCAACCACAGTACAAAAGCCAACTACAGGTTAACAGAGCCCCGAGATAGTTCACCAAAATACCTATTCCACTTAGTCAAGTGCTCAAGAAGTTAAGAAAGGGTAATTTGCTCCATTTTGAGGCTCCTAGTGAAAGGTATAGGCCGAGGTTCTTTGATCCCAATGCAAGATGTTAGTATCATTTAGGGCAAGTGGGCCATTCAATTGATTTGTGCTTGAGGTTAAAAAACAAAATTCAAGATTTGATCGATGAAGGTATAGTACAATCGGATTTTGTAGAGGCTCTTACCCCAAATGTCAACAATATCCCACTGCCAAACCATAAACCCATCATCAGTATGATATCTGACCACTTAAAATTAGTCATCAACATGATCGATCCAAACCAAGAACCAAAGGTTTATAGATTTTACAAAGAGGTCCCATAAGCTAAAAGGTACACCTTCTACGTACCTATGGCCCCCAAAAATTATAAAGCTGCCCCCCTTAACTACTAAGCAATAAACTAGGGGCAATCAAGCTCACTTGTAGGAGGGATCACTCACTCTGGCAGAATCTATGATCTGAAGGAAGACCTAAAAAAGAAGGTTGTGCTGGAAATGCCAAGCACTGAATATGTTGAACATGAAGAAGAATTAACTACCTTTACTAAGATGATCAAGTCTAGCGAGCATAAAATAATGGACCAATTCGCTAAGACTTTATCACAAATATCCTTGATGAGTCTATTGATGGCATTAGATCCATACCGAGAAGCCTTATTCAAGAGATGTCAAGGTCCTTCGTGAAATCCCGACTGAAAGGAATGGCTTTGTCACCAATTCCATCCTCACCATGGATCAAATTTCCTTCTCTACCGAGGAACTGGGCGAAGAAGGTACCCAGCACATAAAGCCTCTATTGATAATAGTGAGGATAAATAATACCATCACAATAAGAGTCCTCATCAACAACGAGTCATCTCAAAATGTTTGTCCTTTGGTTAGCCTAGATCTATTGGGTGTCAATACAACTGCTATCAAACCAAGTTTAACAACAGTAAGAGCTTTTAACGAATCCAGGAGAGAGATAATAAGGGAGGCCAACTTACCAGTTGATATCGGCCTACAGACGTTCAACATCCCATTCTAAGTTTTAGACATTCCAAGGACCTTCAATTTGTTATTGGGAAAGCCTTGGATACATTCAGCAGGGGCCATACTATTAACTCTTCACCAAAAAGTTAAGTTCATCTCCAATGGCTGGGTCATCACAATTCTAGGAGACTAAGATTACAAAATCTATAAAGAGATGGCCATACCCTATATTGGTATAGAAGAACAAGAGGACTTTGGACTCCAAATGTTTAATGAGGTGTGCATGATCACCAATCAATAGAAGGAAGAGAGGCTGAAATTCAAAGAAGGCCAGTTTGGGACTTATGGGTTAAGATACATTCCAACCCTGATGGAAGAATTGCAAAGAATGCAAGCTAGGGGCAAAAAGGGTGATAGGTTGTATTACGCTCCAATGGTGTTCCCTCCATTGTTAGAAACTTTCATCAAGGTCGAAACCCAAAACTCAAAGCCCACTAAAGAAGGCACTTCCAATAGAAACGAAGGGGATAGCTTATTCAACAAATCCTAACACTTGAATAATTAGTTCTCTATCCTTGTGAATAACAATAAGTCTTCCCTAGGATGCTACAATTCGAACAAAGGCCATGGATACCTTGCGCAAATAGGTGATGAAAATATTGATATCACTTTCGGCTTTACTAGGTTAATCATTGGGAGTGATGTCAATGACCGTAATGACGTACAAGAAAGCTAGCAAAAACATGTAATGAGTAGAATTTCCATTGACGAGCCAATAGAGATAATTAATATCGGTACCAACAAAAACCCTAAGGTGTTGAAGATTAGGGGAAGTTTGGAAGAAAATCAAAAGACGGGGATGGCCACATTACTATTTGAATACCAAGACGTATTTGCATGGTCTTATGATGACATACCCCAATTAAACCCATCAATTATGGTCCATCACTTACCTATACAAGAGGATATCAAGCCTAAGAAACAAAAGTTGAGAAGGTTCCGACTAGATATCCTGTTGAAAATCAAGGAAGAAGTCAGAAAACTATTAGAAGTCGGCTTCATTGAGGTGTTTGATTATCCTGAGTGGGTAACCAACATAGTATCGGTTATGATGAAGAATGGAAAAGTCAGAATGTACGTAGACTTTCGAGACCTTAATCAAGCAACTCTTGAAGATAATTTTCCTTTGCTCCATATTGATATATTAGCCGATAACACAGTTGGAAACCATATTTTCTCTTTCATGGATGGATTTTCTAAGTATAACCAAATTTGAATGGCTGAAGAAGATAAAGCCAAGACAATGTTTATTATGACTTGGGGTACGTTTTGCTATAAAGTGATGCCTTTCGGACTCAAAAATGCCGGGACAACTTACCAAAAGGCCATGGTAACAATCTTTCATAACATGATGCATAAAGAAGTTGAAGTATATGTCAATGATATGATTGCCAAGTCCAAGGAAGGAGAAAATCATGTGGAAAATCTAAGGAGATTGTTTGATAGGTTAAGAAAATTCCAACTGAAACTCAACCCAGAGAAGTGTACTTTTGGAGTGACTTTAGGGAAATTATTGGGTTTCATAATCAGCTAAAGGGGCATCAAAGTGGACCTTGATAAAGTCAAAGCGATAGTTGACCTACCTTCGCCGCGTACACTTAAAGAAATTAGAGGTTTGTTGGGCCATTTAAACTATATAGCCTGGTTCATATCCCAACTCACGGACAAGTGTCGTCCTTTATTTAAGTTGTTAAAAAAGAATGCTAAGATCAACTGGGATGAATAGTGCAAGTAGGCCTTTACAATAATCAAAGAATACCTCATGAACCCTCTAATTCTGGTAGCTCCAAAACCCAGAAAGCCTTTATTCCTATACTTAACAATATTACTAGAGTCATGGGGTGCATGCTTGGCCAGAAAGATGAGGAAGGGAAGGAACGAGCTGTATACTACTTAAGTAAGAAATTCACTGAAGGGGAGCAAAGGTATTCAGAAATTGGAAGAACCTGCTGTACTTTAGTCTAGGTAATGCATCAGCTTAGACAATACACACTCTATTACCAGGTTGAATTACTAACTCAACACGATCCCTTAAGTACTTGGCAGACAAACCGATCCTAATTGGCAAAATCTCAAAGTGGCAAATGCTGCTATTAGAGTTTGACATTACATATGTAAATCGGAATTCAGTCATAGGGTAAGCATTAGCAAATCAATTAGCAGAAAATACCTCTGATAGCACTCCCTAAGAAGTACAAGTCAATTTCCCCGATGAGGGTGTCTTAGCGGTTAAGGGAAACTCTGATAGAGGAGAAGATGACGAGCCATCGAAATGGAAAATGTTCTTCAATGGTACAACCAACGTGTCTAGGTGTGCAATTGGGGCAATACTAATATCCCTTAAAGGTACTCAATATCCTGTGGCCATAAGGCTCGTTTTCCCATGCACTAATAATATTGCTGAGTATGAAGCATACATCATGGGACTCAAGATGGCCCTAGAAAAAGACATTCAAGAATTAGAAGTATATGGGGACTCCTCGCTCATTATTGGCCAAGCCTAAGGAGAGTACAAAACTAAAGATCCTAAGCTGGTACCTTATCACCGGCATTTGATGGAATTAATAGAAAATTTCAAAGAAGTCACCTTCAATCACGTACTAAGGACTTAGAATCAATTTGCTGATGCCTTAGCTATATTAGCATCTATGATCCAGATATCTGGTAGAGTCGAGATTCAGCCCCTTACTATTGAAATTGAAGACAAGCCTACCTTTTGCCTAACGATTGAGGGTATGAATGACCAAAAACTGTGGTATCATGATATTAAGACATTCCTACAACAAGGTGCATACCCTGAAGAGGCTAGAAAAAGAGATTGAAAGATGATTAGGAGATTAGCCACTCAATTCTTAGTAAGCGAGTCCACCTTATACCGACGCTCATTTGACGGTACACTCTTAAGGTGTGTAGCTAACAAAGAGGCTAAGAAGTTAGTAAAAGAGGTACATTAAGGAGTATGTGGCTCTCACATGAATGGATACATGCTAGTAAAGAAAATCATGAGGCTAGGGTATTATTGGTCAACAATGGAAAGTGATTGCATCAAACATGTTAGGCACTGTCATTTATGCTAAGTTTATGCAAATAAGATAAACACCCCGCCTCAAAAATTACATGCCCTCTCAGAACCATGGCCTTTCTCAATGTAGGGCATAGATATCATCAGTCTAATCACTCCAAAAGTGTCCAATGAGCATCGCATCATATTAGTCACCATCGATTACTTCAGCAAATGGGTAAAGGTTTTGTCATACTCTAATGTTACTAAAGGGGTCATAGTTAAGTTCATCAATAAAGATATCTTAGCTTGGTACGAGACTCCTGAAACAATCATCACTAATAATGGCACCAATCTCAACAACAAGCTTATGATAGAATTGTGCCAATAGTTCCAAATCATTTACAGGAACTCTACTCCTTATCGACCCCAAATGAATGGAGCTGTCGAAGCAGTAAACAAAAACCTCAAAAGAATCATTGAAAAAATGGCTATCACATATAAGGACTGGCATGAGATGTTACCATTCGCAGTCATGGCTTATTAGACTTCCATTAGAACATTGATTGGAGCAATACCATACTCTTTAGTATACAACAATGAAGCGGTGTTACCAGTAGAGGTCGAGATAGGTCGAGATCCCATCACTCAGGGTACTATTAGAAACTTATTTGGACAAAGCCGATTGGGTAAAGAAATGCATCGAGCATCTAAATTTGATTGATGAAAGGAGATTGACAGTCTTGTATCATAATTAGTGTTATTAACAAAGGATGGCTTGGGCCTTCAACAAAAAGGTACGACCTTGTAACCTCAAAGAAGGAGATTTAGTGTTAAGAAAAGCTTTCCCTAATGCACAAGACTCCAAAGGAAATTTGCCCCCAATTACAAAGGACCTTATGTTGAAAGGCGAGTATTATTAGGAGGGGCTTTGATTTTGTCCCAAATGGATGGTCCAGATTTGAGAGACCCTGTAAACGTCGACACTATAAAATTGTACTATCTATGAGAAGTTAGTGGGAATTATGCTCAAAATGCGAAAATGCTAATCATTTTGAGCGTCATTATAGTCTAATTTTCATTATCTACAAGCAAATTTAGTATCCTTGCCCATTTTCGTCGTTGGAATAATCACCTTATCCATGGAAAGGTCCCATTCCCTTTATCCCATTTAATTAAACCTATATACTGCAAACATGAGAGGAGTTAAGGAATGAGATCTAGAACATTGGTAATTAACAAAATTCTTTAAAATACTTTATTAAGGATTTTAGGTTCATAAAAGTTCTAAAGAGACAAAAATAGTATGCAGTTTTCCTACATTGGGCTAATTTCCATGACTTCTCCAAAAAGACCCAGCAAAGTCTCGAACGTTGTACGTCAAGAACATTTGAGTTGATAACAAGGGACTAAAACAAGAGTCAGTAATTTTATGATGGGGGCTTTTTAAAAAGGTTTGATGGTTTAGGTGCTATTAACAAAGATTGGGTAAGTATTTCTACATAGTGTTAGCATACCAATCTTTTCTTGCACTTGCATTTAGACCAATTTTTACTTCTAACAATCTTTTTTTAACCGACCCATAAGGCATTCACTTTTTGCATTTAGTGTTTGGCCAACATATGAAGACACGATCCTAGCTCGGTTCATCCTTCCAATCCATAGGGTCCCTCTGTTCACCAGATTTCTTTCAAGCAAGCCCATACGTCATTTCCCTTCTATTCACCAAGTCCTATAGGGCACTTCACCTCATAGTTTACTATTGGCACGACATTATTACCAATTTTAGGGTTGCTAGTCCTCTAGAGATGCTCCCGCCTAGGTTAGTGAGCCTTGTAAGACACAACCAGGTTTTAGATCGATCCTAGTTTAGGGTTGCTAATCCTTAAGAGATGCTCCCGCCTATGATAGTTAGCTCAAAGAAGCACTACCAGGTTTCAGATCGATCAAATTTTAGGGTTACTAGTCCCCAAGAGACGCTCCTGCCTAGGTTAATGAGCCTTGTAAAGTACAGCTAGGTTTTAGATCGATCTAATTTTAAGGTTGCTAGTCCTGGAGAGATGCTCCCGCTAAGGTTAGTAAACCTAGTGAGGTATAACCAGGTCTTTTAGATCGATCAAATTCTAGGGTTACTAGTCCTTGAGAGATGCTTTCGCCTAAGTTAGTGAGCCCAGTAAAGCACAACCAAGTTTTAGATTGATCCTAATTTAGGGTTGCTAGTCCCTAAGAGATGCTCTCGCCTATGATAGTTAGCTCAAAGAAGCACTACTAGGTTTCAAATCGATCAAATTTTAGGGTTGCTAGTCCTTAAGGGACGCTCCCACCTAGGATAGTCAGCACAAAGGAGCACTACCAAGTTTCAGATCGATCAAATTATAGGGTAGCTAGTCTCCAAGAGATACTCCCACCTTGTTTAGTTGGCTCATTGGGGCATGACCAAGCTTCCTCTATCGATTTAGGATTTTAGCCAACCCTTGCAGCGCTTACCTATCTCATCTAGTTTAAGGTCTTAGCCAGCTCTAGGAGCACTTTGCCCACTTTGGTTAATCAGCTCATTAAGGCATAACCAAGTTTGCTCATTCTTCTTAGGGCCGTAGCTAGCTCAAGGAGCACTTTGCCCATTTCACTTCGCTTCATTAGTTCATAAGAGTATGACCAAACTTCAATTCTTCTTTCCATCTTTAGGCCAACTCTTAGAGTGCCACCCTTCTCTTCTCCAAATCCTTAATGGATTAGACCTATAATAGTTAGTTAGCTATAGCGTTGTAGCGCTTCAGTAATTCTTAGAATAAAATCTACTCTTAGGGTAAAAATATCATCTGTTTTATCTTTGTGGAAAAGTTTTTCTCAAACTTTACCACAAAGGGGAGCAGTTGTAAACACCTAATTTTTGACCGCCAACCTCCCCCTCCCCCCCCCTCACCCCCTTTTTATTTTTTAGTTTAGGTTATAGTGTTCTAAATTAGAAAAAGTTCAAAAAAAAATAAAAAATTAAAGTAAACCTAAAAAAAATGAAGAAATTTAGAAAAATAGGAATTCTAGAAAAATTTAGAAAAATAAGAAAATAGAAAAAAGCACAAAAGATAGGAAATTTAGAAAAAATTTAAAATGGAAAAATTTGGAAAAGTACATAAAAATTTTAAAAAGTCACAAAAAATTGAAAAAAATAAAAGATTTTAGAAAATAACATTTTTGTTAGAATATATTTTTAATTTTAATTTAGGTTTAGAAGTTGGGTCGTTGAACTTGGGCGTTGGTTTAAATCTAGCCCAGGCCGACCGAATCCATATGTGCAGTTTAATTGAACATATGAATAAGGTACAAGCTAACGCTCTAACGGTTAAGCATATGGACATAACATTAGCATTGAGCATGAGGTCTTGGGTTCAAAAATTAGCAAAGGTAGGAAGGCCTTTTTTCTGATTTTGTTGTTTTCAATCATATCAGGGATTGCTACGTGTCAGGATTTGATTGCGCCATGTGTCCTAACATGTGGCATTCTCAAATTTGATGGCTCTACTAACGTGGTGCCACATGGGCATCTACATGACGTGCCACATCAGCTACCACGTGTCATGAATGACATGTGGCACATTAGGGTTGAGCGGTACGGCTGACGTGGCGCCACATCAGTACTACGTCAACCCCTTTTCCCTCCCCTTCCTACCTTTTCCCTTCTTTTTCCTCCCTTTCCCTCCCCTTTCCTTCACTTTCCCTAGATTTTCTCTCCCTTTCTCGGCTCAAGAACACCCAACCCCTTCACTTCAACTCCAATTTCCGTATAAATTCTATATGCACTCATGCCATTTCTCGCTTTAATCCTATTAAGTACATAGCCTACTAGGAATCAAACCCATTAACTCATCCAAATTCGATCAAAAACAAATTCAAGTCAAGCTCCTAAGTTAGGAAAAAAACTAAAATCTCGGCATTTACATTCAAAATCTGATTTGAGCTTTCCATGTTTTTTGGGAACAATTCAAGTATAAAATGGTGTTGAAGGAGCTCACACAAGGGCAAGAACCATTTACGAGGTTTTGAATCACATCCCAAGTCCCTTCGCTCTTTCATGACCACTTTCTCTCTCTAACTCTCTTTCTCTCTCTTCAAGTCCTTCTCTCTCTCTAGCTTACCACCACTAGTCACTACCTTAGCTAGTTTCGCCATGTCATAAGCTTACCAACCCAATTCACCTCATCTTCCACCATGCCCCCTAACAGCTTCACCAAGCTTGCCACCACCCTAACCCTAACCGCCAAACCCCTTCTCCTCGAACCACCACCAAACACTACCTTAGACACCAACCAACTATATGGACAAATTCTCTACACTCCAAAACCTTTACCCCAACCAACTAATCACACCCATCAACTCACATGTAGCTAAACCACCACCGCCACCCCTAGCCAATTTCCGATAACCACCAAAATGATCACCCCAAGTCTTGGCACTTCGCTTGCCCCCCATAAATCCAATAAGATACTCACTAAAATCCCTTTTCCTCGTCGTTTAGGTGATTAGAAAACGCTTAGAGCTTCCCCATCACGTGGTATTGCTTTCCTTCCATCTACGACTCAAACTCTAGATTTCGAGCCCATACGATTACCCTAGGATCCAAGCTCCTAAATTTAGGGCATCGGTCTAAAATATCAGTTTAATTTCAAACTTTATAGTAAGGTTAGAAAAGTTAGATGAAATCATTTAAGTAATGTTAATTTCTTAAAATAAGCTATACAAAAATATTAATTAATGAAAACGTCAATTTATCCCTAAAGTTAATAAATATCGAAACTGTGAAATTCGAACATTTAGACATAACAGAATATTACAGATAAGTTATTTAAGTTATAAAAATAACAAATGAAGTTGAATTATACATGTATTAACGTAGAACATGCATTATTTGAATTAAATACACATATACAATAAGAAATTATTATTTATAATAAGGTAAATTAATATAAAAAAATTGGAAAATTAATAAAAAAATGCAAGGATGAGTCATCATACCTATGTGGCAGCTTAGAATTAATTTGGATGATGAGTCAAAAGCAAAGAAATGAGGAAATGATACCTCATGCATTGAAAATCTAAAAAAATGACATGTATAAGCCACATATCCAATTTTTATAAATTCTTATCCAATTAGAAAATATAAATAGGCCTTATACACTTCAAAAACAACATTTTGGAACTTTGGAAAAAATAGAAAATTACTTTAAAAAATTTCAAAACAAATTAAAAAAATAAGAAAATTAGAGCAAAAATAGAGTATGGAATCTGATCAGGCTAGTTCAACAGTTTAATAAGCTATTGATGTCTAGTTGTAATGGTCTTTTGCAGTCAAAGAAAGCACCACCAGAGGGGGTGTTCCGATAAGGTTGGGTGGCCGAGTGGCCAGTTCAGGTGAACCAAATTTCCAACTGAAACTTTGTAATTTTTCTAAAAATAGCAAATGATATTATTTAATTATGAAACTTGGTTTCTGAAGTTATTTTATGTGTAGAATAATTTAATAATTTTATTTTAGTGAAATAATTATTTGAAATATAAGGTCCTTAAGAAATGGCTCTATTTGGACAAAAATTGAATTAAATTTTAGAAATAGTAAATGATGTTCTTTCAAGTTGAAAATTTGTACGAGACATTCTCAATATATGTATTTAATTTCAGTAACATTAATTTTTGAAAATAATTATGGTTACTATTTATTGTAATTATTTTGGATAAAATTGGTAATTTCGCTATTTTAGTGAATTAATTAGTTTTTAACAAAATCAAAGTATGAGCCCTATATATTATAATTTCTAGATGTTCATAATGATGTTTGGGACACTTAAATTTTATCTTGTGATTAAATTCACTTGTTCACTTAATTTTTGCTAATTTTGAGTTAAAATTGCTATTTTTATAAAAATATATAATAGTTATTTTAGTATAATTCATGGTTAATAATTAAACTACATATTTTTGTGAGTCTATAGGTTTTTTCATAGAATGAATCGGGCTCATATACTATTTATTATGTATTTTCATAATATAAACCTATATATTAGCTTAATATATGATAGAGTAATTAGTACTAATGTGATATTTGTTGAATATGCAAAGGATTAGTATCTTGGAGTACATAATAAACACTGACCAGCTTGGGGAATGAGGAATTTTATGACTTTTAATTTAGATTTAAGATTTAATTGAGTTAATTATGAGGTTATAATAACATACTGTCGAATCAGTAACACAAAATAGTATTTTTAGATGTTTAGAAATATTGGTTAGTTATGATCCTTAAGATATCTTAATAGTACTTAGAATAATGATCGTGACGATATAAAGTTTACTAAAATCGAATTAAGCTTAAGAGCACAATAGCGAAAATGTACAAGAACTTAATATGACCTAGTAGTTGACTTGGAGTCCATATGTATTTTTCTAAGTGTGATAGGTGAGGAACGACCGCATCGTAAAGCTTAGGATTTTACGCTACTGTCAAGCTTGGGTAACTGGATATTTCTATTTTTGTGCAAGTAGACCTATGTCTACATGACTTAAAGTTAGTTGTGTTATGAATTGTAATGATGTACTGGATTGATTGGATACTTGATTCTATTGAATGTGTGTTGAAAAAGTGAAATGTTTCTTTGTATATGACTGATTCATCAATATGTATTTCTATTTGGAAAACTTGGAAACTGAACTATTCTTTAGGGCATTCACCCAAGTGAGCCCTATGCAAAGAAATGTAATATAAAGTTGAGAAACAAAACTGAAGTTGAGATAGTTGAATTGTTTATAATGTAGAACTTGAGATTCGTGCCTGATATTAGGTTACTGTACTGTTTACTGCATTCATGGCATGGTACGAAAGGACCTATGGGTCGAGTTTCTAAAAAGCTTGAGAACTGTTATGCTGGCTTTGGGACATATAAAATGCGTTGTTCAACCTATTTTGGCTACATTGAATGACTAACTATGCATTAGATTTTCAAACCACAGAAGGTGGTTTTTGTTGGGGGTCTTACTCCTAGGCAGCTCCTTGTTGCTTTAGGTTCCTAGATGTTGTATCCAGATGCCTGGGTATGTCGACTAACCGAATGAGGAATTAGAAAAGTATAGGATATCGGTACCGATACATTCTATGTACATGAGCATAGCATGGATTTTCTACATAAATAGTTTGTATTGATAACTCAGGTTACGAGATTGAATGTCTTATAGTCTTAATCTTTGTGAATGTATGTATGTGCATTCTATGTTTTGTTTTATCCATTATCACTTAGCTCACAGAGAGCTAAAGGGATACTTGTGTATCCTCAGGTTATGAAGAGGATTGATAGGGTAGTATTAGTTAAGGGAAAAAGTCTTTTGAGAGTGCATAAGACGAAGTCAGCCACTTTTAAAAAAGTTTTATTATATTTTGTTCTTAGTTCTATAAATGATCTGTATATATATAAAAAAAAAGTACTGTATTTTTTGTTTGGTTAAGTTTGTTAGATGTAATCTTTTATATAAACAAGTTTTAAGCTAAACTCCATTGCAGTAGTCTTTTGTTATAAACAGAACTTATGTTAAGTATAAACAAGTATTCTTATGTAATGGTACATCCTGTGCTATATCGGGATATGATACTCAATCCAATGACCTGGATCCGACCCGACTAACCCAAGTCCTACCTACGCATCCCCTTTTTGTTCCAGACCCTTTTTTATTTATTTCGATTTCTTTTCCTTTTTTATTTTCTTTTGTTTGTTTTGTCTTTTTTTTTTAATTATTGTTGATTTTGTTATTTTACTTTATTTTCTTTTTTTCCTCTTTATTTATTTATTTATTTTTATTTACCTCCAAATGTAAATGTAAATGTAAAAGAGAAAAAAAAAAGAAAAAAGAATGGTAACTTTTTTCTTTTTCGTTACTAGTTTAAATAAAAATAAATAAGCCATAATAAATAATAAATGAATTCGATAAACAAAAAAAAGGGATAAAATAAATAAAAAGGAAAATAAATAAAATAAGATTAATCACTTAGAAAAATTGATTTTCTGAAAATAAGTGAAAATAAATATACCTCTTTTCAAATTAGGACTATTTTAGAGTTTCTAAAAATAGGAAATTGATTAGGATGTTTTTAGGAATTTTTTTAAACAAATCAAAATTGAGTAAAGCGTAAACTTGATTATTTTCAAATTAAAACAAAACCAATCTACTAAAGTTTTTTACAAAAAAGAATTACGTACGTTTAATCCTGAATAGAGAGTATGTAGGCACTTACGAGGCGACGATAAAAATGAAAAAACCTAATTTTCCTTTTTTCTTCAATTTAGATTATTTTATTTGTCTAATTAGAATAGTTAAAATCGAGTTCCATATCATGAAATAAAAAAGGTGATTTTTAAAGGTTAAAAGTTAATTTTAGAAAGTTAATGGTACTCGTAAGGGTGTAAAAGTCCTAACCCCTATATTCAGATCTCTGGTTTTCAAAAAGTCGTATTTATAAATAGTTTTTTTAATCGATAGACCAGTAGCTAAGTTATAACTAATGACTCTTTTTCTCGACTCCGGTCGGGTGGCAACTCTAAATCTTTTCGAGTTGAAAAAAAATGGTTTTCTTTAAACCCTAGTTAAGGATCAGTATTAAATAGGTTGGGTTTAGTACTAATTAGTTTAAAGAAAACCTAAGTTTATAAAAAGAATCGGGAGGGTGAAAAATCAAGCTCAACATACATGTTGCATCTTATTATTGTAGCCATTAGTGGTGTGAATGCACTACAATTCCCTAATGTGTTTATTTCATGAATATGTAGAGCATCATCTATGACATCATCTTTCTTGTAGTCATATTTCTTATAGACCTTGTATTCTTAAAGTTTCTACAAGCTTATGCATTCATGAAATATTGGTAAGTGGTTTATCAAAACCATGGTTGGTGTTATTTCTTAGGTTTACTTCTTTTTGCCAACTTCCTTGAAAAGAATATCCATGTTGTTATCTTTAAGAATTTGGTTAGGTTATTTATAGTTACAATTTACTTTTGATGATTGAATCATAGTAAATAATGTTGATTACATCATTCTTTTCTAGGTTATTTTGTTTAGAAGTCCTAGGAATGTTTGTATGATACTAGAAGCTAGTGGTTTTCTATTCAAGTGGTGCCTAATTGTAGGGTTGGAAGATAATTCCTCACACATTTTTTTCTTTTTGGATGTAATGGACGTATTAGATCATTCCATACATCATTTTTCAGCTTAGCCAATTGCTTATCCTACTATCCTTCTTAAATCCTTATCATGAAAGACTAAGTCTCTCTAGTTTTTTACACATGTGCTAATATACATTTAGTTGGCACCATATGTAGATGGTAAGGGGTTTTGTTTATTTTTCTTTCATTTTCTTGATAAGATTACATCTTATGATCCTAAGTTGTAAGATCTTGTGAATAATTGGAAGACCATAAAATTTGTTGGTTTAGCTTTATAATTGGTGCCTACTAGAGGATTGAATGCACATTCCACATGTATTTCTTCCTTCTATAAATATCTTGCATCATTCCTTATCTCATGGTCTAACTTTGTCAAATTTCTTTTCTTTTGCAACTTGTTGATAATCTTATGTTGACTTTTGATCAACCAAATATTTCTACCTTTGACTTGTCAATTCTATGAGTATTTATAAGGAATATAGGTGGTTCCTATCACTATTTATAAGTGTACTAACAAATCATGATTGTATCTCTCAAATTTCTCTTAGCAATTTTAGCTTATCTAGATTGTATCTCTAAATATTTCATAGTGATTAGCCTAACTTATACTAAAGTTTTTAGAGGTTTATAGTGTTTGAACATATTAAATCCCTTAACCCATAAATAGGATTAAAGCCATCAAATAACAAATCATTTTCGCCACTCTTAGGAACTCATTGAATTCCTTTACTCTATCATTCATTATGACCATAATTCTCTCCCCTCTAACTTAAGCATCAGAAGGCCTTACTAGCTACCCCATATGGGGTTTTTTGCAAGTCCAATATTGTGCTCAACTAATGAACTACCAAGAGTTTGCTTAGGAGTCATACTAGTGATATTCACCCTCACCAATACATAACCTCAAGAATATAATATAACACTTATATTAACATCATTAACTACTGAAAATCCTTACATGTTGGTTTTATTCATAAACTAGCTCAAAAACTATTTATTTTCTTTGACGAAGAAAAGTACCAACTAAATAGAAGTAAAAATAAACATGAACTTTCTCGAAAATTCTTATTACTATAATTTAATAAATAATATAAATATGTTATGCAAAATTTTTCAGCTCGAAGTAACAACATTTAATATTTTTAAAAATTGTATAAATAGAGAACTTTCTTATGGAAGTATTATAAATCATCAATATTTTAACAAAATAAAATTACTACATTAAAGAAAATAAGAAATAACCCTAGTTTAATATTCTTAATATTTGAATGAAAATTGGACTGGAAAAATCTACTCATTGATGAACGAAAATCCAACCACCACTCTTTGTTGGCAGCTCTTCTCTCATGGCCAAACTTCTAACCCTAAAGCCACACATTGTTAGGTTATCATTTAGTGTGCAAACCCTAAGTTCCTTGCCTCTTATTTGAATTTCCCATAATTATTTATAAATTTTTATTTCATACCTATTCTAAGTTTTTTAGTGATATTTTTTTTTTATTCTAGGATGCTAAAATGACTAAAATTGTGTCCCAATCCCTTTTTATAAGGAGTTGTTTGATGGAAAGTGAAAATAGAAAAAAAAAAAAAACAAGCAACTTTCCAAGCATCCATTTTATAGATTATTAGTTGTAATGCTAGTTGAGTAGGCTTAATTCTTCCTTGATAGCTCATCCTTGTTTTGTTCTAGATTTCCTAGCTTATTGCTACACCTAATATCCCTTAGCAAACTATACCAACATGTTTATTATTGTTAATAATAATGTTTTAGGGTATAATTTGACTAATAGTTAGCATATTATATTAATATATGTACATATTAGGTACATAACATGTACATTTAATGATCATATTCTTACTTTACGTATTATTTTACTTTGAATTATTTCTTTTATACGTTAAGTAATTTATCTTTAAAGTCTCATCATATTTCAAAGCTCAAATTTTGAGTTTTTAATAAATAACTAGTGACATCAATAAAATTACACTTTCTTAAATTAAATATTCTATAAGCTTTATTTCAAGAAATAGATCTTGTTATGATTCTTCTTCTAACTTTTATGAACTCATAATGGAGTTTGACTTAATTCAAAAAGCATTTTTTATAGCCCTAAATTATATCAATTTGGAGCAATGAAGATCTCATACAGCCTGAATAGATAACATAGATTTGTCAAAGCGAACCACATCTAACCTGTGTTCCTAATCTACACATCTACTAGTTAGGTGGCTCTCATTTTACATTTCTTCTTTTATTATTTATTTATTTATTGGAAACTAAAAATTAATTAGAATGCTTGCAAACAAAAAATAATGGTTTCTAACATTATTGCTTCTTTTACAGGTTGAATCATGTTTAATTATTATAATCTACAAAAATAAATTAGTGGAATTCATGTTTGCATGTCAACATATAATTTTGTATATTGGTATCAATGATTGTTGTTGTTGTTAGATTTTGGTGATTGGGAATGTCCTGCAAAGAAATAAAGTTACTTGGTACCAGGGCTAGTTTAGTATGGCCACTCTAATTGTAAGTGAGTAAGTAAGAATAAGGAGAGTAAAAGAAAGTGGTCAAGAGTTATTAGATGTCTTTACAGAGTTTCTTTCTTGTATTTATAGGAGATTGTTGTGTCTGAAGCAGCAGTTATCGGAATAACTATTGAGACACTTGAAAATTTCTCGATTAGACACCTTCCTTGAAATATAGAGAGAGTAGGCAGTTATGTAATATAACTGTGCTCGTGATAACTATTCGCACCACGCACTTGAATTCAAATTGGGATCGAATCTGTATTCTCAACGAAAGGCCAAGAATGTTGATTATTCAGCTAGTTGGTAGCCAAATGGATGAGTAAATGAAGCTTTTAGCTATCAACCCCGGCTGAGTAAACGAAAATTGACTATCAATAATTGTGTTGTTAGCATGATTAGAGTAGTTAATCGAAATGGCTTTTTTTTTTATGCATTTTGATTATTCATGCTTGTTAGGATTGTTAGCACATTGTTATTTGATGTGTTCATTTGATTGCTTGCATGGCATGTTTGGAATATTGCAAAATTAGTTTTAGTTAACGTCTATTGGCTTACTATTTGCATATTCACATGGTTGATTAACATGTTCATATAGCTAGAAATTTGATATGTTTAATACGATATCTGCATGTTAAATTTGTTCACTTTGTCATTATTAAGTCTCTTCATTAAATGACATCTTGATTAAACAATTGCATGTCATGTCATCAATATTCAATCATTTTACTTAGTTTTAAAGATAAAATAGACTCAATAAAACTTACTGTAGCCATGGGCTTATTGGTCATTATTACTTCAAACAAGTAACCTTGGATATTGACTACATAATAAAAAAGAGTAGTAAATTCTATCTTAACTCATTACTATCCTCTCTGCATTTCATGTTGTACCCAATAACTGTATTGTTTACAATCAAAATCAAAACTGCATTTAACGACATTATAGCATAAGATTCCATATGTAAGATATATAAAAGTCTCAAGTTTAGAGATTATTTACGCTCATTTTTATATGAGATCCTCTATTAGTAGGTTGTGTCTAATATACCCACTTAACTTGGGGTAACTACTTATATAACTTGGGTATCTTTCTCTTGGTCTACTGAGATAATCTTAGTTACACAATGTATTAGTTTGGATATTTATGTCCCCATTTAGATATTTATTTGACTAAGGACAACTTTTAGAAAATATGATATCATGGAATCTTACTAATAATACACTTCTATTATTATTCAATACATACTGTATATACATAAGAGCATAAAAGTATACATCTATAATAAATACTTGCCTTTTATTAGTAATATTCATAAGTATATCAAAAATGTCTTAGCACATTGTGTACAGATTACAACACTCCTACTTGCACAATTGCTAAGCACTGCAGACTCTAAGTCTTAAGCTCCTCACATGGGTCTCATGTTTCTATTGAGGTAAGGCCTTTGAGGATGTGAAAATTCTTGAGCACATGTTTGGACCTCTAGTGAGACATGGGTCTTAAGCTGAGCTATGGCTACATTGTGATCACAATATAGGGTAATAGGATCAACAATACTTAGAACCACTGCTAACTTAAAGATGAAATTTCTAATCCAAACGACTTCTTTAGTTACTTTAGAAGTTGCAATGTACTTAATCTCTATTGCACAATCTATTATCATCTATTGTTTAGAACTCCTCCAACAAAAAACTTCTCCATTTAAATAGAACACATAGCCTTACTGCGATTTCAAATCATCCTCATTTGTATGGAAACTAGCATAAGTATACTCTCTAACAACTAGCTGCTCATCTCCTCTATAGACCAAGAACAAATCCTTCATTCTTCTTAAGTACATAGATATGGTCTTAACAACAAACTAATGATCTTACTTAAGTTAGCTTGATATTTACTCATCATGCTTATAGCATAAGAGATGTCTAGCTATGTACATGACATATACAATAGACCTAATAGTAGAAGCATATTATATTCTATCCATTTTATCCTTCTTCGCTTATGTTTTAGGATACATTGCCTTGCAGAGATGTATATGATGCAATATAGGAAAAAATCCTCTCTTGAAATTTTTCATGTTGAATTTATTCAATACCTTTTTTATGTATGTGCTTTGACTTAGCCTAAGCAACCCTCTAGACCTATTGCATGTTGAATTTATTCAATACCTTTTTTATGTATGTGCTTTGACTTAGCCTAAGCAACCCTCTAGACCTATTTCAGTATATCATAATTCTTAAGATATAGGTTGCTTCTCCTAATCATCAAGAATCACTTACCTTACTAAATCCTGGTGGATTACAAGGTAAGTATATCATTTCCAATTAGAAGGGTATTGTCAACATATAAAACTAAGAACACAATCATGCTCCTACTCACCTTCTTATAAATGCAAAGTTCTTCTAGATTCTTGAGATAGCCAAGTTCTTTTACTGGCTCATTGAATCTCATATTCCAACTTTGAGAAGCTTGCTTTAGTCCATAAATATACCTTTTCAACTTATAGATTTTATTAGCTTTCCTAGGTGCTATAAACCAGGAGGTTCTACTATGTATGCTTTCTCCTTAACTTTCCATTTAAGAAAGCTATTTTAACATCCATTTGCCCAATCTCATAATCCTTATAAGTTGCTATTATAGGCAAAATCTAAATGTATTTAAGCATTACTACTTACAAAAAAGTTTCATCATAGTCAATTCCATGATGCTGAGTGAAATATTTTGCTACTATGCTAGCTTTATAGGTACTTACATTTCCATCCATGTTGGTCTTCTTTTTAATGACCCATTTGCACCCTATATGTTTTACCCCAACTAATGCATCCATTGAATCCCATACTTAATTTGTATACATCAAGTCCATCTCAAATCTCATAGCTTCCAACTATTTTTGAGTCTAGTGAAGCAATTGCTTCATCACATGCCAACAACTTGTTATTCTTGACAAGTAATGTAACTTCCTAATTTGTCACAAATAGATTTAATCTCTTAGTTTCTCAATGCACTCTTGTTGACTTAAGCAATTCTCGTGTTTTAAGATTAATCTATGCTTGTGGCATCGTAGGTACTTGTCATATTTGTTTCCACCTTCAATTCTCCATGTTTTAACTCATTTGTGGAATCTTAAATTTCTTCAAAGTCCACTTTACTCTTACTACTTTCTTTGGAGATAAACTCTCTTTCTAAGAATGTAGCATATCAAGCAATAAAAACTTTATGCTTGCTCGGGAGATAAAAGTAGTATCCTTTAGTTTGTTCGAGATATCTCACAAATATGCACTTACTAGACTTTGTTGCAAGCTTATAAAAAAATCTACTCTTCACATAAGCACCATAGCTCTAAACTTTATGACAAGACACATTGGGTTTCTTCCCAAACCATAATTCTTATGGTGTCTTATTTACTACCATAGTTGGAACACAGTTGAGTATTTATGTTGTCGTTTCCAAGGTATAACTCCAAAAGGTTAAAGGAAGATTTGCTAACTCATCATTAACCTAACCACACTTATTAGGGTGCAATTCCTCTTTTTTAAAACACCATTCCACTCTAGTGTTCCAGAAGTTGTGAATTTTGAAATTAGTCTACACTCTTTCAGGTAGTCAATGAACTCTTTTAACTAAAATATTCTTCACCTCTATCACTACAAAGAATTTTTATCTTCATGCCAAGTTGATTTTCTACTTCACTTTTAAATTCTTTGAATTTCTCAAAAGTTTTTTACTTATGCCTCATCAAGTAGATATATCAATATCTATTCAAATCATTAATAAAAGTCATGAAGTAAGAATATCTACCTTTGGATTATGTTGATAATGGCCTACACACATCACCATGTCTAAATTCTAATAACTCTCTTACCTTTCACCTTTGTTGGTAAAAAGGTTTCTTAGCCATTTTACCTTGTAAACATGTTTTGCAAGTGTATATGGATTCAAAATCAAATGAATCTAAATGCCCTTTAGAATGAAGTTTTAGTAAGCACTTCTCATTTACATGGCTAAGTCTACAATGCCAAACATAAGTTAAATTTGAATCATACATCTTTTGTTTCTTAGTCTTGATGCAATGAACAAGTTCACTAGTATTAAAAATATAAAGATCATTAACTAATGTTCCATCACCATAAAACATTCCTTCCATATAAAATGATCAACTTTTTTTTAACTCAAAAACATATCCCTTTACATCTAAATATGATATCAAAATTACGTTATTCGTGAAACTAAGAATATAATAGCAATTCTCTAATTCTAATACAAGTCCATTAGGGAAAGAAATTATGTAAGTTCTTATAACTAATGCATTAACTCTTACTCCATAGCAACTTGTAGGTCCACTTCTCTTATGGACAACTTCTTACTCTTATTTAGACCCTACAATTTAATAGAGATATGAGAACTGTATCATGAATTCGTAATTCATGCAAAAGAAACTAATAATATTGCATTTAATCATAAATATACTTGAAAAGTTACCCTCACTTGGCATCTTCTTCTTGAACTAAATGCAATTTCTCTTCTAATGGCCCTTCCTACCATAATAAAAATAGATGACATCATTCTCATTAGAATTGGACATTTTTTGTCCCTTCTTAAACTTAGCTTGCTCTTCCTTATTTGCTTACTTAGCCTTGGAATTATTAGCTCAATTGGCATCTCTCATATTGGACTTACCAATCTTGAGAGCTTCCTAAGGTACCTTTGAATTAGACTTCATTTCATGTTTATCTATCTTTAACATAGAAAGAAAATCCCTTAGGGAACTCTCCATATTATATTTCATGACAAATTGGGAGAAGGAATCTAGTAGAGAAGCCAATATCAAATCAATGGATAGTTTATTATCTAACTTAGAGCCTAAGCTCTCCAGCCTCTTTATGTAGCCTATCATCTTGAGTACATGAGGTCAAACTTAGCTCCTTTCAACGATCCTATAGTTAAATAGGGCTCCAAATGTATTGTACTACTCAACCCTAACACTCTCCTAGAATAACTCTTACAAGTGAGCATATATCTCTCATATAGAGATATTCTCATGCTGCTTCCCTTTAGCCTTCTTAAATTAAATAGGGCCCCAAACGAATTATATCACTCGACCCTAGAACTCTCTTGGAATAGGTCCTATTACTATGCATATATGTCTCTTGTAAACATATTTTCATGCTACTTATGTAATTTAGATGACATTATAGACATCATTAGACATATGACATCAATAAAGTCTTTAGTTGCTTTTGATATTGCTTCTGTTCTGCTATGGTGGCATCTTTGCTCAATCCTTTGATTTCTTCCTCTTCTATGACATATAATTTCCTTTTATGCCTAAAGATAATTTCTTCCTCAGTCAATCAAGGAAATTTAGTCCAATAAGGATATTATCTTTGTCTAGAATAGATAGTAGCGATAGGTTATTATTGTTTGCCATTTTAGACCCGTACAAAATAAATGCAAAGTTTAGTATTTATGAATAGCTTATTTCCTAAAAGGTCTTTCTAGTCTGCTCCCACTAATTTATTCAAAGCTAATAACCCCCTCTATTAGATTCATAAAACCTCATTGGAAGGTTTTCTAGTGGATCAAAAAAATCTAAATAAAGTTAATATGCACACAACTGAGCTATACCTATGTATTATATTACTTTAGATAGGCCTTAATTGATCACCAATTGTAAATCTATATGACTTTTCAATTTTTTTTGTTGGGCTGACAACACACTTTAAATAAGTCCATATTTTACAACCCAATACTTGCCTATTAAATTATCAACTTTAGATGAGTTAACAAATTAACGATATAATTTAAGTTGACGTAATAATAGATTAGAAATATAGTAATTTAATGAAAGTCCACAACTAAGCTATATTGACTCACATGGAATCCTAACTATTTTATATTCATAACCGGAGGACAATATTATTATCTTGACTTAATATATTTAGGAGATTTCATTTATGTCTCACCTAACTCATACACTAATATCAATTTACATAAATAATATTTGCATACATTTAACTAAATAAATAACTAACAATAAAATGGGGGAAAATTACAAATAATCTTCTTAAACTTTGACTTAAGTGCAGATTAACTCCTTAAACTTTCAAAGTATGCATTAAGACCCCTTATATTTTAATAAATTGGTAAAATAAAGGACATTTCCTTTTTTAGTTAGAAAAAGTCACATTGTTGTTAAAGTTTTAGTGCACCAAAATCAAAGTTTATAAGGGTTATTTTTAACCTAATAAGGGGTCTTAAAGTATACTTTAAAAGTTTAGACAGTCAATTTACATTTAAGTTAAATTTTAGAGGGGTTATTTGCATTTACCCCATAAAATAATAACACAATGATCATGAGTCAACTAAAAGTATATGAGCCTAACCTAGGCCCATACTTGAGGGCCATGGGACCTAACATCCATTTACACATATTACAGGTTCTTTTAGCCTTTAGGACTTCTCTATGTCTTGAATAAATATGGCCTCTAACCATCCATTCTAGTACTTAGAAAATTCCAATTTCCTATAATATCTAATTTAGAAAATAAAGTACAAATGGAGTTTAATTCTGGGCTTACAAGCCCATACATACTAAATTTACATTTTATATATGGGTACGTAAACCCAAATAAAATATAAAATTATGATAGTTTGTTGAGCTCAACCCACTCAAAAGATACGTAGGCCATATTCCATAAAATCATAAATATTCACATAAAGTCCATTTAAAATTCTAGGCCCATGATTAGGCACAATGCAAAATAATTCCATAAATTTCACAAAATATTAACCATATATTTCAAATTGATTGTTACCATTGTGGTAAACATAAGCTTAAGACTTAGAAAAATTCTCATAAACAATAACTCAAAAATCTTATTTAAAAGAATTTCTAGCCTCGTAAAGTTTTAAAAGCATTATATTTGATATGCATAATTCCATAAAACTACCTTCAAATGGTTGAAAATAATGAATTTTATTCAATGAATTTATTGACTTTTCAATTTTAATACCCTTTATAAAAAATTTGATTCACATTGGTCGTTTGAATAATTACATTGAATGAAGGAAATTAAAAATAGAAAGTCTAGAGCGTATCATGAGCCTACTCCATGAATAAAATTATTAATGCTTGAAAAATAGCTCTCTTATGCCTATCTCATAATTGCATTAAGATAAAAAGAAAAATTATGTAAATTGCAATTCTTCCTAAAATGCTTTCTACTTCTAAAAAGAATTAACCCACATTTAACATCAAATCCATTGCATAAAACATGATAAAATTAATCACATCAAAATTGTAATAGTCATTTATGAAACAATACAATTCTAGGCTAATAGTAACATTTTATGCATGTGCATGAGGCTTTGATGCCATTGATAAGTTTTGTAAATGAGATGAACGCAACAAGGTTAAAATTTATTATAAAACATATTTCATAGTATCCATGTGTAACATATTAACATTTACAATGAATTAAATAAATAAATTAATAGGATTTTGTAAGAAAGTATACCTTTCTTATTATGAAATATCCTTCTCATCCTAGGGATAGAGTTCAAGCGTAATCTAAGATTTTCTTTGCTTTTTGTTAAATGTGTTCACCACAAGTGTATAAGATCCCTCTAGCAAATACAATTCTAAATACAATCCCTCTAGTAATATCCACACATACAGTAATAAGATCTATTCCTAATACTTATACTACTAGGTAACTTTGATTAGGAAAAAAAGAAAAGAAAAGAAAAATCAAAAGCAAAAGGTATATGCAATGATATTTCCTATCTTCTCTTGTAACAATGTTTGAATCTCTAGAAAATTAAAAAGCAACGAGTCTTGGATCAGGAAAAGAAATAACCAAATTCTAGATAAGAAACTAGGTTCACTAATTTATTCCTTAATTCACTATTAAAAACAAAACTAATAATTGCCATTTGTTACAAAACTTCAAATGAGTTTTCAATATAAAATGCCCCCATTTGTTAATATATAATAATAATGTTAAGAATATGTCATAATATGCATTGGTATTAGCAACTACATTTACATATATATAACTAATAAACAAACATCATAATATATACATATGCCATTATGGGTTCAAGCTCCCCTACAACAGCCACGTACGACGAAACCATGGACCACCATGTGTCCTTGACAACTAAGCTCCTTATCATAGGAGCTAAAGGTATAAGGATCTTTTCTTGAACTCCCGACTTTCCATACTCCCTTAACTCATCAAACACTCCAAATATTCTCTTTAAACGCTCTAAATGCTTTCTCTTTATTCTCTCATTGCTAACTTAAACATTGGAGCACCCTCATTGGTACTACCATAAGGGGCTTTTTTGCTAGTCCTTCACTAAGCATGGTTGGTGAAAAATCACTAATGGATTGTTGACCTTTGGATCTGTCACTTGTGCCTGCCTTTAAGGCCTCCAATCTCTGACCAGGAGGATTCTCTCTTGTCAACTTATCCAAGATGAGTTCCTATACATGGAAGAATTGTAGTTGAACTCTCTAAGGGCCCTACTTAGACACGTCCTACTCTGCTTAGACTCTTGCCTAGTTGTCAACTAGCCAAGTGCCGAGGTCGACCTATCGAATACCAAGTCTAAGGTCACTACATGTTGAGCCTAACTCTTTTAGCTTATGAAACTGTAGTGTCATTCAATTGCTTCGGTAGCTCCAAGCACAATTCCTCAATAGTAACCCCTACATCATTTCAACTTAGCCATGGCATCCCAAGACCCCAAAGTACAAACCCATTGATAAGCCACCACCTATCTCCTACTTTTCTAACACTTATATTATATTCCTTTTTGTCATTTGTCATATTTGCCCCTTTTCGAACATATTAAGATTCTTTTTCTGACATTGTCTTTTATGTAATTTTTCATTATTGTATTGTTACCCTAAAAGACTTGCTATAAGTAGTCCTTTTTACTGTAACCGCAATTATCTTACACCTTTATAGATATTGAATATCCTTGTTCTTGCGAGATACTCTTCTCTAAGTGACATTTTCCCCTACACTTTTATCTAATCTTTTGGAGTAGCTCGAGATTAGTGACAAGTAGATCTTAGTATTAGCTTATGTGTCATATCAAGTGAAGTATTAAGTCATGTTGTGTTCATTAGTACATCATATCCTCTAAGCAACTTCATAGAAACTACTGTGTTTATTGTCTTTTCATCTATTACTTTATTCTTTGATACTTCAAAGGACTTACTATTACTACTTCCTTTGGTAAGCCCTAGTGATCAACACAGCTCCTAGGTACATCAACTAACCAAAGCAACCACCAAACTACCACTTTTGATATAAAACATCACCATTTAGCACCACTACTTTAGGCACATCCATCCAACAAATTGCTAGATGCAAAAAAACACATCTCAAACCCCTCAACAAGTTGACTATGGTAGGTCATGATATATTGTATCAAGGCCCGATAAGGGCAGCCCTATCTATGGGATGGGTCTAAGTTCACATAAAGCTTCAAATGAAGCTAGAATTTGTGAAAACAAGCTATATATATACAAATGAATCTAAGGATATAACTTACCAAAGAACTCCATAGACTCACGAACTAGCTCTATGTGATGTATAAATAGTTCAATGAGGTCATTCACCATCTAGCCCTGCTTAAGGGTTAGGATAATAGTTAGATAAGCAAGCTAGAAATAACTCACAAGAAGAAGATTTTGTATACTCAATTATTCAAAAAGATGACTGTGGTTATAAACACGAGGGTATTTATACATGAAATTCTAGGGTAACTTACTAAATATGGAAAAGAAAAAAAGGGGTATTGTCTTAAACAAATATTATATAAGGAACTTTAAAAGGGTATAAAAAGGGAAATCAAAAGTAGAAGCTACGTATAGTAACTCCATCATGTAAGAAGCTTGGACATGTGACTAACAAATACAAGTAAGCTTCTAATAGAAACAAACATGAGAATATGGTGAGGATAGCTAATACCGAGCTGACCTATGGGCTCTCCTAAGGTAAGTTTAGCTTAGATGTTATCTAAGCAACTTGGAGTAAAGTTAGTCAAGTTGTTGGATAAGTGCATCGAACTATTCATTAAACATTCTTTAGGTTGGCATTCAAAGATCAGTGACATGTATAGAAGAGCTCAGCTAGGTAGTAATAGCAGATTAGCAAATAGAAGAAACTCGGATTCTTTGAGTATAAGTTGGGAAAGGAGAATATGCTTTACTAAGCTTTGGAGTCCTTGCACTTAGGCTCGAGTTAGTGGTCTTATAGCTTGATTCTTATCATTCCCTCTTGTTGACTTGATTTTGGTATCAAATATAGCTAATCTTCTTGTTATGATTCATCTGAGTGGTATGGAATGAGGTTGGCAATGTTGAATATGTCATATACTATGAAGTCTTTTTGCAGTTCCACTCTATAAGCATTATTGTTGATCTTCTAAAGTATCTTGAATGGCCTTTAGGTCGGGTGGACAACTTGTTCTTCCTCTTGCTTGGAAACCTTTTTTTACTCAGGTGTAACCACAAAAAATCACTAGGTTGAAATTGTTTCGCTTTCCTTCCTTTCCTTTCTTCCTCTATCTTCTTGGCAACTTAGTTGATCTATTGGGTAACCTTCTGGTAAATCTATTAGAAGGGTAGAGCTCTAGTTCTTGCTTCTTAGTCTTCTTGGTCAAACAATGGCATCGGGGTATGCCCAGTTATGTCATGTACTCCCTTGTTGTAAGCAAATTCTACCATAAGTAAACCTATATCCTAGTTAGCTAATTTCTTTCCTATTGAAGCTTTGAGTAGAAAACCTAAAGTGCGATCAATGACCTTTGTTTGGCGATCAATTTGACGATGGTAGGAAGTGTTTCCCATCCGATGCTAGAGGGTTCTTCATAAATGGCTTAAGAACTCTAGGTCTCAGTTCGACACTACACTTCTCAGTACGCTAAGCAAACAAATGATCTCTTGCAAAAAGAGAAAAACAATAGTCAAAGTATCGTTACTTTTAGAACAAGGCACAAAGTGTGCCATCTTATCGAATTTGTCTACAATGACCATCACTAAGTCTTTGCTTCAGGTAGTTTGGGGTGAATCAAGGACAATGTTCATGCCTAAACTAACCTATGGTTTGGTCAAGATGAGTAAAGGCATAGTTCTCCCTTACTTAGCTCAACTTTTCATCTTTTTATATATCATACAGTTCCTGACCACACAGTGCATGTCATGCCTCATATTTGGCTAAAAGAATCTTTCATTCAATAGCTCATAGGCCCTCCTTTCTCCAAAATGTCCTAGAAGCCCATTACCATGAGCTTCTCTTACTAATAGTTCCCTAAGAGAACAAGTTAGCATATACAACTTGCCATTTTAGAATAAGTATCCTTCCTCTATATGGTAGTCATCTACTATAATTCCTTCTTCATAATGCCTATTTATGGGACTAAAATGAAGGTCTTAGGGATATTGCTCCTTAATGCTTACAAATCATAATAGTTTGGTCTACAACTTAGTAAGAAGAACATGTTTCCTTGATAAGGGGTTGGCAACCACATAGGTTTTGCCTTATTTATACTTAATTGCAAAATTGAATCCTTTTAGAAATTTAATCCATCATGCTTGCCTTTTAGAAAGCTTAGTTTGACTCTAAAGGTATTTCAAAGACTCGCGATCAGTGTAAATGACAAACTCCCTTAGTAGAAGGTAATGTTGCCATACTTGAAGAGCTTTAATTAGTATGAGGAGTTCTTTGTCATATATAAAGCAATTCAATTGGGGTCCTCTCTACTTCTCACCATGATATGCAATAGGTCGGCCTTCTTATATCGACATGGCCATTATACCAACACCTAATGCTTCATACTCATGCTCAAACACCTTTATGAAATTAGGCAAAGCCAACATGGGCATAGAGGCCAGCCTCTCCTTTACCTCGGCAAAACATTTTTCTTCTCTTTCTTCTTACTTGAACTCAACATTCTTCTTCATTAGTTCAATGAGGTGTGTAACAATAGTGTTGAAACCCTTAATAAGGCATCAATAAGAGGAAGTTAATCATGGAAGCATCTTACTTTAGAATAAGTGGTTGGGGTCAGCTATCAACAATAGCTTGAATTTTCTTAGTATCAATACATAGACCTCCTCCACTTACAACATACCTTAAGAAGACTGCTTCTTCCTGATAGAAGCAACACTTCTTTAAGTTATCAAAGTGCTTCTTAGCTCAAAGTATGTTAAACACAACTTAAAGATAGTCAGCATGACTCAACAGGTTGGCACTATACATGAGGATGTCATCAAGGTAGACCATGACAAATTTCCTAATCAAATCTTGCAGTACATTATTCATTAACCTCATGAAAGTACTTAGGTCATTTGATAAGCTAAAGGGCATCACCATCCACTTGTATAGATCGTGTTAGGTCATAAATGTACTTTTTCATTCATCTCCTAGTCTCATGTGAATCTGATGATAGCTAAACTTCAATTTGATCTTATTGAAGATTCTAGCACCATTCAATTCATCAAGCATATCATCTAATCTTAGAATAGGGTATCTATACTTAATTGTTATCTTGTTTACAACTCTGCTATCCACACACATACACTAAGTACTATCCTTCTTTGGCATAAGTAACATTAGCACAATACAGGAGCTATGACTATCTCTTATGTATCCCTTCTTTAGTAGCTCATTGACTTGTCTCTAGAGCTTAATAGCTTGCTCTGGATTCATACGATAAGCAAGCTTGTTTGGTAAGGTGGCACTAGGTATTAAGTCAATATAGTGCTCATTTCCTAAAATAGGGAGCAGTCCTTCAGTCAATTTCTCAAGAAATAGATCAACATACTCATCCAATAGTTCCCTAACCTCTTTAGGTAGCAGAACTTGCTCCTTCAATTCCAATAGCCTTATAATCAGTAGAAAATTCGGCACATCAAATTTAGTGGCTTCTCGAAGCTCAGATCGACTAAAAATTAATGTCTTCTTGGATCTTTTGGCTAACTTAGCCTGCAATTTACTTCCTTGGCTTGTGGTCATGGGGTTTAAGATGATCCTCTTCTCTTCCTTTTCAAATGTATACGCATTTCTAAACCCATCATGTATAATCCTTCGATAAAAAAACCAAGGTAGGCCCAAGAACACATGTGATGCCCACATAAGCAATACACCATAGAGAATTTCATTAGAATAATTCCCAATTGAGATCAATAGTAGTATTTGCTGACTAACATGTAGTGCTCCATTCTCATTTAACCAATGCAACTTGTAAGGTCTTAGATGTGATAAAGTCAGTAACTTGAGCTTCTGAACCAAGCTAGTAGATGCCATGTTAATGCAACTCTTATTATCTATAATGAGTGCACACACCTGATCATCTACTTTACATGTGATATGAATAAGTTTTCTTGTTACTCTTCCTCAATAGTTGGCCCAATGTTCAAAGCTCTTCAAACAACTAAAGTTAGCTTATCCAAATCATCTATGTATACATTCTCTTTAATAAGCTCTTTGCTATACATGTTGAATTCCTCCTCTAGTTCAATCTTCTCTTCAAGCTCTTAATTAGTACTTTCTACTTCAATGTTAGGGACTTCATCTTTAATGACCATGGTACGTTAATTAGGGCACTAGGCAGCTATGTGACCAAAACCGTAGCACTTAAAGCACTTAATTTGGCTCGTCTTCCATCTTGATCCCTAATCTTTCTTAAAAGTTCTCTTCAGCACTTATTAGTTTCAACTCAATCATGAGATCAATCCTTTGACTAAGCTCAATACTGGATTGAACTTGGTTGCCACCTTAGGTAGGTCAGCTAATTTGAAGAGGTTAGCTTAATTGAGGTTGGTTTAGCCTATTTCTCCTCTACGTTTCCACACACAAAGCAATGCCTATAGCTTCATCCAAAGTAACAAACTGTTGTAGTTCAACAACATCTTGGATTTCTGCTCTCTATGCTAAAAAAAATTTAGTTACTGTATAAGCTAAGGGTTTACTAACCTCACATCGGATCATAAGCATTTGGAATTCTTGCACGTACTCATCAACAGTATAGTTCCCTTGCTTTAACTCATAAAGTTGAGTAAAAGCATCCTGTAGAAAGGTATCTTGTAGAAATTTGGCTCAAGGAACCTTTTCATATTGAGCTAAGTGCTAATCTCTCAATACCATCTCGTCTTCTCATGGCCTGAAAGTTTCTTCACCACATTGCAACATAGCCTAAGAACTCTACAGCAACAGTTCTAACTTGTTTATAGTCCTTGTACTGATAATATTCAAAACCTCGCTCTACCTTCTCCTCCTAGTTTAGATATAATGTGCTTAGAAGTTAAGCTGATCACTAGGGCTTACCGTAGAAGCTATAACCAAGTGGGTCATTCGAGATATTGAAGAATGGAGGAATGGAAAAGTTGACAAAATATAGTAGCTGAAGTTGCTCAAAGGATATAATGCACCAACAAACACAACACAACTTAGTATTTCACTTGATATGATGTACAAGAGTGTAGAGGTGTAAGATAAGAGTGTAAGGGGAAATGTTTCTTGGAGAAGGGTATCTTGCAAGAACAATTATATTCAATATCTATAAAGGTGTAAGATGATTCTAGCTACAAAGGACAAAGGGATATTTAGAGTAAGTCCCTAGGGCAACAAGGAAATATATGCAATTGCAATAAAGGATAATATAATAATACTAGTTTAGTACATTGCTAAAAGGGTAAAAGTGGACAAATAGTACAAATGAATATAGTACAATGTCAGAAAAAGGAATGATAGGTCATATGCCGTAATTAGGTTTATGTTCTAGGATCTTGGGGTATTGTGGTTGAGTAGAGTTGATGCTAGGGTTACTATTGAGGAGTAATGCTGGGAGCTATTGAGGTGATTGGATGACATTGCAGTTCAGTTGGTTAGAAGAGTAGAGCTCAACATATAGTGCCTTCGAACAAGGCACTCGGCAAGTCAGCCTAAACACTCAATAGGTCGGCCTTAACACTTAGCAAGTTGGTCTTGACACTTGATAGGATGACATTTAGGTAAGACTCTTAATAAAGTAAGGTGTAACCAAGCTAGGCCCTTAGAGAGTTCATTTATAGCTCTCCCATGTATAAGAACTCATCCTCGATAGGTTGATAAGAGAGAATTCTCTAGGTGAGAGATTTGAGGCCTTGAAGGTAGGCCTAAGTGATGGGTCTAGAAGTCGATAGTTCATTAGTTCCTCAGGATTGTTAAAGATTTTCCCTCAAATCTTGGTCTTCTTCTTCTTCTTTTGGTACATAGAGCATCAAGTTAACGACCTTAAAAGTAGGAGACACTCCATATCCTTCAGGAAGTTTTAGTTTAGAGGTATTGTCATTGACACATCGAAGGATCTTGAAAGGGCTATCTGACTTAGGTGATAACTTATTTATCCTATTCCTTAGGAAACGCTCCTTATTGAGGTGAATCCAGATATGATCTCTTGTGTTGTAAATGACTCACTTCCTTCTTCAGCTTCCTTGTTCTCTCTATCAAGCCACAGTCTTGGCTAATTACTCAACAACCTTTTGATGCAATTTCTAAAACTCCTCGATGTGTTGTAGGCTTAATTGACTCCTTCCTTAAGAGGTCGAGTTGATAATCATGTCTAAAGGTAAGTTTAGGCCAAGTCCATTAACAACATCGAAAGGTTCCCTTCCTGTTAAGATATGAATGGAGCGGTTGTAAGTGAACTAGATGATGGACAAGTAAAGATCCTAATCATGTAGATTCTTCTTAACAATAGCTCAAAAGAGGTTGCCTATAGTTTAGTTCATAATTTCTATTTAGCCATTTGTTTGTAGATGGCAGGAAATACTAAACATGAGCTTAGTGTCGAGCTTCTTCTACAGTGTTCGCCAGAAGAAGCTTGTAAACTTCAAATCATGATAAGATAAAATGCTCTGTGGAACTCTACACAGCCATACAATCTCCTACAAAAAGAGGTTAGCAACAAATAAAGCATCATTAGTTTTATGGCAGGAGATGAAGTGGCTTATTTTACTAAACCAATAAATGATGACCATAATGGAATCATGTTTCTGAGGTGTTTTAAGTAAGATGAGCATAAAATCCATGCTTAGATCGGTCTATGTCCTCTCATGTATAAGTAAAGGTGTATATTCTCCATATGGCTCCTTTCTTCCCATGGCTCGTTTGCTCACCTTACACTGCTTAAGAATTTTTTGCATATCCTTCATCATCCCAAGCCAATAGAAGTACACTTTTAGCAACTTGGCCATTCTCTTCTCACAAAAATGATTGGCTAAGCCTCCAGCATGAGCTTCTTGGACAAGTAATTCCTAGCAGAACCACTAAGCACACATACTTACCTTTCCTTCATAAAAAATCCTTAGCTTAGATAGAACCCATTTACCACTCCTCCAATGTTGCATTTAGCCACTAAGGCTCCAAAGTACGGATCATGCTCATATTGATTTAGTAGTGTACCAAACCTAACTATCTTAGTTTACAATGTTGTGATAAGGACATGTTAACAAGAAAGTGCATCGGCTACAGTATTTGTACTTCCTTTCTTGTATTTGATGACAAAGCTAAAATTTTCTGGGTACGTAACCCATTTAGCATGATGTCAAGAGAGTTTTTGTTGGCCTCTAAGGTATTTGAAGGACTTATGGTTTATATAAATGATAAACTCTCTCGGCAGTAAATAATGTTACCAATTTTAAAGTGCTTAGACAAGAGCATAAAACTCTTTGTCATGTGCCGAGTAATTCAATGTGGCACCTCTGAGCTTCTCATTGAAATATGTAACTGGTCAGTACTCTTGCATGGGAATTACTCCAATATTGACTTAAGATGCATTACATTATTGGGGTAGAAGTCAACTTGGACATAATCTCATCAAAACTACTCTAAGCCTTCTCGAACCATTTGAGTTTCAGAGTTCTTCTTAGTCAACTCAGTTAGTAGTATAGCTATAGAACTAAAGTTCCAAATGAATCTTCGATAAATGAACCTAGACCATGAAAACTCCTTACTTTGGTAACATTAGTTGACATCAACCATTCGAGAATAGCTTGGACTTTCTCATCATTAACTTTAATACCTCCTTCGAAAACAACATAAATAAGGAATACTACCTTGCTCTGGCAGAACACACATTTCTTTAGATTGCAGAATAATTGCTCGACATGGAGGATTTCAAATACAGATCTTAAGTGCATGACATGAGAAATGAGGTCGATACTAAATACTGGAATATCATCAAAGTAAACAACAACACATTTACCAATTAATGATCTCAAAACATGATTCATGAGCCGTATACAGGTGCTTGGTGCATTTGTAAGCCTAAACGGCATCACCATCCACTTAAATAGACTGTCCTTTGTCTTGAAAGCAGTTTTCCACTCATCTTTAAGTCTTATTCCAATCTAGTGGTAGCCACTCTTTAGATTAATCTTTCAAAATACTCGCATACTATGCAACTCATCGAGCATATAATCTAATCATAGGATCAAATATTGATACTTAATAGTGATCTTGTTAATAGCTCGATTATCAATACACATTCTCCATGAGCCATCCTTCTTCAACACTAAGATAGCCAATGCAACACAAGGGCTTATGGTCTCTCGAACATATCGATGTGCAATCAACTCGTCAACTTATTACTTTAGCTCAACTGCTTAGTCAAGATTGAGCCTATAGGTGGGTTGATTAGGTAAAGCAACTCTAGTTGGAGATTAATGCAATGCTCTATCCCTCTAACAAGGGTTAAGCCTCTTGGCAACTTGGTAAGAAATAAGTTGTCATACTCTTGAAGCAATGTTTGCACCTTAATAGGTAAAGCTCTAACTTCTTTCAACTCTAGTAGCCTTCTAATAATTAAAAATACACACTTCTTCATCTTAACATCCTTAGAAAATTAAGCTTGGGAAATCACTAAGGAGTTCCTCTACAGTGATCTAGTAATCTTCTCTTATGACTCTTGAACTTCTTTGGGGCTTAGGGTCAAAATAACCTTCTTCCCATCCTTTTGGAACATATAGTGTTCCTATACCCATCATGAAGTACCTTCAAATCAAACAACTAGGGTTGGACTAGTAGAATATGTGATGCACACATAGGTAAGACATTGTACAATACCTTATCCTTGTATTTGTCACCAATAGTGATTAACATTCTGACTTGTTTGGCAATAAGTAAACCTCCCTTCTCATTTATCCAATGAATCTTGTAAGGCTTAAGATGAGGGTAGGTCAGCAACTTTAGAGCCTTTACTGCTCCTTATGCTATGACATTAGTATAACTCCCTCTATTGATGATCAAAGCACATAGTTTGCCATTCACTCAATAGTTTGTATGGAAGAGGTTCTCTCTTTGTTCATTCTTGTCAAAGGTAAAGGTATTAAGAGATCTTCATATGACCATATAGTAGTCTCCCATTTCAAGTCGAGTTATGATGTCTAAATCTTCTTGAAACTCGTCTATCAGTTAATCGAATCTTACTTCTTCTTCTTCCCCTTCACTAGCACTCTTTACTTCAAACTAAGGCTTGTCTCCCTTAATGGTCATGATACGTCAATTTAAGCACTAACTAGCCAAGTTAGCTATTCTATACTCAACTAAGTTGATTTCACCTCTGCCTTTTGACCATTTTTGCTATTCAAATGGTCTCATCTAGATTTCTAAGCTTCTATACTTCTACTATATTAATAATCTTGGAACTTAGTCAAAAAATGAACCTTGCTATTGTCCGTGCTTTGGATTCATCAACATTACATTGGATCATTACTAACTAGAACTCTCAAACATACTTATCCACTGATCAACTACCTTGTTTGAGTTCTTGAAGATGTCGGAAAGTGTCCTACTGATAATGTTCTAGAACAAATTTACTCCTCAGAACTCTCTTCATCTCATTCTAAGTTTAGATATCACATCAAATATACTGATGTACATTTTGCAGTTTCTTCACCACATTATTATATATCCAGAAAATTCTAAAGCAACTACTCGAATACATATTGAGTTTTTGTAATTATAGAAGTTAAATATCTTTTCAATCTTCTCCTCCCAGTTTAGATAATCATTAGTACTACCAAACCCACTAAAACTCAAAATCTGCACTTTGAGATGCTCGGATCCTCTAGGAATACAAAGCTCATGTTCTTCAAATCCTTCATATTGCTCTTCCTCCTCATACTCTCAACTTCATCCACCTCAAGTCTCTTCCCATAACCCTTCTGACATGTTAGGGTAGAGTTGGGTTCACATTAATAGCTTCAAGTACTTGATGTTCACCCACTTGTCTTCTTGGCCTATCTTGCACTTCTCGACCTCATTCATCAACTCTCTCTTAATGTCTAGTCTCTACTGCCTTCTATACAGAGATAGCCAGTTTGGTTGTAATAGCAATAAGGTCTACCAACTATTCATTAGTAGTTAGCGGGGTTTGTTAGGTAACAAGACTGTGACCATGAGCATTACTCCCAGCATCATTAATCTCTCCTTGAATATTAGGATTCGACATTCTTAATACAAAACTTTAAGAATTCCACTACTCAATAGAATATTCTCATAAACTTTAAAAATACGATTTCACACAATAGCTTAAGAACTTGCTTTATTTTCCACTTGAGAAATAGAGTATAATAGAACATACATACTAACAAGAAATACCTTAACACCAAGCTTTTGGTCAGAATCTAGGAGCTGAGTCGATCACTAAGGCTTACCATAGAAGCTGTCACCAAGTGGATCCTTTGAGATATCCATGAATGATGGAATAGAAAAGTCGACAAACAATAACTTTTTAACTTGTTGAAAGTATATGAGCATGAACCAACAAATATATCATGTTGTGGAAGTAGTATAAACGGTAAGTCAAGGTTGTATTCCATAGGGAGTTAGGTGCTAAGTATTAAATCAATTTAGCATTTTCCTAAACTAAGCTATCAATAATTAAAATAAAAGTAAGTGAAAACTAAACCAATTGTCCTAACTACACTATGAGGGTCCTAAGTCTAGGAGATAAAAAGGGATCAAATTAGGATTTGCAAATCTATTTTCATTTAAATTGATATAATGCCTTGAATTGATATTCGAAATTAACTAAATGGGATTTAACTAAATTTGCTAGAACTCGCCCATCTCCTAAAGTAGTAGAATTATAATTATAGTATAAATCCACCTACCAAGGTATTTTATTTATAATTATCAGGTAAATAGTAATATGCTCATACCAAAATCATTACTCTAGTTAGAAATTTGAACTGAGCACATCCCCATAACCTGAACCATATTTCTAACTATATTAAGTGTATAATTTCATGAATTTAATTAAAACTCGCATATCCCTATGACAATTCTTTACAAAATCTCAAGCCATGTTCCTCACAAGTTATCATAATCCTCCCAAATATCTAAAAAATGATGGCCAAACACTAAATAATTAGACGATGAACACATTAGAAAAATATCTAAATACTTAATATCAATATTGGAAACGTACATAAAATACATCAACTCATGAAATCCATCGATACAAAACCTATAAAAATTAAGAATGATTTTTTATCACAAAACCCAAATGATTCAAGACATATAGCAATTGAAAATAACAAGGATAAAAAAACATCTTAATTGGTATAATCAAATTTAAAACTTGATTCAAAAATTAGCATATCTTGAAATATTTAGACACATAGGCAATCCTTTAATGAGCTAGAATAAAAGAAATTAGTGTCTTAAAATTAAACAAAACATAATAAAATTAATGAAATAAAACAAAAATAAAATTCTGTTCTTCGGTATACTCAAGTGAAAAAAAAAAAAACTGTCCCTAAGCTACCGTCTAAAGTTCTCTTCGTAAGCTACTGTATTCTATTCTATCTCTTGTAAAACTACTCTTCCTCTTCTGTCTGCCCCCTCGGCTCCTATCTATACCCTATCCTTTATTCCCCCTTTCTCAGCTGCTGATCTCCGAAATGAAAAGGGCCAATTATCCCATGCAGTATGGGCTTGACAAATATGAAAGTAGAGACAAGTTTGCAGCCCACGTGTGCTTTGTTCCTGCTTTCTTCTTTCACATAAGGCTACTGACATAATAATATAACGAATTTATGAAAGCCCTCATCCAATGTTCATGACCTGCACGTTTGGGCTTCCTTACTGAAAATGGGCTTGTAAAATTGACACACACACGAAAGAAATCCACATGAGCATGCTGTGTTATTTCTAGCAATTCCTTCTCGGCTGATAGCTACAGTGCTCAGCTGCTACGTTTAGTTTTCGCACATTTGGCCGTGGAGGGAAATTGAAGCTGCTGCGCGAAGTGTTGGCTTCATCAAGTTGCAGCACGTGCTGTTGCTGTTCGGAGAGCTTCACGGCTGATATTGTTGTCCACGGCTTGTTGTAGTCAAAAGAAGTGTGAGCTGCTGTTTGAAGCTTGGTGAAGTTCTCATGAGCCGCTGAATTCTTGGCTGTTCGCGTGGTGAATCGCAGCTGTCTGCTACTGTCAAAATCTGCTCAATTAAGAAGCTTGTCTTGGTTAAAGCAGCTGCTCAGATTGAATTGGGTAAGGAATAGTTGCTGCTCTTGGCTGAATTCGGTGAAGTTTGCAACCGTTGTCAACTGATATTTGAGTGCCTCAACAGTGAAATGTTGAGCTGCTGTTATAGAGTGAATAGCGTAGGCTACTGCAGTGTGTAAGTGGCGTTGTCGCTGCTGTCCAGGCAATGTTGCTGCACTTGAGTGGACTGTTCTTGGCTGCAGCTGTTGTCTTCGGCATGGGGTTCATAGCCTACAATAAAAGGTAGGGCCTACTCTATTTTGGACTTGGAATGCACGACTGTTGTTTCCTTTAATGAACTTGAAGTTCTTCTTGTTGTTATCGAGCTTGGAATTTGGTCACGTGCTCGACATTGGAGTGTTTGGTTCTCGGCTTGTAACTCAAGAAAAGAAAGAGCTGCTGTTCTTTATTCTGCAATAAAAGTAAAGATAATGAGATTTCACAAGTTCCAGCTCAAAGTAAAAAAATAAAGCTGCTATCACAAATAAATAAATCAGTTGGTGTCATGAAGAAGGGGTGTGATTGTGCATAGTTGCTTGCTCAAATTAAGCTCAGTTTATTGAAAATTCAAATAGACGACCTGCTGTTTAACTTTCTTAAAGAGGCTGCTGCTATTGAAATTCAAACACAGTTGTGCGGCCTGCTGTAATTTTAGTCCATGCCCTGCAATAAAACCAATTAAAATTGACTTCTAGAAGCTCAACTCATTAATAAAAATAGTAGGATACATGTTTTCTTCCCTTAGTTTAGTCTATTTTATCCCAAAAGCCAAGCAGATGTGATCTAACTCTTGTCAATCAATTTAGATAACTCTACGCATCCTCAAAACAGTGGCTGCTACTTTCACATTACTAATAAGCTCCAAATCTAAATGAAAATTGATCTCTTGCTCTTCAAATTATAGGTATGCTGTACTTTATCATCATGGGAAACTCATGGTTTGCTTTGAATTTTCAGACTAGTGGATGTAATTTATCCTTCAAACAAAAGTATCGTTGTTGTTCCAATTCGATTTTAGCTCAAGAAGAGGCTAGGGGTTGTTGAGTTGCTTGGAGAACTTTGAAATCCTTTTTATTAGAGTTGCTCCAATTATTTCTTGGTTGAATTGCTTCATCATTAACCTGTTGCTACTTGTAGCATTCACCACAATTAATTCCAAGTTGAGACAAGTGCAAGTGGCTATAAAACGAAGCTTGGACTAGATTCTCTTATCAAGTGGAGCTAGTTGAGTAGCTAAACTTTCTTAAAGGAGCTACCATGAGTTGGTCTCTTCATAAGTTTGGTCATGGAATTACAATGAGTGATAGCATGTTGTGGACTCTTCACTGAGTTGCCAACCTAAAGCTCAATCCCACTAATTGCATAAGTTCCATTAAGCTACTGCAGATGGATCAAGTGAGCTGCTTGTTGTTGTATAGTGCTTGGTTCCTTAGGACTTCTTACTGACAGCTACTGCTCAAGGCTTCATATAGCTGCTAGCTATTATCTTATGCTTAAGAAGGATGTTTGGTAACTATCATCACATGATGGAATGTTTAAACCAATGAAGCACTCATCATATATAAATTTGAAACTAAGAATTAAACATTATTATGTATAATTTGCACCCAAGAACAACCAGTAGTTTAAAGAGATTCTTGTAATCCTATACAAATCATATGAGGCTAAATTTTAATCCTTTTTCTAAATCTTAACAAAACTGATCCAAATACGTGCATTTTGGCCACTTTAACTCAAAAATAATCGTAAAACTCTATAAAATGCATGAAATGTGCTATTTTGGGGAAGATAAATGTGTACTTTTACACATTTATCACTTCCATGAAGCTGCTTAAAGAATATGATGTACTAATTAACACAACATAACTTAGTATTCACTTAATATAACACATAAGCCAATACTAAGGTCTTCTCACCACTAATCTCGAGCTACTTGGAGAAGAGTATCTCATAAGAATAAGTATATTCAATATTTTTAAAAGTATAAGACCATTCTAGCTACAAAATATAATGGATAATTTATAGTAAGTCCCTAGAGCAATAATATTAAAAAAAGGAATGACAGGTGGCATGACGTAATTAGGTCTACATTCTAGGATCTTAGGGCACTATAGCTAAGCAGAGTTAATGTTATGGATGTTGTTGAGGAGTAGTGCTAGGAGCTATTGAGGTGATAGGATGACACTATAGTTTAGTAAGCTAGAAGGGTAATGCTTGATGTATAGTGTCTTTGAACAAGGTACTTAGTAGGTCAGCCTCAATACTCGGTGAGTCGGTCTCAACACTCGGTAGGCCAGTAACCGAGCAAAAGCCCGAATAGAGTAGGGTATGTCCAAGCTGGGCCCTTAGAGACTCCATTTACAGCTCTTCTATGTATAGTAGCTCATCCTTGGTAGGTTGACAAGAGAGAATCCTCTTAGTGAGAGATTGGAGACCTCAGAGGTAGGCACGAGCGATGGGTTCGGAGGTTGGCACTTCATTAAGATAATCATCAATGTCTTTAGAGCCTCTAAAGCTTAAAATATGAACTTAATATGGTCAGCATCTTGTAGAGTACGACCTCTATCCTTAACATCATAATACTCATCTACTTCACCTAATTCTATTCTTCTTTCTACATGCCCTCTAACTCCTTTACCTTAATCTTACCGAGCTAAGAATTGCCTTTAAGTAGGTTAGACATTACGGGCTATGACACTAGCTTTATAAGTAGTAAAGGGAATGTTATAGATGACCTCAACAAGTTGGAAGGCTATTGTATGTATAGCTAGAGTCAAGTCAACTATTAAGTTGGTCACTTCATTAACCACTCATTAGAACTTTTAAGCATGTTTTGTTGGCCATGGTAAACAACACCACTGTTGTTATCTCCAATACCAGCATTAACAATTGATTCAGTCATTCATCATTTAATTTCATGCTCACAATAAATAGATAATGCTTATATTACCAAAAACAAAACACATCGCTTCAAGTTAGTTCATCCACCACTTACGCTAAACAAACTTTCACAACTGGAGAAACCAAAACCTTTACCTAGCTTTATCTCATTGCTGGGATCAACATTACAATCAACCTTGTCAAATCTTACACAGAAATGACCAACTACTAAATGCTCTATTTTCTACAACTTAAAATAGAGTACCACACGACAACTACTATGATAGAATAAAACTACTTCCATTACCTACTTAAACACTTATAACTAGCTTGTGTACAACCTCAACAGTTATTACATTATCTAAAACACTTGAACACAAATAGTAATCTACGCAACAAAGTAATAACATAGTACAATAGCGACTTACTCAATGTAAACCTTCCCTTTGATAACAAGATGATACGCCACACTAAAGACCAATAAGGGTAGTTGTATTTAAAGGAAGGGTCTAAGCTCACAAAAAGCTCAAAATGAAAGGTAGAATGTGTGAAAACAAGCAATACACATGAATGAATCCAAGGATATGATGCATCAAGGAACTCCTTGACTTACGAACTAGCTTGATATGATTCACAAATAGTTCAATGAGGTCATTCACCACCTAGCTTTACTTAAGGGTTGAATAAGAGTTAAATAAGCAAGCCAAAAATAGCTCACAAGAAGAAGATTTTATATACTCAATGATTAAAAAAGATGACTTTGGCTACAAACATGAAGGTATTTATGCCTGAAATTCTAGGGTAACCTATTAAATATGTAAAAGACAAAAAGGGGTATCATCCTAAATAAGTATTGTACAAAGAACATTAAAAGGGTACAAAAAGGAAAATTAGAACATAGGAGCTACATGTAGTAAATTCAATTACGTGAGAGGTTTTGACATATGGCTAATAGATACTAGTAAGCTTCTAGCAAAAACAGATAAGGGAATACGATTAGGATAGCTTATGTTGAGCTGACTCATGAGCTCTCATAGGATGAGTTCAGTTTTGAAGTTATCTGAGTAGCTCAAACTAAAGTTGGTTGAGTTTTCGGATAAGTATGCAAAACTATTTATTGAACACTCTTCAACTCGGCACTTAAAGATTAGTAATAAGCATAGAAGAGCTTGGCTCAATAGGGGTAGTAGATCGGTAAATAAAAGTAACTTAGATTCTTTAAGTGTGTGTTGGAAAGGAGAATGTGCCTTACTAAGCTCTCGAGTCCTCGTGCTCAAGCTTAGGTTAGTGGTCCTGTAGCTCAATTCTCATTAGGTCATCATTACCACCACTACCACAATCATTTACTCCACCCACTCTAATTGCTCCACTCTTTGAGTTCAAGCAACTCAAGATGATGTTCCACTAAATGATAAAAGAAAACCACAAGATGTAAGAAACAAATGTTGTACCCTAAATGGAAGTTGCTGCATTGAAAAAGGCATAAGGGAAACTCCATTAGGAAGTTCCTACTAATAGCTTGTTGACAAGGTCGAGTAGGAAGAGCATATGCTCCATGTTAACTCCTCCATCGAGCCCAATATACCATGTAACTACGTTTGGTTCAATCGCTGCCAACCCAAGGACCTCCATGATCGGCTGAATGTAACTTGTAGTAAGGTGCAGATGTTGGGTGAGAAATTAGGCATAAGCAAAGTGCCTAAGGAGCTCTCTACAGGATGCTCTCAAAAGCCACTCAAGGACATCAATTTTTTAAGAGTTGGACAAATACATTCATCATAATTTTAGCATGCACAACCAAAAGAGGGCCTACTGTTTAACCTGCATTTTACACTTAAGCATGAGGTAAAGCCCCTTCATGCATATCATCCTCGAGGAGATGCTTCTATAAGGTTTTAGGCTCCCACACCTGAACAACTATGATGGCTTGAGTGACCCTATTGACCATCTTGTGCACTTCCATATCATGATGAGCCTCTACAATTTTTCAAATGCCATCATGTGGAAGGCCTTCCCTAATATGTTAATGAAGGCCGTACTCCTCTAGTTTAACACCTTGCAAGGTAGCTCAATCAATTGCTTCAACGAACTCGTGACAAAGTATTAATAACACTTCCTTAGTAATAAGGTGCAGTGCAGGGACTTTTATATGCTTTACAATGTCAAGCAATGACACAATAAGACACTCTAGGCCTACTAGGTGCATTTTAACCAAGTTAAGCTCCATGTTCCCATGTTGGACATAAGGGTTACACTATAAGCTATTATTGATGTAGTTAACCCCAATAATAACTTGTTTGAGGCCATGGCCCTATGTTGAGTTCTCTTGTAACAAATTGTGATGATAATAAAAAGGATTAAGGTGGATCTAAGAAGTATAGTAATAGTGCAAGACAATTTAATGAAATCAGTTTAAGAAAGAAAATGAAGTTTGTAAAATGCTTGGTCAAAATGTAGGTTAAAAAGTATATTAGTAGAAGAACAGAACTATTGTAGTAGAGTTCAAAATGTTGACTAGAAAGTAGTTTTAACAAATGCAATTAGATGCTTAAAAGCTTAAGATCCTTGATCAAATTTAGATTAATTAAGTAAGACAATTATGTAAAGAAGACCTAGCTCCACTTTTATTGGGTGTAGTAGGGAGAAACTCTCAATTCCATTCCATTTAGTTAGTTCAAGTCTATAGGGATTTTAAGGAGGATTTATATTTATCTAGATTTTTCCTTTGAGCATTATAAAAGCAGATTTGAAGAAGTTGAATTGAATAATTATGGAAGATTGTTAAATTGATAAAGATGCAAAGCTTCAAGAAATACCAAATGTGCTTGTTTAATTTTTTCAAAGGGATCGACAACTATATGGTAAGAAGATTAAAATTTGAAGCATAAGAAGGGTCAGGAGTAGATTGATATACAATGGACTTGTTGATATGGAAGCGCAAGTCCTTTTGATATAGTTAATTGACAACTTTGGATAAAATGAGAGATATTAGGAAGTTTAAATCCTAATATTGGATATGGGTGACTTCTAATTGCAACATTATAGATAAGGATGAATTAGATCTTTTAATAGCTTTATATAATAAGGAAGGTGTTGATAAGGAGGTCCATTATTTTCAAAAAATTTAAGGTGTTGAACTTAGATTCATTCTAGTTAGATATGATCAGATATATCTATGCTTATCCAAATCAAAAGATACTACACTTCTTAGCCATGATAAACATCTATTATATCTCAAAATGCTAACTTTACATTATCTTAACAAATATCTTAATAGTATTATGTACTATATTACATATTAGGCTAATATATAGCTTATATTAGGAAAATACATAATAAATAGTATACGAACCCAATTAATCCTACAAAAAACCCTATAGACTCATGAAATATGTAGTTTTACGCTGATAGCCCATAATAATTATCTAGCTTATTACCTATTTTTACATTTTTAGCACAAAATTAGGGAAAAGTAGGCAAATAAACAAATTTAATTACAATATAAAGATCAAGTGTTCCAAACATGATTATAAACTCGAAGAAGTTAAAATATATTGGGCTTATTCAATGATTATATCAAAAACTAAATATTTTAACAAATCAGCAAAACTGCTAATTTTATTTAAAATAAATATAATGAATAGTAAACAAGTTTATTTTCAAAAATTATTATTACTATAATTAAATATATGTGTTAAATGTATCATATACAAAAACTTAACTAGAAACAACATTATTTAATATTTATAAAAATTACTTGAATTTTCTCCTAAATAGGGCATTTTCTTAAGCATCATATATTTTCGCCTAAGTATTGGATGCCTAAACTAGTTGCCTCCAGCCACCCTTCGACCATCACTCCATGTTAGCTAAGCTCCACTTATAGTGGACTTTTGAACCCCTAATTGCCACCATAGCAAACCACCCTCTACATATTGCATCAGCTTAGCTTAATTTTGCCCTTGTTTTTATTTTATTTTTTTGAATTTTTTTAATTTTTCTCAAATTGTGTTCTTGTGTTCTTAGGCTCTTAACATATTGTAGATGGTGTTTGATGTCCTATTTAGAGGTTTTAAGGGGATTAGATGTCAAAAAGGTAATTGACATATGTCATTTTCATATTTTCCTTAGTGTTAACTAGGTGCTAAGTGGTAATCCCTCACTAAATTGATGATGACTTGTGTTTTTAGCTTGACTCCATGCTGCTACATCATTTTGATGACTAACCAAATCATTTTCTAGAAAATTTTCAATTATTTTATACAAATTGACCCATATTTTATAATTTATTATTGTTATATATACATATTTAATACATATAATGTATATTCTATGTGAATTTACATATATTTCATATAATTCAACCTAATTTGTTATTTTTATAAGTTAGATAACTTATCTCTAATATCTTGCTATATCTTGAAACTCAAATTTCACGTTTTCAATAATTATTAGCATTATTAATAAACTAACAATTTTATCACAATAATTCTTTTATACACTTTATTTTAGGAAATTGACTTTACCAAGTTACTTCATCTAACTTTGTTGACCTTATCATGATGTTTGGACTAAAGTGGATAATGTTGCCTGATGCCCTGCATTTAGGGGCTCGGAACCTATAGTTATCACATTTTGCTTGAAACCTTAAGATATTACATCTTACCCCCCTTATAAAATGTTTTGTCCTTAAAACTTCCACAATCCAGGATACTCATGTTCATGACTTAATATCTGTTGCGTAATTCTAATTCTTACATTGCATCATTGTCATCAACTATTCTTAAGGATGAAATCCTTCAATATTGACTCTTGTATATTGACTTCAAATTTATCAACTCATGAACTTTTTGTTTTGACTTACATGTCTTATTACTTTCTTCATCTTATGTTTTTAAATTTTACAATACAAGTTTAATATAGTTGATTTTGGATAGTCCTGCTTTGTCTTTTATTATATCCTCTATATAGTTGCTATGAAAGGATTGAAAAAAAGGGGGAGTGACATATAAATACCACAACCATCATATTACTAGTCCATCATCCTAACTTCGTTAGGATCTTATCTAAATACCATAACCACCATATTACTAACTATAATTTTAACCCTTATCACTGCTCATATCAAACTAACATGTTCTTGTACAACTCCTTTATCACCATCCAAACTAGTATTTTCACTTAGTCCTCATTTTATTCTTTTAGTTAATTTAGACTCTTGCATTAGTTAATCTTATAGAGCTTATAGTCATCCCTTTCATTAATTCATTGTCTATCCTATGGCATGCCAATATTTCTTTTGACCTCATTGCTATCACCTATGCATTGTCCAAATCCCAATTTCCACTTAAGATGAACATAACAAATTCAATTTCTTTACGTCTACAGGTTTTATACTGCATTCATTGCTTAATGGTCATAGTTAAGATCTTGGGTACTTCCTATAGTTAACACATATATCACCAAGAATGAGTTTAGCAAATCTAAACTTTCCACCATCTTGTATGTTGAGAAGATAGGGAATGACTCAAACTAAGTGGACTTGACATAAATTGACACAACTCTTGACAAATACGACTTGTAAAGACATTGAACACTTTTCTAGTCGATAATTGACATGATAGGACTCACAAAGATAGAAAACTTTATTATGATAGACACGAGACTACAACAAGCATGAGTTATCTTGTCAAGAAAGTCATGAAAGTCATAGATTTGCCATTCTCTTCTTGCTTATGGCATGTGCCAAAGGGTACACAAAAGGTATACTCTCGTAGTGTTGTAGTTATATTCTCTATTAACTTTATATACTTTATCACCATTTGACTCCTTAATCTCATAATAGCTATTACCTTATGAATCATAATCTCATTTTATACAAGGTTAACCTTTGAATTAAGCTCCGATTATGCTTCTAATAAAGGTTTTGATTTATCCTCTAAACTTGCTTCTAATTATCTACCTTCATCATTTCTTTCCATTCTATTCATTCCAATAACAACCTTAGTCTGCCTTACTATAACATGCATATCCTCCTTTGGATCTCCCCTAAATGCCTATTCTCAACTCCTCCTCTTTAGGTTACTTTTCTTCTGGCAACTTCTCTTAGCACTTAAGTTTCTATGAATTTTCTATAATTTACTTCTCATTAGGCCACTTAAATGCTACCATTTTTTCCTCACAGTGAACATTTGCTCCATGCTTAACCCCAGTATTACATCTAATCCTTTCATATCAAGAACAACCAACTTTGTAGTCATCTCATGAGTATCTAGACTCACATTCCCCATCCCTTAACTTATGTTGCCCTCACTAATGGCATGGTAATAGTATATACCTCCTGGATCAAGGTTTTCACATGGCTTGGCTAGATGCCCAGTTTTACTACTCCTATACCACTTCCCTTGTAATTCTGGGTACTCTTAATGTTAATGCTTATCACTACACTTCTAATAAGTTTGTATTCCTAGTAAAGGCCTTCTGCTTCACCTTGTCGCTCGAATGGACTTCTTTACTTTAGCTAGATTACTTTTGCTGTTAGAACCAACATCTAGCTTCCTTTTCTTATTCTCAATCTCATTTATGGCTCATTGAATATCATAAGCTTGTTCAATCAGACAAGTTTCACTAACGATATCATCATATCTCACCAACTTGCTCCCCTTTAGCTCTACTTAGTAATAAAGATCAATCTCGACCTTGAATCACTTAACTTTAGTAACCTCATTGTTATGCATAGTTTTAGGAGCAAACTTCAGTAATCTATTGAATTCCGTCTCATATTCTTCAATTGTTCTACCGCATTGCCTTAGCCTGTAGTATTCTTCACACATTTGTTCCCTTATACACTCAGGGAAATATTGTTCCACAAAAGCATCTCTAAATGCTACCTAACCAACAAGCTTTGGTAAATTCTATCTCTTTCCCTATTACTAATTATTTGCACCTTTATCTAATAGAACAACAACTATCCTAACTTTCTTATTTTCCTCAATCTTATGAACTTCAGAGGCTTTCTCTAATGAGTCGATTGATTCCTCTACCACTAAATGATTAGTGTTCTTTCCATCAAATGGTTTTACTATTCACTATACCTTAGCTAACTTATCTCTACCTCTACTAACTCCTACCAATGCAGTTGCAAATTGTTGTAACAATTCTACCATATGTTGTGGTTGTTTAGGATTAGGTTGAGGCAGTTGTGGTGGTTCATCTCTTTGCTCCTCAAGTACCCAATTCATTGGTGGTCTTCCACATCCCCTATGAATCATCTTTCTAAATAAACACAACATAAGATTTTATTGATAACTTTAATAGTTGTTTTACTAAACTATGACTCATTATTACTTAACTACCCAACACATCTCATGTGTGCCTAAAGGTTATGGTGTCTAACTAATACTTAGATACCATCTAAAGGATGTCACATCCTAGCTTAGTACGGAATGCACCATCACATAAGAATACCTATTAAAAACTTAATTTAACTTACTCATTCATCAAAAGACAACTTTATTTATGACAATGGAGATGTTACAATGGAGTTCAACTAGAACTTTAGTTTACAACTTAAATGTGTGGCTTATTATTTATATCAAAATTATGAGCCATTATTTTTTTCTTTCATCTTCAAAATAATAGGACTTCTAACATAGTATAGGTTCCATCCAAAAGTTATTGACTCTAATTAACGCTCTTAAAATACATCTCCCCTAGTGTTAAGCCCTTCAAGATCATGTTAACCTAAGGATAAAATGTTTTATCCCCACAGCTACTAAAGCCAAGTGAGAGTGGATGACAAATAATACAATATAGACAATATCATAACTCAAAAAATTCATTCATAAACAGTAGATTTAACTTCACACATACATTAACTAGGCTACGTATTTATTTTTAGTAATATAGAATGTAATGCTCATGTACATGATATGTATTAGTACCGATATCCTATGCTCTTGCAACTCACCCATCTAGTTAGTTGACATACCTAGGCATCCAAATACAAAGTCTAGGAACCTAAAGGGAATAACGAGCTACTTGGGAGTAAGACCCCTAAAACCCAGTAAAATAGAAAGTACCTAATGTGGTTTGGAAATCTAGCATATAGCTAGCCCAGTAGATATGATGTAATTTCTAAATGCCTAAAAACCTAGCTTTTATAAATCAAATAGTTTACTTGATAAAACTCGTCTTTCATTTGAAAAGTAACCTAGCAACTTTTTTTTTTATAAAAAAAGGTTGACCCATAGGTTTGTTTATATACCATGCCATGAATGCATCAAATCGCATGCTAAACACCTTAAGAGGTAAGGTTAGTCCCTAGATTCTTTTCCAAGTTAGTGCAAATCCTAGTAAGCATTACTTTAATAACAAGCAATATAACCACTACAACCAAGTCTAGTATCAAATCATCGTTCTATCAATAACAATTATAATAGGTAGCTCCATATGATTTAAGCAATGTATCAAACTCACAACCAAGTTCAAATACGTCAAAACATTACCAAGCCTACAAAGTTAGGAGTACAAATAAGTCTACTCAAGCATACACAAATATCTACTTACTAGGGCTTGATAGTAATGCAAAATGATAAGCTTCATGACATGGTCCTTCCTCACTTATTACACCTAAGAAAATATACACAATCTTAAGTTAACTACGGGTCTAAACCAAACCCTTATAAACTTATGTTAGTTTATTCTTTCACTATTGCGGTTATGAACTTCATTTGATTGTATCTTATTTATTTTTTATCTGATTTTAGTAAACATTATATCAGTACGATTGTTATTTTTAATACTATTACGATATTTTAAGAAATTAGATCAATATAGTTACAAGTCTGAAAATACCATTTCTCACTATTGACTTAATCTTACACTATTGTAATTTTGTAATTGACCCGAATAAGCTTTAATTCTAAACTAAAAAACCTAAAAACTACACTTCTTAGCCATTTCTAGCATTTATTATATGTCAAAATGCTAACTTTACAATACTTAACAAATATCTTAATAGTATTGTGTATTATTTTACATATTAGGCTAATACATAGGTTTATATTAGGAAAATACATAATAAATAGTTTGCAACCCAATTAATTCTATGAAAAATTCTATTAACTCACAAAAATATGTAGTTTTATGCTAACCATCCTTAATAATTACCTAGCTTATTGCCTATTTTTACAAAAATAGCATTTTTAGCTCAAAATTAGGGAAAATTAGGCAAATAACCAAATTTAATTACAATATAAAAGTCAAGTGTTTCAAAATCATTATAAACTCCCTTGAGTCAGAATATAATGGGTTTATTTATTAATTTTATCAAAAACTAATTATTTTAACAAATCAGTAAAATGGTTGGTTTTATTCAAAATAAAGATAATAAATAGTAAACATATTTATTTTCAAAAATTCTTGTTACTATAATGAAATTTATATATTAATGTATTATATACAGCAATTCAACTAGAAACAACATTATTTAATATTTCTAAAAGTTAATTGAATTTTCATATTATTAGGGCATTTTCTTAAGCATCATATATTTCCACTAATTATTTAATTAAAATAAAATTACTATATTAAACTACGCCTAATATTATCCTAGGAAACAATTTTTCATAATTAATTAACTTTATTTGATATTTTTAGGAAATTAAACAAGTATCAAGAGGAAAATTGGTTTACCTAAACTGGCTATTGCTCAATATAAAAAAAGCTCCTCCTACCCATTAGCTATTGAACTAGCCTAGCATAGTCTCACCCCTCTATTTCCCTTATTTTAATTTTTATTTTTGAATTTTTCTAATTTTTCCCAAATATTGTAAATGGTGTTTGATGTCTTATTTATATGTTTTAAGAGGATTACATGTCAAAAGAGTAATTGACATGTGTCATTTGCATATTTTTCTAGTTGTTAACTAGGTGCTAGGTGGCAATCCCACACTAAATTAATGATAACTCATGTTTTCAGCTTAACTCCATGCTGTCACATAATTTTGATGATTCATCAAATCATTTTCGAGAAAATTTTCAATTATTTTATGTTAATTTACCTATATTTTATAATTTATTATTATATATACATATTTAATACATTAATGTGTATTATATGTAAATTCATATATATTACGTATGATTTATCTTCATTATTATTTTTATAAGTTAGATAACTTATCTTTAATATCTTATTGTATCTTGAAGCTTGAATTTCATGATTTCGATAATCATAAACTTTATCGATAAATTAACATTTGATCAAATTGATTCTTTTATATACTTTATTTCAAGAAATTGACTTTACCAAGTTACTTTGTCTAACTTTCTTAACCTTATCGTTAAGTTTAGACTAAAATGGATGACATTGTTTGACACCCTTAATTTAAGAGCTTGAAACCTAGGGTTATCACATTGGCTTAAAATCCTAAGATATTACAAACCCCCCAAAACAATAAAGGATGTATAATAACTCACTAGTAAGATCACCGCATTCAACCCATATGTGTCCAAAAGTGTAAACAAGTGTTTCGACTTCTTCAAATTATTGAAGAACTTAGCAAAGTGCATTTAGAATAAGACATGTCAAACTACCTTTAACATGGTCAAGTGGTCCCCAACTACACCTGTAAACTCCTAAATTTCTCGACCTAACATCTGAAATAGACTTAAGTGTGTTAGATATTTCTAGGAGTTGATAAAGCTAGTGAAAGTGAAAACCCTAAAATAAATAATCAATCGTGTATAAATTTTTTTTACCTTAAACATATGTAAACACTAAAGATTTCATTTAAAAATAATAAAAGCCTTAAAACTATAACTTTAAGGGTATAAAAGCACTAATTCACTATAATTTACCTCAAAACCCTAATTGATAATATAATCTTAGTATTATACTAAATCATTGGTAAAAGATTAAAGATAATGTTTAATCATTCCTAAATACATATAATACTAAAGTAATCCTTTAGAAACTAAGATATTGCATCATAGATCATATTCATCTTTTAATTATATAACTAAGTTAGTATTACATAGAGTTAAGAGTTTAGTTGATGCTTATGTTACATGTAGTAAGTATTAATATCTTAAATGAAACTTTTCATGATGATTACATTAAGTAACCTACCAAATGATGCATATAGGATATAAATATCTAAAGAAAGATCTCATTACCTATTTTTACTAATCAATTCACTAAACTTCTTATTTTCTTAATTTTCTTCCTAATTTTTCTTAATCACTTCATTATGTACACTTTGATTACATGTAATTGTGAAATGTTGACCAAGTCAAAGGTTGACTAAGTCAACATAATGAAAAGTCAACATATGTGTCATTATCAACTAGAATCTTCTCTTCCTTTCTATTGATTTCTTTTCTTTTCTTTTAGATTTTTCCTCCTTTTCTTCCCTTGTTGCCATCCACTCCTTTCCCCACTTAGGACCCCATTTGTTATTATGTATTGTTCCATCTTATTTAATAGTTAGATGTATAAGTTAGGTTAGTGTAGGAAGTTTTTGTGTTATGCACATATATGTTGTTGAAGGAATAAAGTTACAATTTTTGTGCTTAGAAGTGTAGAATAGCTTTAGTAAATGGAAGAAGAGCATACATACATATGCTTAAGTATGTGTATATAAGAGTACACTTGGTAAATACATGTAGGAAGACCTTTGTACATAAGTATCCATTATGTACATAACCTAAAATGAGGCATATACTAACTATACATACATATATCATGCTAAATATACCCTTAAAGTACAAAAATATGAAATTTGTGAAGTTTTCTTAAGAGGGGGCTTTAAGCATATGAAAATACATATATTACCATATGTGTATATGGGTATATGTACTAGTATATGTATAAGTACATAAGTATATACACTAGTATGTTAGAAGTATAAGTATATATATAACATATGTATAAAGTGTATGAATACATAAGGATAATAATGGATGATGATATAAGCAATGATGTAATTAAATGATGACATAAGCAATTGATAACATAAGCCTCTAATATAATAAACTATAAGATAATTAAAGTGTAAGAATTAATAGCTAATGAAACTACTAATTATTAAAATAGAACATAAAACTAGCCAATAGGAATAATTAAGCTTCAATAGCTAGAATTTCAATAAATTTAGTCTATATCGTAAAACATGGGTTTTAATGTCCAAAACGGATATCACCGTATGAAAGTACATTTGAAAATAATGGAAAACGACTATAAATTTGTAAATATAAAAAGTAGAATGAAAAATTTACATACAATTATGATAAAGTCTAATTGGATAAAAATTGATAGTAATCTAAGTAGAATTAGGTAAATGGATATTAAGAATTACTACTTAATTCAATTGCTTACTATCATTATTATATTGTAATGATCAAGTGATCTCGATGCAGGCAAGGACCTCCCGATTGATTACTACGACTAGAGCAAGTTATCATGGCTGAGTAAGCATTTACCCTATGATTCCATGCTTATATATTAGTATAGATAGTGGATTTAAATGATATTATTAATTGATTGTTGTATAGGGGTTAAGAAATACTTGTGTATGTTATTATGTGTCGAGCTGTGAATTTACCTTAAGTACAAATAATACTTTGTTGTTGCATGGTAGTATAGATAATGATTACATGTATTATTGGATAGTCACATCATAATTGGACTTAATTATACTTAGCTCATAAGAAGAAACCGGTACATGCATTAATATGCATTACATAGATATAATTCCCGTCGTCACATCACACGGAGGCAAAGAGAGGCCATTCGGGGGTTGTTATCATAAATTTATTGGTTCTATACGGTACACTTATACAAAATGACCTTACCCTGGCTTGCGGGAATATTAGGTATTGGAGACACCAACCACCTAGCTAAGCGTCAAGTTTAGAGGCCTTCGTTTAGGGGTAAGTATAGACTGTGGAGGCTCACTCACAATTATGCTAGAACTTGATTTTTATGAAAATAAAGGACTTGTTTGATTTCAGTATGGAATGTGGAGTTCCGTAGTAAAGTAAGTTTTAATATAATATTCGAATCTGATTGGTGCCATGTATACTTTAACCTTGACTTTAGAGAGCGTTAAATCTGAGTTGTGTATATTGATTAGTTAACTATACGTATTGTTTGGCATTCTATTTGACCATTCATTCATATGCATGAATATAATGTATTTATAACTTACTTGTGGAGTGGTTGAGGGTTTTACTCACTAAGCTTAGGCTTACACTTCCTTAGACTTTTGCTGCAGGATGGCTTATTTATTGAAGCTGGCCGGAAATGCTACAGGTTAGCTTGGGGAACTGTGTAAGAGCAGGTTATTCGCTATGATGAGAGAACTGACCATGCAGACTTTTACTTATGTACTATTGTTTTGTTAGTAATATAAACCTAGAAGTACTAAATTACTGCTTATTGTAAACTTTGTAGTTTAAATTTTATATAAATATGCTTATGTGATGATATCATGTGGATCTGTAAGTTCTTGGGAAGCTCTTTGTTATAGAGCCTTATATATTGTGTGAAAAGTTCATGATTGGAAGGGTAACCAATCAGGAGTTCTTCATATAGTATATGGCATTTAGCATGACTAGACTATCCTCAGTCCGTGACAACACCACCCATACTCTTTAAGCTAGTCTTGGGAGAAGAGCTCTAACTATACTTGGCAATTAGTGATTAGGCATTGTCCTCTATCCTTATTCGAATAGATGGAAGAGAGCATTAGCCAATCTACAACATTAGCCCCTTACTCTAGGGCTTAGAGACTAGATACACATAGGTAGAGAAATTCACTTTAGCTGTAATGATTTCTATTAGGAAGTTAAGGCCATAATTTTAAGTGCATCCCATCATCATCTTGACGGAGCAGCCACTATAAGCTATCTTGCAAAAGCTTGATGCCTCAAGCCTATGGTCAAGTATTCATTGGAGTACAGCGCCCATGGAGTTTAGTTTTGTTGGAGATAAGCTATTAAGGTACAAGTCCTTGTAGACTTTGTAGTGAAGTACATAGGAGAGGAGGAAGTGAAAACAGAAGTTGATATATTGGTGTAGACTCTCCATGTTAATAGATTCTCTACTTAGGGGGAAGGTGGTAGAGCAAGCATCATCTTGCATTTGCATGGGCCTTATAGTACTAAGGTCTTGTATGCACTTAAGTTTAGGTTCCCAACATACAACAACAAGGTCAAGTACAAAGCACTAATTGCTATCCTAAAGATTGTAAAAGACATCAGGGTAGATAAGTTGGATATTTACTCATACTCGATGCTCGTAGCACAACAAATGAGAGTGGAATATGAAGCAAAGGGAGAGACTATGGTGAAATACCTCCGAGTTTTCCAAGATCTCCTTTTGAGTTTCACCTCATGGAAAGCAAACAAGATTCCTTGAGCAAAGAACTCTAAAGTAGATAAACTAATGAAGCTCATGTTTACGATCATCTCGATGCCCTACAATAGTGACAAGCTGCTCTTCATTCAATACTTGCTTGAGCATACAATTGAAGAGCTACGGTAGGAAGTACTTGAGATCTAACCCTCTAAAGTCGAGCTTTGCTAAATGGACTAAATTAGTGAGCATTTTGTGAGTTCCTAGCTACTTGAGAATAGTACGATTTAGCATATTTGAGAAAAGTTGCTCGAATTGAATGATATTTTAATATAAGGTCCAAAAAGTCAAAAGAAACACCTTAGTAAAGTTTATTTTGTAAAATTAAGTTAGCAAAGTATTTAAATTAATAAAAATGTATATTTATCAATAGCAAATATTTTTACCTTAAACTCAAAATGCGAAACCAAAATATAGCGAGGCCTTAAAAGTAAATTTACCTAACCTATAAAAATAATAATTTAGAGAAAATTGAGAATAAAATAGCTAGTATAAGTATTACATGTATAGGAGAACACTCAAAATAGGGAAAATGGAAACATTTTATATAATATACTTAAAGTAATGTTATAATAAAGTTAAATAAACTAAAATTTTCAAGAGGATAGTCGATGGATCGTTCTTGGCCGGGAAGAGGCATGGATCATTGTTGTATAAGGTTTGGAACACTTTACATGTGATTAAATAATAAGGAAAAATAAGAAAAAGGGAAAAAGGGACAAATGGAGCTTTAGAAAATTCACCACCAACAAGAGGGAAGCTATAAAATTAAAAAACCACTTCGGGAAATTAGTTTACATGATTTAGGAGTTAGGAAAAATACAAAAGAGCTTTGGAAGTGTTAAGAAGGAATTTTACAAAATTTAGCAAGAAATAGAACAAAATTAGGAGAAATTTGAGTTCTGTAGGCAAACCACCACATGGAAGTGGAACTAAACCCTTTAGTGATAGGAGAGGTGGCACTAAGATTGATTGACATACCCTTAACCCCAAACAGTGATCAAACCTTTAGACAACTATGAGATTTCAGTTTTGCCTTACTTTTCTTATAATTTCCTAACAATAGCAAAAGAGGACCAAAAATTATGATTTTTGGTTTCTCTAGGTAATTTTTCATGTAGAATCCAAAAGTGAAACTAGAATTTTCAAAACTCAAAGTAGAATCATGTGTTCCTTAAGAAATCAAGTCAAAAACGAATTTTCAATCCAATTTTCAAAAGCTTAAATGATGTTGTTTTGATATCAAAATTTTTGTACAATCACTACTAAGTGTCTCCTTTGATTACATGAAAGGGGTTTTGTAAAATTCAAAAGTCAAATTATTTTGGTATTTTCCATTTAACTTGTACGTGTGCTAAAATCTCCTTAGAAAAAGTTCTTAATTGAGTAATTTGGTTACCAAGTGTTGCTATATAATTGTATTTAAGACTTGAAGTATTGGGTTAGAGTGATGAAATGTGGAAGCAGGGGTGTAGATGTTAGAGTTGGGTGATTCAATGATTTAAAGAGTGTTTCTATACAAGTCAGAATGCAAGTTAGAATGTAGAGCAAAAGGAAATGTGAAATATTTTTAATATATAGAATGTAGGTCAAAAATTGATGTAGGGGTTGGTTCATTTCTGGATACATATATGTGTCTTTACAGCAATTCTTTATGTCCTTTAAGTGCGTTTAGCGGTATGGTTAACTTAAGTGATATATTAATAATACTATAGTAAGTTAGACATTTAACAAGTGATTATCAAAGTCCTTTATCTTAGAATCAAAGTAGAGTGGAAAAGGAAATGAGATATAATAATATCCATATAGTTGGTAAGGAGGTTAAAACCTATGTCAAAAAGTACGTTGGAAGAACCTTATGTACATGAGGTAAGTCAAAAACTGGCTCAAAAAGTATTTGAAATCAAAGTTGCCGTAAAAAGAACAATGTTAAGACCTAGACCCTAAGTGTGAGGATGTTAGAAACTATGTTAGAAAGTACATTAGAAGGACCTTGTGTATAGAGGGTAAGTAAAAAACTAGGTCAAAAACCTAATAGAAATCAAAGTTTCCTTAAAAAGAATAGTGTCAAGACTTAGACCCCAAGTGTAAGTTAGTTAGTAACTTTACTTATACTTAACATATATTGACTTCAGATGTTGTTTTGTTTAGGATAAATGAGCAAGGAGGAGCCTTAGGTACAAGGAGGAGGGAAATCACTAAGTGGCCTTGATAAGTGGATTATTTGTATTCTAAAGTAGATTTTATCTACTCCTATCTTATCTAACTACAATGAAAGTGCTAGATTTTGTATGTGAATATGATATGTTTGACGATCTAATGAAATGATTCCTAACTTTCTAGATATAAGTGCTATTAGTTGACTCATGTATTATGAATGTAATGTGTATTGCTATTAGGTTTTTGTTGAATTTGTAATGCTTGGTTCTACATTAACTTAAAAGAATTTGGTACTAACCTAGTTTCCTAAAGTGTTTGCTTAAGTGAACTCGACACTGAAGCTTTGGAAATTAAAGAAAATATGAGTAAATGTTGGATTAAGAATTGAACTTGCTTGGTATTGTTGTGACAAATGGTTGATGTATTCATGGCATGGCACAAAAGTGACATATGGGTTGTGTTTTCTAAGCTTTAGAGTTTCCTAAGCAGAGTTGAACTGAAAAGTTGAATTTTACTTAACAAGTGATTTGTTTTTTTTTTTTTTTTTTATTAAAAAAACCTTAGGTTTTCATGCGTATGTATTTGCATTTACTAATAGTTGTAACAAAAATTATTGTTACGACGAAGCTAAGTTTGCCAGGTTCTTGAAATCTTATCTAGATACTTCCATTGAAGTCGATTAACCAAATAAGGGCTAAGGTTAGGTTAGGATATTAGTATCAATGCATGCCATGTGCATTAGCATGGCATTCCATTGTTTCATACTTGTGTTATGAGTGAATTTGAATTCATGTTATGATATGGCCTTGCTCTTACATTGGTTATCAGTGAATGTTGTATTTTAAATTGCCAATCTACTCTCACTTAGCTTGCAAAGCTAAGGGGATAAAGTGTTTTATCCTCAGGTTTTGAAGTAGATGCTAGGCTAAGTAATTAGTAGGGGTTACTTTTGGAGTACACTAGAAGAGTTAGCAAACTTTTGAGTAGAATAGCTCAAGTTGAACTATATTATTGTTTGAAATATGTATGGGAAGGAAGAAAAAAAAATGTACTAGTTTGTAATATGATATTTTAGATATGTAAAAGTTATATATATCTAAAGCTTAAATGTCTATAGTTGAACTTTACTAAAAGCGCTAGTCATGTAACGTTTATTGGAAATTTTAGGTTATATGTAAATTAAGTAGGTTTACTCACGTAATGACGCATCCTTTGTTAATTCAGGATGTGATACATTTGAGATTAGGATTAGTACCCAATGATATTAGTACCCAATGATAGAGCGAAGGCTAAGTGACTAGCTTATGCCATAGTAAATTATACTCTCATTAGCGACATGCTCTACCGCTGTGGATATAGTGTCCTACTTCTTTGATGCCTTAAATTTTAGGAAGTCATTTGCACCTTCAAAGAGCTATATGCTAGAGTCTATAGCAACCACATTCAAGCCTAATAGCTATAGATTGGAGCTCTTCGCATTGGTTACTATTGGCTAACCATGAAGAAAGATGTGAAGGCTATAGTTTAAAGGTGCTATAAGTATCAAAAGCACATGCCCATCTACTATGCCCTGAGCATCAATCTCTACCCCATGATGAGTCCATGGCCATTGGTAGGGCATATAATACTCTAATAAGCAAGTGCACCTAGTCAAGTGATAGAAATCAACTCTCTAAGCATCACCAAAAGCTGAGCTAGGGGACAGTTGGGACTTACTTGTTACATCTTGGTTCCAAAATTACTTAAAGGAGAAGATCCCATGCCAACCTAGAACCACATTGCCCTATCCGAATAGGGCTAAAGGATAACCATGCTAAGCCAACCGAGCTACTAAGAAAATGTACCGACTTATTGATCAACCATACTTATTACTAAGCTCTTACCATCATTCAGGTAACATCTAAGCTAACAAAGTTCAAGTGACTGTTCGAGCTGAGCAGCCGAGGTACCTAACCTAGAGGGAATCTAAATATCCTTTAACGTTCGAGCTTTGACCTAAACTAGACTAGATTTACTCCGTTCTCAAGCCCTCTCATGAAGCCCCTCAAGTCTATTCCTATAGTTGCAAAACTACCCCAAACTTCATACAAACAGGACTTACTACGGTATGAATCAACAATCACCTGATGATACGTATCTTTTAGCACAATGTTCTAAAATGATTCTCTACTTTCTTTGTACAGTATATTATTTACCATTTTTACCCTTTCGAGAATGTTTTAAGAATCTTTAATAAATTATTCATTCTTTTTCTTTTTGTCACTCAGTGTAATCCTAGTTGAGGTCATATAAATACCTCACTTCCTTATACATAGACGACATCTTCATCATCAATGATTATTACAAGTTTCCTTTTTTTGAGCAACCCTAGTGTTCCCTCTTATCCTTAACTCTTATCTATTTCCTTTAGCAAGGAGCAGTGGCGAGTAACCCTATAGTGCAAATGATGAGTTATATTTGACAAAGTGTTAGCCCTATAGGATTTTGGTGTGTCATATCCAACTAAGTAGCTACCTAGATTTGTCGAACCACCTTTTTTTATTTTCTTGTTACTTTTTGTTATGGTGCAACTTCCGTCTGTACAACCTTGGAGACGCATTAGCTTTACTAGTATCAGAGCACTATTCTAAGAGGGAGTATTTATCACATCTGTCTTAGTATAGAATGTACCATCACATAGGAATACCTATTAAAAACTTAACTTAACGTGCTCATTCATTAAAAGACAACTTTATTTATGTGATAATGAGGCTGCTATAATGAAGTTTAGCTAGATATTTAGTTACAGTTTATATGTACTGCCTAATATTTACATCAAAACATGAACCATTTTTTTCCCATAAAAAAATTAGGACATTTGACTTAGTATAGGTTCCATCCAAAAATTATAGATGCTGACTAACTCTCTCAAAACACATCCCCCTTAGTGTTAAGCCCTTCAAGATCTTGTTAACTTGAGGATAAAATATTTTATCTCCTCAGCTATTGAAGTTGAATAATAGTAGATAACAAACAATTTAATATAAACAATATTACAACTCAAATATTTCAATCATAATCAACAAGTTCAACACTTACATTAGCCAAACCAAGTATTTATTGTTATTAATGCAATATGCTATGCTCATGTACATGGCATGCATCGGTATCGATATCCTATGCCCTTTAACTCACTCATCTAGTAAGTCAACAAACTTAGCCATCTAGATACAACTTTTAGGAACCTAGAGGTAACATTGAATTGCTTGGGCATAGGACCCTTATTTTTACTAAATCAAACTATAAAGAGTAGTTTACCAAATCAAACTACAAAAGTAGTCAAGTTGCTTAGGCCATGAGAATTTATATGCTTCTAAAATTGAGTTCATAAAGCCATGGTTTTTACTAATCACTTGGAAGCCTCATTTTGAAAATTTATGATTTGTTGGTCTCTTTTGTGCCATGCTATGCCTTACTATGGAATAATAACTCAAGTATATCATTCAACACAACTAGTCTTTAGGTTTTATTCAACTTAGTTATTTGAGTCTAGTTTTTGGTCTCTACTTAGTGGAAATCTAATATTACACTTAGGGTTCACTTGAGTGAACACCTAAAAGATTGTGTTAGCAATCGCTCAACTCTCTAAGTTAAGACAATCATTCATAAACACCATATCAACATTCAACATAGTAGCATAACAATTTATCTAAGGTATGGCTACCATCATTCAAATTCACTACATTAGCATCCACTATAACAGTATATGAGTTCAACCAAGATATGGCCATATTTAATCAATACAGCTTCAAACAACATACAATGTTATGAGTAGTAATATGTATACTTTAAGCATGGGTTAGATCCACTTACTAGGGCTTAATAGTAGTGCAAAATCTTGAACTTCTTTCATGGTCCTTCCTTACTCATCACACTTAAGAAAATATAAACAAAGTCTTTAAGTCAACTATGGGTTAAACCCAAACTCTTCAAGCTTTTACTATTGCATTTTTAAACTTTATTTGACAGTATCTTACTTATTTCTTATTTGATTTTAGTAAACTTTATATTGTCACAATAGTTATTTCGAGTACTATTAATATGTCTTAAGAAACAAAACCGATCAATCTGGCTACAGGCCCAAAAATACTCTTTTTCGCTATTGATTCGATCATACATTATCGTAACTTTGTAATTCACTTGAATAAACTTTAATCTTAAATTAAAAATACTAACAATCACACTTTCCAAAATCGAACAACATTTATTTTATACCTAAAATACTAATACTGCATTATTTTATCAATTATCATAATAATACTATTTATTATTTTACATATAAGGACAATATATAAGCTTATATTAGGAAAATACATGATAAATAGTATTTGAGCTCGATTAAATCCAAAAAAAATCCTATAGAATAAAAAGAAAATATTTAGTTTAACTATTGCCATCAATTACATTAAACTAGTGTATTATTTATTTTTACCAAAATATTGGTTTTAGCTTAAAATTTCAAAAAATTAGGGAAAATAAAAAAATTTAGGTGTGAGAAAAAAACTAAGTATTCCAAATATCCTCATAAACTTCCATAAGTCAAAACATGAAGAGCTCATTCATTAGTTTAATTAAAAACTAATTATTTTAACAAGTCAGCAAAATTGCTAGTTTCATTTAAAATAAATCTAATAAATAGTAAACGTACTTATTTTAAAATTCTTGTTATCATAATTAAATACATGTACTAAGCATATTATGCAAAAAAATTGAGCTCTAAACAACAATGTTTAATATTTCTAAAAATTCAATTGAAATTCACCCAAATAGGGAACTTTCGTAAGTAACTCATATTTTAAATAATCACTTAATCAAAATTAAATTACTACATTAATCTACATCTAAAATAATCTCAGGAAACTAATTTTCATAATTAAATAAGGCCATTTGATAGTTTTAAAAAATTAAACAAACTTTGGTAAAATAATTGAGTCACCCGAACTAGTGGTCTCCAACCACTACTTGGCTGTCACTCCTTGTCGAAAAAACTAGCCACCCTACCTATTGTCGGTTCCTTATGCTACTCTAAGTTAGGTTATGTTTTGGTTTGTGAACCGCCTTAGGTCAAATTACACCTAATTTTGTGTTCTATTTTGTTTTTTTTTTTCTAATATTTCCTAATTTTATAAAATTATGTTCTTGTGTTTTAAGGTCCCTAAAGTATTACAAATGAGGTTTGGGGTCCTATTTGTAGGTTTTAAGAGGGGTATATGTCAAAAAAGTAAATGTTGTATGTTAATTCAATATTTTCATAAGTGTCCACTAGGTGCCATGTGTCATTTCCCTATCAATCTTGTGATGACTCATATTTTCAAGCTATTCCCTTGTAACCACATCATTTGATGATTCATCCCATCATTTTTTAATTAATTTTCTATTATTTGTATTAATTTTCCTCATTTTTATAATTTATTATTATATATATTTAACACATATGATGTATATTCTACATAAATACATATATATTATACAAAATTCAACTTCATTTATTATTTTTTATAAGTTAAATAATTTATCTTATTATATCTTAAAGCTCGAATTTCACATTTTCAATAATTATCAGTTTATTAATGAATTGATGTTATTTCTAAATTAATTTTTTTATATAATTTATTTTGAGGAATTGACTTTACTATAATACTTCTTCTAACTTTTCTAGCCTTACTGTAACATTTGAACTAAAATGGACAACATTACTTGACGCCCTAGATTTAGGGGCTCAGTTCCTAAGGTTATCATGTTAGCTCAAAACCTTAGGGTATTACAATATCTAAAGTGTAATGGAGTTTTGTTCGTGTTTACTATTAGTACTCGTTGTATTCCTTCTGTAGTTACGATAGTGTGTTCATGAGCAGTGAGTTTTTAAGTTGTAGGTTGTATAGTAGAGGTTTTTGGAGCGGTAAGTGCAATTCCTATTGTTACTCTATTATCCTCTTTTTCCTTCTTAAAAAACAAGGCTAGTTTCATTTTTGGTATTGTATTGAGCTATGTTAGGTATTGGAGTGGTTAAAGCGTATTAGTGAGATTTTGTATAGTAAGTGGAAGTGTCTTTATTGAATATCGTATTGTCTAAGTTGTTAAGGTATTATACCATGTTCGATTCAAGTATTCAAGGAGTTATTGTTTACCAAAATAGTGGCGTTCTTGCTAGCCATAGATTAAATGATAGCAATACCCTAAGGTTAGTTGGTCATAAGCTTGACTAATTGATATGCAGTTGGTCTCGGAACCAAGGATGAGGCAATTTGGGTTGAATGAGAACAAGGAGCAAAAGGTTAAGATCAAAGTTTTGATAGTGAATGTGTATGGATATCATGGACTAAGACATAAACACAATCAGGGGTTGAGCTTGAAATAGGGTTTAATACGACTCACGAACACTAAACGTCACTTAAGATTCAAATGAAGGTTAGATATAACTCACTAACTTGCTTAATTGAGGGGTTCGCCACAATCTTAGGGTTAAGATTGATAAGAACACAAGATAAATTAAAGAGTTAACCAACACTCAATAATCCAAAAAAGACAAGCTTTAAGAGCTTTAGAATATCCTTACTTGAGAAAGGAAAGTTCAAGTATAAACACTATTTGAATATTCTTCTCTTGATGATCTGTTTCTACTAATTACAAATATTAATATTTATAGTAAGTCCTAAAACCTTAGTAACAAAACTGTAAATAATGTATAAGGCCTTAAACCTTAAAGAATGGGCCTATAATTAAAATAAGGAAAATATTTACAAAAATACAAAACTGTGTGTTTAATAGAAGAAATTGGCATGCAATCATTTGGCATGTCCTAAAAGGAGTAAGATCTGAACTAGGGCGATGTCGATAGTTGGATATCCGTATTCAAGGAGGATTCCTTAAAGCTTTGTAATACTCGAGTGAGATACTTGAAAGGTCGGCCCACAATTGCCGAATACTAAAATTAGTCTACACTAGTCTCTCCCTACTATGTTAAGTGGATCTTTGGCCTCGAGTGCTTGGCCGTATGGTCTCTCGGTTTCTTAGCAGATGATAGACTTGATGCTATGTGGCTCCTTTTCTTCTCCTCAGTCTTCTAGTATTAGCATGGCCTTGGCAAAATCTGTTCAGCCTCGAGTTAGAATAGGTTGGCTTCAATTTCTAGCTGATCAACGTCAACTTGGGGCAGGTTAGCCTTGGTTTGGAGATAGTCTTAGGTTGATTCCTATCACCGACTCACTAATCTCATTGAGAATCTGGTCATTGCAATGCAAGTAAATAGGAAACAATCATAGGGTGAATCTTATAGTAGCTAAGTTAAGAATGTCCTTAAAAGATGATATGGTTAAGTTGGTCGAGCTAATCACCTAATTTGACCCTATTGAGCTGGATGAGTGGTCGACCGAGCTATTAGATGAAGGTTAGACTTAGAAGAAATTGAGGAGGATGTTAAGGAGATAGAAGTAGAGGACAATGGTGAGAAATGAGTTGAAGTAGAATATTATGAAGCATAAGAACGAAGATACCCAACTCTCCGAGGACTCAATAATGTTAAAGTCCAGATTCCTACCTTCACTGGCAATGGAAATGTAGATAAATATCTAAAGTGGGAAGAGATGGTTAAGAAAGTGTTTGATTACTATGGATATACAGATGTCGTAAAGGTTCGAATTGCTACTCTTAAATTCTTTAGATATGCCTTTATGTTGTGGAAGAATTTGAATGCGGTTAGAGTGAGAGATGGAAGATGAGGTGCGAGGACTTAGGCAAAGATGAAGAGGTTGATGCGGGGAAGATTCATACTTAAGATGTATTTGTAGGACACATTTGCTAAGTTGGAAAAGCTTTCCCGAGAAAACCAATCAATTGATGATTATGTTAGGGAATTCCAAATGCTGATGATCTATGCTGAAGTGGAGGAACTTGAGGTACGTACGGTATCTAGATTCATTTTCGGACTCAAATATGTTATCTACCACATTATGGAAATACAGAGGTTTTGTACATTGGAAAGGCCATTAAGGTAGCGTAAAGGGTTGAAAAGCAAAGGAGAAATGGCCTACGCAAACCTAAGTCGAGTTTTTCATGAGCTCTTACTTCATGTTGACTTGCTTATGCCAAGCTAAGGAGACCCTCCTGAGCTAAGGAAAATCATGATCGACTTGATGATAGCATAGTAGGCTAGAAGAGTTGAGTTGAAGATAGGTTAACCTTAAGGATGTATGAGAAAGGACAAACCTCTGGATGGAAAATGAGTGAGGTGAAGTACTTCAAATGCTTATGTTATGGACACATGGCTATTGAGTGTCTTAATCAACGACTATGGTGCTTTGAGGAGATATAGTGGATAGCACTAATAAGTATGAGCTTGAAGATGGAAAGAATGATGGAGGACTTGAAGCCGAGGAAGAAAAGGAGACTTATGTTTATATCAACTAGAGTAAAGTGATGACCTTAGTGTTAAGGCAAGTATTGAGCATATTATCGAACTCCAAGGAAGAGTAAAGTGAAATTTTGTTTCATACTAAGTATGCTATCAAGGGACAAGTGTGCACCATAATTGTGGATGGTGGGAGTTTTACTAATGTTGTTGCTCAATTCCTTTGGTAGAGGTTAGGACTACTGACCTCTAGGCACCCTCAACCTTACTAGTTACACTGGCTACATGACAAGGGTACTCTGTACATTATAGAGCAAGTAGTTGTGACATTTTGTGTTGGGAACGTATATAGAGACGAAGTGGTATGTGATGTCATTGTTATGGGAGCTTCACATTTGTTACATGGAAAACCTTGGTTATTTGACCAATAAATTACTCACGATAAATATAAAAACACCTATGTCTTTGTTAAGGAAGGAAAGAAGATTGTGCTACAACCCATGACGCCATGCTAAGTGAATGAGACCCATAATCAGCTTACTTAAGCTAGCAAAAAGGCCTTACTAGTGAATTACTGAGCGCTCCGAGCTACTAAGGCCAATGAGCCTATGTTTTTATTGATTAGGAGATTATTGGAGCTGAAAGATCTAGAAGATGTTCCTAATGAGATCCATAGGTTAATTGATGAATTTTCTAACCTATTCCCAAAAGAGTTGCCTAAGAGATTACTCTTAACCTAAAGCATAGAGCATTGCATTGATCTATAGCCAAGAGCAACCATACCTAACTAACTTGCTTACAGACAAGTTGCTGAGCTAAAGAGATAAGTGGATGAGCTGATAGAGCAAAGTTATGTGAGAGAGAGCATGAGTCATTGTGCTATACTAGCTTTTCTTGTCCCTAAGAAGGATTGTAAACCCTACATTTTTTTCGATCTAGCTTCTGAAGTAAACTTAAGTATATTAGATAATCTAGGAGTTGACAAGGCTAATGAAAATGAAAATCCTAAAATAATTAGTTAATCGCGTATAAAATTTTTCTATCCTAAACATATGTAAACACTAAAGATTTCATTTAAAAGTGATAAAAACCCTAAAACTGTAACCTTAAAGATAAACGAACACTAATTCATCATAATTTACCCTAAAACCCTAATTGATAATATTACCTTCATATTTTGCTAAATCATTAGTGAAAGATTAGAGATAACTTTCAATCATGCATATATATTTAGAATCCTTAAGTAATCCCTTAGAAACTAAGATATTATATCATATATTACATTCATCTTCTAAGAATGTAATTAGGTTAGTATTACATAGAGTTAAGGGTTTAGTTAACGCTTAGGTTACATGTAGTGAACATTAATACCCTAAATGACACTTATCATCTTAATTATACTAAGTAGTTTACTAAATAATGTATATAGGATATAAATACCTAAAGCAAGATCTCATCATCTGCTTTTACTAATCAATTCACCAAATATCTCATTCCCTTTCATTTCCTTAATTTTCCTTAATTTTCCTTAATTACTACATTATGTATACTAAATGGCATATGTTTTTGGAAAGTTAACTAAGTCAACACATGTTGACCAAGGTCAAAAGGTTGACTAAGTCAACACAGGTTAACTAAAATCAACATGTAGAAAAGTCAACAAAAAGTCACTTTCACATTAGAAAATATCTCTATCTTCTAATGATTTCTTTTCTTTTTTTTTTCTTTTATCTTTTTCTTCCCTTTCTTTTCTATTATTGCCATCCATACCTTGTCCCCTTCTAGACCTTACTTTCTTTTTCTTTTCAAACATAAAATAAAACAAATATTAAGCCCTTACCCTACCTCCATAGCCGTGACCTCTCATTTCCCTTTCACTTTCCAAATTTTTCCAAATTTGCATCCATATTTCAAGAACAAACTAAGGTATGTTATTATGTTACTATGTATTGCTTTATATTATTTACTAGTTAGGTGAAGAGGTAGATTAGATGAGTAGTTTATGTTTTGTGTACATTTATGAAAAAGGCATAAAGCTTCAATCTTTAGGTGTAGAAAAGAAGAAATCACTGTAAAGTAGAAGAAGATGCATGTGTATATGTCTTTAAGTATGTGTACATAAGGGTATACTAGAGAAATACAAGTATAAAAACTTTTGTACATAAGTATTCATTATGTACACAACCTAAACTAAGACATATATTAATTATACATAGCTATACTATACTAAATATACCCTTAAAACACAAAAAGAATGAAATTAAAGAAGCTTTCTTATGAGGAATTTTACGCATACGAAAATATGTATAAAATTACATATGTCATTATATATGGGTATATGTATGAGTATACTAGCATATATACAAGTAGAGTAAAGGTATAAGTATACACTTATACATATGTATAATTGTACATAATTTACTTAGGCATGAGGTAAGGCTTATGTAAGCAAAGGATGATGTAAGTAATGATGTAATCACATAATGACATAAGTAATGACATAAGTGATGACATAAGCATAACTTTATAAAATAAGAAATGAGAAGAGTACATAAGAATTAGGTACATAAATTAGTAAACCCTAATACACTTCCTAAATTAGATTAAATTTAATTAAGTATATGAATTAGTAATATCATTAAGTACAAACATAGGATATAAATATAAGCAATAAGAATAATTAAGCTTCAATAGTTAAAATTTCCATAAATTTAGTCTATATCGTAAAACATGGGTCTTAACGTCCAAAACAAACATCACCGTGTGAATATGCATTTGAAAACGATGAAAAACGACTCTAAATTCATAAATATCAAAACTAGAACGAAAAAGTTACATACGAATAGTGATAAAGTCTAACCGGATAAAAATTGACAGTAATTTAAGTACAATTAGGTGAATAGATATTTAGAATTATAAGTTAATTCAATTAGTTACTAGCGTTATTATGTCATAATGATCAAGTGATCCCAAGGTGGGCGAGAATCTTCCGATTGATTTTTACGACTAGAGCGAGTCGTCATGGCCGAATGAGTATTTACCTTATGATTCCATGCTTATATTTGATTGTAGATAGTGGACCTAAATGTTATTGTTAATTGAGTGTTGTGTGGGGTTGGGAAATGCTTGTGTATGTTATTACGTGTTGAGTTGTGAATTTACCTTAAGTATAGATAATATTTTGTTTGTTGCATGGTAGTATAGAAAATGATTGTATATACTATTGAATGGTTACATCATAATTGGACTTAATTATACTCGGCTCATAAGAAGACACTAGTACATGCATCAACATGCATTGCATAGACACAATTCTGACCGTCACATCACACGGAGGTAAAGAGAGGCCATTCGGGGGTTGTTTTATTAATTTATTGGTTCTATACAATACACTCGTACAAAATGACCTTACCCTGGCTCATGGGAATACTAGGCGTTGGAGGTGCCAACCACCTAGCTAAGAGTCGAGTCTAGAGGCCTCTGTTTAGGGATGAGTATGGACTAGGGGGCTCACTTACGATTATACTAGAACTTGGTTTTTATGAAAACAAAAGACTTATTTGATTTAAGTACGGAATGTGGAGTTCCATAGTAAAGTAAGTTCTAGTATAATACCCAAATCTAATTGGTATCGTATATACTCCAACCCTGACTTCGAAGGGTGTTAAATTTGAGTTACGTATATGGACTAGTTAATTATACGTACTATTTGGCATTCTATTTGATCATTCATTCATATGCATGAACATAATATATTTATAACTTGCCTATGGTGTGGCTAAGAGTTTTGCTCACTAAGCTGACTTATACCCCCTTAAACTTTTGCTGCAGGATAACTTGTTCATAGAGGTTGGCCGGGGAATGCCACAGGTTAACTTAGGGACTTAGGTAAGAGTGAGCCATCCAGCGTATTGAGAGAATGGATTATGTAGACTCTTATTTATGTACTTTTGCTTTATCAGTAATATATACCTAGATGTAATAAATTACTGTGTATTGTAAACTTTGTAGTTCACATTTTATATAAATATGTTTGTGTCATGATATCATATGGATCTGTATATTCTTGATAAACTAGTGGTTGTAGGGCCTTACATATTATGTAGAGAGTTCATGATTAGAAGGGTAACTAATCAAGGGTTCTTCAAACAATATACGGTGTCTGCTACGATTAGGCCATCCTTAATTCATGACAAAGATAGTTCATAGCGTACGTACATCAATAGCAATGCTATCAATTGTATTACTATTAAGTACAAATATTTAATACTAAGGCTCAATGACATGTTAGACAGGACTAACTAGGCTGAGAAGAGTTTTAAGGCAATCAAGGTGAAACTTAGCACAATCCTTATCTTAGCTCTACCTGATTTCAACAAGCCATTTGAGTTAGAATGTGATGCATCAGGTATTGGTATTGGTGTTGTACTAATGCGAGAGCATTGACTTGTCACGTATCATTGTAAGAAACTCAGTGGAACCAAGCTGAACTACTCTATGTATAAGAAAGAGTTATACTCTCTTTTCGAGCTCTTACTATTTGGCAACAATATTTATTACATCAAGAGTTTGTGATTCATATGGACTATGAGTCCCTAAAGCATCTTGATAGTCAAAACAAACTTTCAAAAAGACAAACAAAGTGGTTAGAATTCATTGAAGGATTCTCATATGTGATCAAGCATAAAAAGGGTAGCATTAATGTGGTTGTTGACCACCTTGTAGACAAAATTGTTTGAATTTTCACTTATCACCAAGCAGTATGTTCACGACCTACATTTTGATTCTATTCTCAAAAAGTGCCAAGAAGGAGTTGCTGTTAGAGGATATTACCTAATGAATGGCTATCTATGTAAAGAAAGAAGGTTATTCATACAAAATTGTTCCATACATGAGCTATTGGTTAGAGAAGCTTACAGTCGTAGATTATTTGGTCATTTTGGAGAGACCAAAATAGTCGACTTGTTAAAAGACAACTTTTACTAGCCCGGTCTTACTAAAGGTGTCCATAAGGTAGTAGAAAGTTATAAAGCATGCAAGCAAGTGAAGGGGAAACAAGAACTGCATAGATAGTATATGCCCTTACCAACGCTGACTACCCTTTAGGTAAACCTCAACATGAACTTTGTCCTAAAGTTACCTTAAACATCTAGAGGAAAAAGGTTCAATCTTTGTTGTAGTGGACTACTTTAGCAAAATGTTACACTTCATCTCGTACCATCGAACTAATGATACTATACATATTGCTGATTTGTTTTGGCAGGACGTTGTCCAACTACATGGAGTACCAAAGACCATTATCTTAGATTAGGACATAAAATTCTTGAGCTATTTTTGGAAGGCCTTTTGGAGAAGGCTTAGGATTAAACTTGTGTTCAGCTTTAGTAGCCACCCTCAAATTGATGGCTAGACTAAACTAGTGAACATGACATTAAGCAATCTACTTCAAGCTATTGTAGGAAAGAATTTGAAAGATTTGGACATGTATCTACCCATCATAAAGTTCGTATATAACCAAACTATCCATAGTACCATTAGGAAGACCCCTTTTAAGATCATCTATGGCCTTAACTCCATTATTCCCCTAGACCTGATCAATACCCCTAAACTATTGAAGAAAGTCAATTTGGAGTTGCCTAAGCCCAAGAATTATAAGAGCTGTACTAATCCATGGCAAGGAAGATCACCAAGTTCAATCCCAGACAATAAGAGATTGTAGACGTGGGTGCCAAACTATTTCTTTCAAGCCAAGTGACTTAGTATTGATTCTCTTCAATCGAGAGAGGTTTCCATACTTAAGATAGAGTAAACTATCTCCATGAGTTGCTGGCCCATTTAAAGTCCTGAAGAAGGTCAACCGCAATGCCTACTAGAGAACTATGGTGTCTCCCCTACTTTTAATATGATAGATCTAATCTCTCACCAGCCTAAAGAAATTACAAAAACCTTAACAAGATCAACCACTAAAAGCCTAGTCTAATTTGAGGATAAATCCTTTTGGCCCTTAGGTAGATGATAGGAATCAACTCCTAAAACCAAGCACCAAAAGTTAAGTTAAGGGATTGCCAAGACTTATTCGTTGTAGCTTGCTCTAAAATTACTTAAAGGTGAAGATTCCATTACTAACCTAGATCTATACTGCCCCATCTAAATAGGGTTGAAGGATAATCATGCAGAGCCAGTCGAGTTACCGAGTAAATGTGCCGACCTACTGATCAACCCTATCTATTACTCGAGTCGAGTTGCCGAGGTATCGGTCTTAGAGGGACTCTGATGTCCTTCAGTGTCTAAGCTCTAACTTAAGTCAAATCAAATTTACCAAGTTCTCAAGTCCTCTTCTACCACCCTTTAAATTTATTCCTCTAGTTACAGAACTACCTTAGACATTGCACTAACAAGACCTACCTCCATATGAATCAGCCGTCACCTAATGATACATATCTTCAAGCACAATGTTATCGAATGATTCTCTACTTTTTTGTACAGTATATTCTTTGTCATTTTTACCCTTTTAGGAATGTTTTAGTAATCTTTCATACATTGTTCATTTTTCCCTTTTCCTCATTTAATGTAACCCTAGTTGAGGTCAAATAAATACCTCACTTGCTTGTAAGTAGACAACATCTTCATTGTCATTAATTATTGCAAATTTCCTTTTTGTAAGCAACCTTTGATGCATCTCAGGGTCGTATACATGAAGAAACACTACAATAAACAAATTGAAAAGGAAACAAAAAAGAAATTAGCAAAACTCGGGTAACTACCGAATGGATATGACTCATCACTTGATCCTATTCGGCTTACAATTCACCGGATACGACACATCGGTCCAAACTGAAGAGTCATTCGCCACTACTCTTCGCTAAAGTGAATAGGTTAGAGTTAAGAGATAATGAGAACAATAAGGTTGCTCAAATGAATAACTCCATATATTAGCTAAATTCTCTATGTATAAGGAAAGTGGGGGTTTGTATACTAGTTCACTAGGGTTGCTTTACATGTATGAAAAGATAAAAGGGGTATTCTGCACTAGGTTACATAAGATATACTAAAAGGGGTGAAAGTGATAATGAATATACATTACGGAAAAGAAAGAGTTATTCCAAAACATTATGTTAGAAGATACGTGTTGCTTAGTAGCTAGACATCTAGGATATGATACAACATAGGCGGAAGTAGGAATGCGTTACAGTTAAGGGTCGACCTAATCTAGATTAGGTCGAGAGCTAATTAGCTTAGCAAAAGGTTAGCTATCTTGAAGTTAGATGCTAGTAAGTTAGGTTGGTAGCTTAGCTCAACTAGTTTTGGGCTGTCTTCTAGATTAGGACTTCGCTGTTGGGCAGGAGCATGTCGAACACACGTGAGGATCTAAGAGACATGTTGGTTAGAGGTCAAATCGCCATAGGAGTCCCCATCTCGGCTATGGCTTAGAGCTAGTATTTTCCATATGAGCCCTTGAAATCCTCTAACTCAGTTTCTTATGATCAGTTTAGTGGGTTGATTCCTATCATCTGCTTGGGGGTAAAAAAGATTTGTCCTCAAATCTAAAGCGGTTTCTACTTGTTCTTTTGGGGTTCTCAGCTAAGATGTAACCATACTTGGTTTATTGGCTGGAAAGAAATAGTTCGTCAACTTCAGCTGCCAATATCTTGTTGTCTCTAATTGAACTTGGCGATCTTCTTCGTGATAGATTGGTATAGTTCATGTAATTCTTGGGCTCGATCCACTCCAAATTGACTCTCTTCAGTAGCTACTGGCATGCCAATCATATCTAGGGGAATGATAGGGTTAAGGCCATAGAAAACCTCGAATGGGGTCTTCCCAATAGTGTTATGGATGGTCTAATTATATGTGAACTCCACAAGTGGTAGGCACAGATCCTAATCGCTCAAGTTCTTTCCCACAACAATTCTAAGCAGATTGCCTGGTTTCTTGTTTACCACTTCAATTTGGCCATACGTTTAAGAGTGGCTACTGGAGCTGCATATGAGTTTAGTTCCAAGTCTTCTCAAAAGGGTCTTCCAAAAATAGCTTAAGAATTTTGTATCCCGATTTGAGATTATACTTTTTGATACTTCGTCTAATTAGACAATCTCCTACAAAAATAGATCAACAATATATAGAGCATTATTAGTTCGATGGCATGGAATGAAGTGTGCCATCTTGTTGAAATGGTTAACTACAAAAAAAATGGAATCTTTCCCTTAGGATGTTCGAGGCAACCTTAAGACAAAGTCCATGTTGAGGTCGGCCTAAGGTAAAGTTAGCATCGGCAAAGGCATGTACTCTTCATGGGGTTCTTTCTTCCCCTTAGCAAGCTTACACTACCAACTGCCTTATGGACATCCTTGGCCAAACATGGCCAGTAGAAGTTCTCCTTCAATAACTTGGCTGTCTTGGCCTCCTCGAAATGTCCTGATAACCCTTCGCTATGAGCTTCCCTAACCAATAGCTTACGCGTAGAGTAGTTTGGTATGCACAACTTTCGATCCTTGAATAGGTAGTCGTCCTTAAGATAATATCCCTCGGTAGCAATTCCATCTCTATACTGTTCTATGATAGGGCCAAAATGAAGGTCAAGAGCATACTGCTCGGTAATGAGTGAAAATCCTAAAAATTTAGTTTGTAAAGTGGTTAACAAGGTCTGCCGTAGTGATATAGCGTTGGTGACCACATTTGCAGTTCCTCTTTTGTATCAGACAACGTATGAGAAACCTTCCATGAATTCAAACCACTTGGCTTACCTCTTTGAGAGCTTGCTCTAACTTCCCAAATGCTTTAATGATTCATGGTCAATGTAAATAACAAACTTTTATGGTAGCAGGTAATATTGCCAAAAGGTAAGGGCTTCATAAAGAGAGTAAAACTCTTTCTCGTACACAAAATAGTTCAGGGCAAGACCACTAAGCTTCTCACTGTAGTAGGTGACAGGTTGTTGCTCTTACATTAAGATAGCACCAATTCCAATTCCCGATGCATCACATTCTAATTTGAAGGGTTTGTTAAAATCGAGCAATGATAGGACAAGTGTCAAGTTGAGTTTTTCCTTGATTTCTTTGAATCTCTATTCAACTTGGTCATTCCACCTAAATCCTTCACTTTTCTTCGTCAACTTGGTTAATGGGGTAGCTATTGTACTGAAGTCCTTAATAAATCGCTTGTAGAAAGAAGCTAAACCATGGAAACTTCAAACTTTAGTGACATTCTTCGGCATTAGCCATTCTAGAGTAGCTCGGATCTTCTCCTCATCTACTCTGATTCCTTCCCCTGACACTACAAATCCTAGAAAAATCACCTCACTCTGGCAGAACATACACTTCTTCATATACCCATACAACTTTTCAACTCACAAAAGGTTAAATACTTCATAAAGATGTTGAACATGGTCATTCAGGTTGGCATTGTATATTAATATGTCATCAAAGTACATGACCACACATCTTTCAAGTAGAGGACGCATCACATGGTTCATTAATCTCATGAATGTGCTTGGTGCATTCGTAAGTTCGAATGGCATAACCAACCATTTGTAGAGTCTGTACCTAGTCTTAAAGGCAATCTTCCATTCATTGCTCAGCCTCATGAGGATTTGGTGGTAGCCACTCTATAAATCAATCTTTGAAAACATCTTTGCATCATGAAGCTCATCCAACATGTCATTGAGCCTTAGTATCGGGTCTCTATACTTAATAGTAATTCAGTTGATCGCTTGGCTATCGATGCACATGCGCTACGAACCATCTTTCTTCGGAATAAGCAAAGCTAATACTGTATAAAGGCTCATGCTCTCCTTCACATGTCCTCACTTAATGAGTTCATCCACTTACCTTTTCAACTCGGTAGCCTACTCAAAGTTCATCCTAACGCAGGTTGGTTAAGTAGGGTGGTGCCTGACTGTAGATCAATATAGTGCTCTATGCCTCAGACTGGTGGCAGTCCTCTAGGTAGTTCTTCCAGGAAACAGGTCGGAAAACTCATTTAACAAGCATTAGATTTCTTCTAAGAGTTCTTGCAATTCCCTCATCTCCAACAATCATCTAACCAACAAGAACATCGGTTCATTAGTCTTTTCAATAGATTGGAGCTCCTTACAGCTCATCATAAGGGCCTTTTTCTTGTTAGCTCGGGTGAGTTGATTATGCGTTTCAATTACTTGGGATGGGGTTAGGGGTTGCAACACTATCCTCCTTCCATCCTTAATAAAGGCATAGGTGTTCTTATACCCATCATGCGTAACACGTCGGTTGAATAACCAAGGTTGTCGAAGTAGCAGATGTGTAGCTCCCATAGCGATGACATCGCACACTACTTTGTCCCTATATACATTTCTGACAGTGAATAGCACGATCACTTGTTTAGTCACGTGCAAAACACCCTTATCATGAAGCCAATGCAACTTGTAAGGTCAGGGATGCCTTAAGGTCAGCAGACCTAACCTCTACACAAATGATTGTGCAACCACATTAATGCAACTTCCTCCATCCATTATGATTATGCATAATTGGCCTTTGATGGTATACTTGGTATGGAACAAATTCTCTCTCTAATCCTCCTCAAGGTTTAGCAAGGAACTCAAGACTCGTCTCAATACTAAGGTCATCACTTCTCCCTGGTCAACATAGACATAGGTCTCCTCTTCCTCTTCCACTTTGGGTTCTCCAACATTCTTTTCTTCTTCAAGGTTACTCTCATCGATACTATCCACCACATCTCCTCGGAGTATCATGACACGCCAGTTCAAACATTCAGCAGCCATGTGTCTGAAGCCTAAGCATTTAAAACACTTCACCTTACTAGTCTTCCGTTTAGATTATTGGCCTTGCCCATAGGTTCTCGGGGTCGGCTTCGTTTGGGGTCAACTTGATTGCCCTGTTTAGCTATGTTGGTTTACTCAACGTTCATCAGGTCAGTTATTCCTTTCCTTAGCTCAATATGGCCTCTTTGGCTCGGATTGAACTAGTTAACATGATATAGGAGCTTGACAGAAAGTTTGCCCAGGTTGACTCTAAACATTTCTCCTTTGATTTGCAACCCTTTACACGATTTTGATTGCCTCTTCTAAAGTATAAAACTTCTGTACTTCAACGATATTGTAAATCTCATACTTGAGTCCGAAAATGAATCTTAATATTGTTCGGGCTTTTGGTTCTTCCACATCGGCTCAGATCATCAACATTTGGAACTCTCTGACATAGTCATCAATAGATCAGTTTTCTTGGCAAAGCTCTCGCAATTTTACAAATGTATCTTATAGGTACGTCTCGGGCACAAAATTTACCCTTTAATAACCTCTTCATCTCATCCCAAGTTTTGATACCTCGTCTTTCATCCCTTGCTCATATTGCATTCAAGTTTTTCCACCACATTATTGCATACCTAGTAAACTCTAATGCAGTAAGTCGGAACTTGACAGTATCCATGTATCTATAATAGTCAAACATCTTCTCAACCTTCTTTACCCATTCGAAGTATTCATTGGCATCTCCACTTCCACTAAAGGGTAGGATTTGAACCTTGACATTATCTAGCCCTCGAGAAGCTTGGCGTCCTTGTCTTGGTAATGGGTAATAGTTAGCTTCCTCTCCTTCCCCCACCCCGAAATTCTTCAACATCTAATTCCTCATCTTCTTCTTCAATCTCCTCCAACTCTAATCTTCATCTAGTAGCTTGGCTCGCTACTCCTCTAACTCGCTATAGTCAAATTGGGATTGGTTCGATTGCCTTAGCTATGAGGTCTCTCAAGGGCATTCTCTTGCGAGTTAGGCGACTGTACACCTTAGGGTTGTTGCCTATTTACTTTCATTGCTGTAATTAGACTCTCAACAAGGTTTGTGAGCTTATCAAGTCCATCATCAATGGTTCCTAGGGTATTACTATCATTATGACCACAACCAAGTTGAGCACTACTACCCTAGTCACCGATAACTCCTTAAACACTCGAATCTGACATAGTGTAATACTTTTTTGAACAGATTAACAAATTACTAGCAACCTTAATATCCAATAGTCATTAAAAAAAGTAGAAATGAACTTACTTTGTTTTTATGATTAAAAACAGAGTAACAATGAAACCACACTTGCTATCACACCAATATACTGTAGTAGGTACGGAAGGAACATAGTAGCCATTAACAGTAAAGCGAACAAAAACTTTATTACAACTTCACATACTCCCTTATGGAACTATGCTCTAATACTAGCAAAGCGGATGCATCTTTGGGATCGTACATACAAAGAAGCACCATAACAAACAAATCAAAAAGGAAATAGAAAAGAAACTAGCAAAACCTAGGTATAACTACAGAATGGATATGATTTACCACTTGATCCTACTCAACCTACAATTCGTTAGATATGACACATCGATCTAAACTAAAGGGTCACTCACCAATATTCGTTGCTAAAGGGAATAGATAAGAGTTAAGAGATAATGAGAACACTAAGGTTGCTTAAATGAATAATTCTGTATATTAGCTGGATTCTCTATGTACAAGGAAAGTAGGGGTTTATATACCAGTTTACTAGGGTTGCTTTACATGTATGAAAAGACAAAAAGGGTATTTTACATTAGGTTATGTAAGACATATTAAAAGGGCTAAAAGAGACAAAGAATATACATTACGGAAAAGAAAGAATCTGACTAAAACATTATGTTAGAAGATACATATCACTTGGTAGCTGGACATTTGGGATATGATACAACGTAGGCCGAAGTAGGAATGCATTACAGTCAGGGGCCGACTTGATCTGAATCATGTCAGGAACTACTCAACCTAGCAAAAGGTCAGTTGTCTTGAAATTAGACGCCAGTGAGTTAGGTCGGTAGCTTAGCTCGGCTAGTTCTAGGCTGTCTTCTAGATTAAGTCTTTACTGTTGGGTAAAAGCATGTTGGACACATGTGAAGATCTAAGAGACATGTCGGGAGGAGATCAGATTGGGATAAAAGTGCCCATCTCGGCTATGGCTTAAAGTTAGTATTTTCAGTGCAAGCCTTTGAAGTCTTCTAGCTTGGCTTCTTATGATTGGTCCAAGGGGTTGATTCCTATCAACCCTAATGTTCTCTCTTATCCTTAACTCTTATCTATTCTCTTTAGTAAGAATTAGTAGCAAGTGGCCCTATAGTTTGAATAGTGAGTCATATCCAATGAATTGTAAGCCATATAGGATTTACTTGGCGTATCATATCTAGCTAGGTAGCTAGTTGGATTTGCTAAACTACCTTTTGATAATTTCTTGTTACTAATCGTTATGATGTGGCCTTCATATGTATAGCCTTGAAGATGTATCATTAAGTTATAGTATAAGTAAAATGGATATTGAGTTTGAGTGTTGATCTCATGAGACACTAGATATGTGAGTATATCTAATTGTTTTTAGCAACAATACGCTTAAATTGCTCAATTACGTAACTCCTAACAATAAAAGATTCAATGGAATAAACTAAAAAATAGAAAATAAAGGTTGCTAAGAAAGATCAAAATAAAAACAAGGATATCAAATTTAAAAAAAAAAAAATTGACTAAGAATAAAACAACAAAATAATTAAATAACTTAATTACTTAATAATTTAATAACTTAAATTAATTAGTAAAGAAATAACATTTTCCATAGTAAATCTTTATTGTCGTTTACTACCTAGTTCCATGGGATTTATTCAACTTAATTGCTATATTAGACCGTGGAGATTCATAATCCTATTTTAATGGAATTCAAATTCTAAATCAGCTAAACTTGCATCTCTAGGTAATTCCCAATCTTGAAACATTCTCTACTCGAATTGCTTCTAAATAGAGCATCAAAGGATCACATTAAGAACTTAGATCACATTATTAGGTTGGCTACCCTTAATTACCTTAACTCTGAGAAAATTTAGTACCAAATCTCTTAGCATAATCAATCCCTTTTAATTACATATGTTTGCTGCCCGTACCTTGATAGCAAACTCAAACATCAAATTAATAACCTAGGTAAATATTAATTAGAACGCAATAAAGAAAATCATAGACTGAAATTTATAAATGAAAATCACCCTTAAAACATAGGGTTCAACAACTATTTACAAAGTGCTAAAATAAAGACATGGTAACTAAAAGAAAAGAGAAGAAAAGAAACCCCCCTTAATAGTTCTATATTCTACTAACCGATGCTTAAGGAGCTCTCTCTATAACCTTAAGCCTAAGTGCCTATTTATAAGTAGTAGACTTGGGATTACAAAGAAAACTTAACAAAAATAAAAGATTTGGAAACCATTGTAACTCTACTCCTGAAGTACACAACCATGAAGGTTAAGAGTGTACTCGAACTTTGTTTACAATCTTCAATTTTTAATGGAAATTTATGATGAGGGGATCACATATAGGGACCATAAGTGTGGTCTTAGATTGTGATCTCCATTGGACATTATTCCTTGATCAAAACTCCTTAGCTTCACTCTTTAATCCACTTTTTTTGCATCAATTAAGCTCAAAATTGCATAAAATCCTTCAAAACATCATAAAATGTTCCTAAAGTCCATGAAAATGATAATTAAGTAAATTAAGCTTAAAATAACATAAAATCGATGAGAATAAAGTCTAAATTAGCAAAAATTACCATAGAAAAGATATGTTAAATTCATGTCATCAATTGTTTACCCAATGGAGGCTTGACCTCCTTAGACCCTTCCCTAAAGCATCCAAAGGTTATCAATTTATCCTAATGGCTATAGAATACTTTAAGAAATGGGTTGAAGCTCAAGTGGTCGTAAGCATCAAGCTAGAGTAGCTGAAGGCTTTATCCTCACCAACATCCTTACTAAGTTTAAGGTGCCCTATACCTTGATTACAAACAATGGTAAGTAGTTTGACAGTACTAAGTTTAGTTGATTCTATGAGAAGCACCACATGTAGCTCTACTATACCTCAGTGGCTTCCCTTAATCCAACAACCAAGTCAAAGCAATCAATAAGATTATCCTTGATAGCTTAAAGAAGAGAGTAGAACAAGCAGAGGGGAAGTGGATTGATGAACTCCATAACATCCTTTGATGATATTGAATGGCTTATAGGACTTTTACTTAAGAAACACCCTTCCACATTGCCTTTGGTTCCAAAGCTATCCTACCTATCAAACTGGAGCCCCTAATGAGTAAAGTCTAGAACTTCAATATCAACACCAATCATGTGGCCTTGCAAATAAGCCTTGGTATGAGGTGTGTGACATCACCAAAGCTTGGATAGTAGCCTATCAGCTATGGGTAGCTCGGAACTATAATAAGAAGGTCAAGCATAAGGTCTTTTACCTTAAGGACCTAGTGTACCAAAAAATAGAAGCCATAGGATCTTAAAAAGGTAAGGAAAGCTCGCATCCAATTGGGGAGACCTTATACGAGTGATGGGGGATGAAGACAACAGGACCTATAAGTTAGAAACCATTTATGGACAGCTTGTGTCATGCCCTATAGAGATGGAATTGTAACAACCTTATAGTGTAAACTATCCTAGGGTAGAAACTGGCCTTACAATTATTACCATAGCTTAGTTTACACCAAGCATACTTAACTTAATCACTTTTAAGCATCTAATTCTATATCCGTTATTCGCGAAACTTGTGTCAGAGCTTTGCAAAATGCCCGCTCAAGAACACTAGTATTTTACAAATTAGTAAAATTATTGCATTCCATTCATTAAAGGTTTCTAGCAATGTTGAAATATTTACCAAAACCATAGGTTTTGGCGTTTACGTATGACGTGTTGGAAACTAATGGCATCTCTAGAGTATCACATGGCAGTTTGTTTCCGTAAAAGGTTAAAGATAGCCTAGCAAAAATTTGGTTTTTGTAAGTCTTCAATTGTCCTTACTCCCAAATCGAAGTACACTATCTTGAGGATAGTTATAGTGTAGTACCCTTAATCATTGGTTAACCTATAATATGGTCTATAAGGATGTTAGCAAAACTAACTTAATAAGTGGGACGTGGACAAAAGAGCATATCATGCACAAATATGGTTTTCAATTAACTTATTTTAATGAAATGCAATGCAAAGAAGTAAATGCCACTGTACAACATTATCTAGTTTATCATGAGATTAGATAAATTGTACCTGCTCTAATTTGGGTTGAGGAGTTTGATGCCATACGCTTGCAAATCGAAACCAAACTAGGGCCTGTGCAATGAAGTACACCCTCTGCCCATGACTACCTTCAGACTATGGCCCTTAACCTTGCCACAACCTTCTCACTTATCACTTTATATGACTAAGGATAGGGAAAAGACCATTTTAACTTTCCTTATCGAAAGGGGTCCGTGTTTGGCTTGAGAATCCTAGTTGTTTCCCCTTAATGGTTGCTATGTATGTCTAGTTAATAAAAGATTAGTCTTTAGTTACATCTAATTAGTGTTGATTAGCCATTGCATAAGGTAAAGCAAATCAAATATGAACATATAAATCAATACTATAAGTCTACAATTTAAGTAACAATTACATATGAAGCATATCAATATTTAACTAAGATACAAGCATAATAAAAAACATTCCCAAGTCTCCGAATACTATAACACAATACTCCAACATGCCACAAAGCATAGATCCTAACTTACTTAAAGTATCTGATTTGCTTACTCAAGTTTGATGTGAGTTGTGTTGTCGCCACTCGCTCATATAATATAAATATTATTTTAGTATTTATACCTTTATTTCATATATGCTTCAAATCGTTATTTTTAATTTATATATATATGTATATATAATTGTAACATAATGCCTTTGATGAAAGTATCATTCAATAAATAATATATGTCTATAGCATATGTGTATACTTTTCAAGTAGCACTGATTACATTTAAAATATTGTATAATATGTAATTTATCTTATATGTGAAATTATCACATTGTTCTATACATACCAACAGTAGGATTAATTGACATTGTTTTGAATACATGACTTATTTATATTTATACAACAAAGATGATTCATACAAATATATATATTTAACTAGCACTTTTACAAATATATATGTATATATATATATATACAAGTTATTAAGTGAAAATGATAAAAATATAACCATCAATATTTTAAGTTTAAAAATCGAACAAGAAGAAATTTATGTAATCATACAAATAAAATACTTAATTTAGGAAAATAACGGGATTACGGACATATTTTTTTTTATGATTATTAAATATCAATTAAAAGAAATAACACTTATAATTATGATAACAAAGTTACTTGGAAATATTGGATACCGAAAAAATTTGAATCCTCTAATCCATTTTTCTTCTTCTTTTTCTGTTTTCCTTTTTTTTTTTTTACTTTAAGATATTTTAGTAAATTTATTATACTTTATTTAATACCTATCCTAATTTTTAGAATATTTAAAGAATATTCTTTCTTTTCATTGCCAACATTATTAGTAAAGAATAATTTATAATCACAATTTTCTTCTCCATATATTGTTATTTTGGGTGAGTTTTAACATAATTATTAGTAAAAATATTAGTAACATATATTATATAGTTAAGTTCTATTAATTATTTGAGACTTATTTATATACATCTTGTATGGCATTTACTCGCTAATATTAATTATTAAGATGACGTAATTGATTTCAAAAGATTTATCATAAACCAAATCTAAAATTTTGACACTCAATGGCATAATTATTAGACAAAATAAACTTAATAATTCTAACAAAATTGTATATGCATAGGCTTAATTTGAGATATTAAAGGTATACAGTTATTTCTTTTAATAATTTTAACTTTTTTTAATTATCGTTGTTATGAAGGTTAACTAAATTCTAAGAACATTGATATAATTCACAATTTCTAAAGTGTGTCGTGTACTAAGATTTTTTTTATTCTTATTAATTTATATACTTACATATAATCTATCTCTTATGATTCGTTAATTGTCATAACTTGTTAAACGCATTTTTGATAAATAATAGGTAATATATGTATAACTTAATAATTTAATATTCAATTATTTTATTTTCTTAATTCTAAACTTATAAGGTCATTTCTACTAATATTTTTAACTTCATTGTAAAATTCGGCTCAATCAAAAGATTTATGTGATTGCCCTAAATTTTACGGACTATCTCTAAATTGGCCAATTGTGAATTAATTACTAGTTTTTGTAGGATCTCACAGCTTATACATACAAATAACCTAAGGCCCTATTTTGTATGAAGTTTTGTAATTAGCTTGTTGTAAATGTATATATTTGTGAATTAATGAAAGACAAGTTCCTTACACTCATCCACTATTCTCCCCTATTGGCTTAAATTGTGTACTCTCATTTTTGGGTCAACTTTCATCCCTGAACATAACCCCTCTTTGATACTAACACTGACACTAAGGATAAAAGGCCTTAGGTACGGTCGAATCGAACACTTCTTCGATGCCTGGGTACTCTTGTTGGTTTGTGTACACAAGAGCTTTGAAGCCTTAAGCAAAAGGGTCAATCGAAGTCCTTAGTCATGGGTACCCTAGTGGTACTTACACTCGAAGGGTTAATGATATGAGACTAAGTATAGTGGCCTAACTAGTACACTTGTCCCCTACAAGCACACTAAGGCACTTGATAATCAAAGTACTAACCTAGATGCATAAGACTTAAGTCTAAAATGTTCCAATCTAAGCTAAGCAACTCAATCGAGGTATCTTAGACACTTGAGTAACCTACATTAGCTCAAGTTTTGTACCTCATCCTACCCTTTAGTGCTCAATGAGTACTCAAACATATGAGCTAAGCATAGGTGTGTGAGATAAATAAACAATAAAGTAAACAAGGAAAAATAAGGTATGGGCAAACAAAGAAAGATGGAGAAAAACTACTTCCATTGATTCATAAAATATGTTATGTATAAGGCTTTAGGGATTTGCATCCTAACCTTAAATGCAATGAAAAAGAAAGAAAAGAAAGAAATACACAAAATGGGGAGGAGAGAGGAAGAAAAGCTATTACAAAAAACTCCTATTAAGCCCTAGTTAGGTTGCCATGTTAGCTTTCCCCAACAAACCCCTCGATTGAACCTTTTGAGGCGGTGTAACTTCATTGAGTGAATCAAGGAACTCAAGGTCAAGTTGTAGATACTACTAGTGCACATCATCCCATGCTATCAGTCCTTTGTCTGATCTGGCTTTGGCAGCCATGCTCTTGAATTTAAGCCCCAAAGTGATCTTGTGGAAGATCCTTTGGATGTCCTCTAGGGTTAAGTTGCAACCATCATCCGCTTAGCTTCCTAAGCTTGGAACCTTCTCCAAGCCTCCTTGAGCTCTTTCTTCTTCCCGTCTAGCTCATTCTTGACCTTAGCAAGCTAGCACACATAAGCATCCACCAAGCCTTTATGGCTTGTGCTTCCACTTGTACCTAAGGCATCTAATTTGGTGACCTCCTTATTTCATTGCTTGAGATCTTGATGGGTGGAGGTTAAGTTCTCGACATGCCCTTTCTCCACTCTGACCTACTTATAGAGCTTAGATAGATGCTTCTCTAGCTTAGCAGTCCTCACCACCTACGAAACAATGACATTGAGCACCTAAGCTCTATGAAGCACTTGTAACAAAAATAAAAGGAAGAAAATACCTCCATTATGATGCCATGGTTGTGGTAGAAGGCATGATGATAGCTTGCAATGGCTTGTACACAAGTAAACAAAAACATTAGCAATATGAGCTAACTTAGGAGCATAAAAGTACTAATACAAAACTTCAACTCTTATAGTTTGTCTAAGGCCATTTACTCTAACTTAACCCTCGATAAGCTATGAAATCACCCAAATAGGTTCAACCTGAAGTTAGTGGGTATGGACTTCGATGAGTGCTGCATTGCATTGTTATTAACTGGAATCACAGACACCCCTTAGTCTTGGGGGGTCTTCTTAGAGTCCCGTTGCTATGACACCCGCTGTTGTGGTACTTAGCACCTCTACAGTTAGCCCCGATCCTTCATTGGTGGGCTCATTCCAAGTTTAGAACTTAACATCGGATGCTAGGGCTAGCCTACTCGAGCTACTCCTAAGAGTGTGGGTTGCCACTATAGTTAGGGGGAGCCCTTCTAATACAACCTTTGACCTAACCTCACCCATAAGTCCCCTTAAGCCTTACCATCATTATCTCCTCTTTAGGAAGCTAGTTGCCCTTCTATTCCCCTATCTTGTAGGGGCGTCTTCATCCTTGCTTGTAGTAGTTGAGCCACCTACTCCCTCAACACAAGTCATCTTTTTCTTCAAGGCGACCAGTGCTTGTATTTGCCTTTCATGTATTGCCATAAAGGATTGCCTGAAGTTGTTGGCACATATCTATAAGGCTATAAGCACAAGGAAATAGTTATTCAACCTACCAAAAAAATAAAAACTAAACTTGATAGGCCTAACATGAGTAGCCTTGAACTCCTCTTTCATAATGATAGCGTAGTGTAGTGAACTCTTGACTACACCTTTTAAGAAAGGAGCATACTCAGTGTTTGTCTCTTTACTAAATAATGGCCTCTCATGGATATAGTTATTAACTAGTGCCAAAAGGTTAAGGTTGCCATGCCAAAATGTAAAATCTAGGATCTCCTCCCTCGTGTCATCATTCTCATAATCAAAATGCTTAACTACTATTGTCTTATCGACTTCACTTGTGCAATAGGAAAGGGTACCTTCTTGATCGACTTTATTTAAAGAACTTATTCTTCTAGACCTCTACCTTTGACTTTAACCCGCTTAAGATCTTTACGTGCTTACTAGGGTTGTAGCAAGACCTAATAATCTTGGTTCAACTTTAGATGGAAGAAATGTCTGAAGAGCCGAGCCATAGGCCTTAGCAAGTTGAATGAAAAATCACCTTGAAGGCAAGAAACTACATCTAGGCATTTAGGTGCAGGGAGCAAGGGTTAACCCTAAAGTACTTAAAGTACTCTAGTTGGAATCTGAAGAAGATTAAGCACAACTTAAGCTTGAAAGTCTTTACGTACATGCAAAAGGACCTTTCACCTCCAATACCATATGCCTCCTCATCCTAGGTCTCTCCATCTACCAGCCATCGACCCAGGTCCTCACTATATGGCATACCTTATCAATCTCCTCATGATTGTGCCTATATGCCACGAAATCCATGATAATCTCATTCATGCTTATGGGTTGCAACTCTACCATGGCTTCTTCTCCTCATCATCATTAGTATACACCTCTTAAGGCCTTGTTACCATGAGACTCCTACTCTCAACTCTATATAACTAACTATTGTCACCACTACTCATCATTGCCACTATCCTTTAAGGGGAGTTGGGTAGTTATTACTCGATGAGTCTCCTTGACTATGGTGGAGATCTTAACCGAGATTGAGTATTCACCTTAGAATCTTAAGCCTCTCTATTCGGCTATTATTTCAATGTGTTCGATTTGAAAAGGAAATTGAAGATAGAAATCTTTGGGCATTTGAAAGAAGTTTGAATTTAGGAGATTTGTAAAGAAACTTAGGGTAGATATTTGATTAGAGTTTCGAGTGAAGGTGAATAAATAAGGACCCCTTAATGCCTTTATTTATGAAAATAAGGGGAAAGTGAACTGTCTCTTCCTATTCAAACAAGGATCACCATCTTAGCCATCTACCTGTCTTCGTCAGACATTCAATGGCCTAGAACCTTTCAAAATGCAGATTGCTAATGTGGCCACTCATACCTTCCTTACAAATTATACCTTGATAGTGGTATCACAATTACACCTCAAGTAAACAAAGCATCATATCAGTTAAGCCAATAGTCACTTTACCGTACAAGCATCTATTTGGGTCACATTTGTCACCTCAAGCATCACATCGACCATCCAAGTACTTAATAGTTCTTGCTTATAGAGTCATTATGGCAACTTGAGCTTAAGCCTTTTAAGCCTACAGTAGTCTACTTACCTTATCGCTTCGACACTAATGAGAGTGGTTGGATGGGGTGGGGGGAAGTGTTGATGAGCCATTTTCAATGCAAGCTCCTAAGGCTTAATCCAAGTACTTTAGCTTGCTCAGGTACCTTCAAACACCTTTCTAAGACAAAGAGCTTAGTCTCCTCCAATAGCCTATTTGGTTCCTCCTTGTAAGCTCTTAATCAAGCAACTTACTTAGATTCCTTAAGCACTTTGCTATGTCCAGTTTAGCCATAAGCTAGCAAAACCTAATCAAACTACCTTAAGTACCTCTTCACCCTAACCCCCTCGAGCTCCTTGTAAACCATGCTTGGAACTCTCCACCAATCTACCTCGGCCTAACTCCTCGACTCAGGGTAGCTTCCTAAACATACACCAAGAGCTCTGTATGCAACTCAATGTCTATAATGCTTCTACCTTACACTCTCTTTCCTCATTAATTGCCCTTTGACATTTGTAATACGATCAACACAACTTATAACCTTAAACACGTCAACCTCCTAGGTTTTAGTTGTGATTGCTAGCCTATCTAAGGCCAACTAAGTGACTAAACTGTTCTGTCCCCTCTCCTATAGTGCATGTTCACTACAATAGCCATGTACAACCAAACCATAGGACACCATGTGTCATCAACTAGTGAGCATAGGATAAAGAGCCAAAGGTATAAGGATCTTTTCTCGAACTATTGACCTTCCTTACTCCCTTAGCACATCAAACACTCTAAGCACTCTCTCTAAACACTCTAAATGCTTCCTTTTTATTATCACCATGCTAGCTTAACTATCGAAGAGTCCCTGTTGTGTAACAACATGGTTAGAACTCCTCCCATCAAGGTATTGTCTACTTTGGTATAGAACACCATATAGTTTTGTCCACCTATGCAGTAGCTTCCTAGGAGGTCACTCATCCTAAGATTGACTCAGCTTGAGCATGTTAACTTTAGAGTTTTGAAATGCTTTGAGCCACTACACTAAAAGGTACATCGATGATTAGAGTTTCTTCTCCTAGCATGTAAAGTGTACTATATGTTGACACTACCACAAGGGCTTTTTTTGCTGGTCTTCTACCAAGTATGATTGGTAAAACTGCCCAAAGCAACTACCAACCCACCACTCATGATATCAACAATTAGTAAGACCAATTAGTTCTTGTTTCGAAATAAATATAATAAAATTTCTTATCTAATATCTTGTTCCCATTAACTCGTTAATGTATGCAACTTTCTAGGTTTCTATACATAAAGGTAGTATCTATCTATATACAAACCAAGATAATCATCTATAACAGTTGTTGGCCAACCTATATAATAGAAAAGGTTGTGAACCATAAACCAATATGAACCGATTACTGCATAATAAAATCTTTTTATCAAGTGATATCCTGATTTAACCATTGCATGTCCTGTCATTAATACCTCAATCATTTTACTTGGTTTTCAAGATGAAATAGGCTTAATAAAACTTACGATGACCATTAGCTTATCGGTCATTATTACCTTAACCAAGTGACCTTAGATATCGATCCCCTTATCTAGGAGAGTGATGAATTTTAACTTTTCTCATCACCATTCTCTCTATATTTCATGTCGTACTTAATAACTGTATTATTTACAATATAAATCAAGATTACATTTAATGGCATCAAAACATAACATTCATAAATAGGATATTTGAAGGTCTTAACTCTATGGACTATTTACGCTTATTCATATAGATGAGGGACCAATGACATTAAACATATAGTATTCTCAAGTGGCGGGTTATGTTTGATATACCCAATTAACTTTAGGCACTCGTTTGTGCAACTTAGATATCTATCCCTTAGTCCAATGAAATGACATTAGTTATATATAGTGTTGATCTAAATATCTATGTCCCCTTTAGATATTTTTCTAACTATGGATAGCTTTTAGATAATATGATGTTATGAAACCCCATTTAGATATTTTTTTTACTAAGGATAGCTTTTAGATAATATGATGTCATGAAACCCCATTGATAATACACTTTTATTATTATTTCATACATACTCTAATTATCAATTGGACTTTATTGTAAAATATATATGAGAAGAAAAGTGTATATATGCAATGAATACTTACCTTTATTAATAATATTCATAAATGCAACAAAATGTCTTAGCATAGTACATACAAATTACAATAGGTAGACATAGCAAAAGGCTACATGAGAACTAGAGGATATGAGGAATAAAAACTCTAAGCTCTTCTAGATCCTAAGTAAATTTAAAGGAAGAAATTTATTTTAAGGGAAGAAAGTGAAATCTAAAATAATCATTCAATTAGTAAACAAATAATTTCTTTTCAACAAATTAAATAAATTTCTTCTAAGCCATAAATAGAATTTATAAACCTAATTTTCTAAAATGACCTTAGGCACCATAATAACTTAAGCTCACTCTAATGTATTGGATAGTACGCCTTAAAAATCTTAATTAAGTACCTTTAGGATTTATCTAGAGAGAGTAGAAGGGAAATTAGGCTCCTAATGTAAATTTAAGTGAGATTATAACCATATACAGAATTAGAGAGAGGGATAGGCATTTGAAAATTAAGCATTCCCTCTTATTCTCTTCAAGTGGCATGAGCTAGTAAGATCTCCTAAGTAAGTTTTGTGGATTTTTGCTAGGTTAATTAGGAGATTTAAGAAGGTCTAAAGTAAATGAGAAGTTTCAATCAAGAAGAGGACTACTCTTAGTAGAATCATGTTTAATTTCAAGTAACAAGTTCAATTAATAGGAACACCTATTATGAAGTATTAGCTAATAATAAAGAAATCAAAAGTAGAGACCAAGAGTTCTTTGGAGTCCTTGTGGTATAGAAGCTTAAGACAAGTAGGTATGTACTCTTGATCATATGAATTAGAGTTAAACTTCACAGATGTGATGGAATTTTTTTTTATCTACAAGTTTCATATAGCAATTGGATAATGTTGTCATTTGGAAGGTAAATTCAATATTTAGAGGAATTATCAAGTGCTATAGAAGTTAAATTTGGGTTTCTAAGTATTACAAACGGTTTAAGAGTTATTATTAAGGTAAGTGTGATTCCTCACTTGATTTATATCATTGGTTTAGAGATTTATTGATTCAATGTTTAAATGCATGTTTAGGAGTTAAATTGAAGTTAGAATGGGTTTAATTATTCTTATTTATAGCATGATCTTTATAAGTGGGTATTAATAAACTGGTGTTGATATAATATTTAACTAATGTTTGATTAACATTAAATTGGTTTTGATGAAATGGTTTGATGGAATATGAACTCAAGAGGAAGCTATGGATATTATGTGTATTTTGGGTTTTATCTAGGTGATTTTGATGTTTTGATGTTGTTGATTGACAATTGAGGTGTTTAATGTATGAATTTTGGTTTGAAATCAATTCTGATGAAGTGTTGATACTTTGGGAAATATATTACATGTTATGACCTTAGTGAGTTAATTAGGTGTTCATCTTGCTAATTCATGCTTTTGTAGAACTAATTTGATGATTGCTAGTTTTAAGTTGATGGATAGTTGATGAGAATCAAGTTAGATAGAAATTGGTGTTGGAATGGTGGATAAATAGATGCTACCATGGATTATATTGGTAGAATTTATGTTCTTGATGCTCAATTGAAGTTTATTTTGATTTTTTCTTTTTAGTTAATTAATGGGAAAAGTACAAATTTAGTCATCAATAACTGCTATTTTTTAATTGAGTCTTAACCTTTATTTTTCTTTTTTCCAATCTTAGTCTTTAATGTTTGTAAACGTTTATAAACATGTCTAACTTTAGCATTCATTAGCAATGACATGTGGCATCATCTTATTGGTTTACATATTTTTATTAAATAAAAAATACAATAATAAAAAAGTGATAAAAAATTATAAAATAAAATTAAAGTTAATATAAATATATACCATTTAATAAATTAATAGAAAAACTAATAGAACAAAAAATTGGAAAGAAAAAGTTCCATCTATCCTATAGCGACTATAAGTGGTCCTACACTAGGGGGTTTAAGGGACAGACCCTTAGGTAGGTGGTCGCCACAATTTAAAAAAAAAAAAAGGAATAAAGGCAAAAAATATGATTGGTTTTCATGTTTATCCTTTTCTTTTCTTTTTACCTTGAAGGGTTTGTATGTACTCCCCTCTTCCCATAATGGTCTTAAGCAACTATCTACTATTTTTTATTAGATAAAAAAAATAAACATTTAGGACTCAAGTAAAAAAGTTGATAAATGTTGAGAATTAAATTTGTATTTTTCCCTTAATTAATAGGAAAAAGATGGAATCGTTTAGGCATTTTTAAGTGATGTAATGGGTTGTTTATAGAGTCTAGTGTTGGCTAAATTTTCTAGAAATTTTGAAAATGTTCATCATATCAGTTGAATGCAATGATGATGATTTTGATATTCTAGATGAGTCTAAATGATGTTCTTGTTAAAGTTTATTTTTTTGGTATACTTTAGTTCTTGAAATGCATTTAAATGTTACATTTACGTATTCTTGAATTTAATTTTTTAGAATTTGGTTAATTGACATTCAAATGTGATCATGAACATTGAATTTGTTCTTAATAAAAATGCATGTTTTATCCTTTCTTAGTACTCAAAATCATCAAAATTTTGCTTTTTATGAGAGTTGAAATAATTGTTTAGTTAAATGTGTTTCAATTTCTTAAATTTGTCTTGATAATTCAAATATTTAAATCATACATAACCTTTTTCTGAGAATCAAATGTATGTTTTGGGATATAGGGATTTTAAGAACAAGTTTAATCTTCATAAATGTGTTAAAAGATGCTTATGGTAATCTAGTAGTAACATACGGTAATTATAATGACCAATGCTACATTATGGTTAATAATCATGTTATGTGTAATGATAGCTATTTTATGAGATTATAATAAGTAACTATTTATTATGTAGCTCACCCTAAAGAGCTAGTTCCAAATTTGATTCAATTGAATCGATAGGTTCTCCTTTACCTAGTTTACTTAAAATCGGTTTTCCACTTAGATGCAATAATTAACTAGTAAAGCATTCTAATTGAATAAATTTAGAATCGAATCCCTTTCATTTGAATTAGATTGAAAATAGACCCAAGCTACTTCCAACTAACTTAATAAGCTCAGTATTTATTAAACTAGTTTGATTAATTAAGCTAACTTAATCAATTCACTACTTATTAAACCACTTTGATTTATTAAGCTAGGACATTAGTTGAATAAGAATAATTGGAGATTACTCAATAAGTGTTATAAAGGGAGTATAATTTACAATTAGACAAACAAACTCAACTTAAATAGCGGGCTAATTTAGTAAATATTAAAGGGGCTACTAAGCTTATTAGGTAATACTTAGTTAATAAATAAGTTGATATACTCATTGGACATAGATGGTAGACTTAAGTAATAAAGCTTATTGATGGACCTTTTTAACTAAATATGGACTTAAGCTTGATTATGTTGATTTAATTTCACTAATGTTAATTAAATAATAACTTATCTCTTTCAATTGCATATCAAAACCTATTAATAGTGGATTTTCATTCTAGTTTCTAACTGCTTAGCACTTTGCTGAGTTGTCTCAAATCTAAGCTTACATTAAGTACAATCACTTTCTCAAGACTATGTTTGAGGAAAGTCTCTATTAAGCTAGCAAAACTAGGCTAGCATCCTTGCTATTGACTCGTTCCTAAAGCCTTGGTAATTTGTTGGGCTTGGTTGTTTGATGGGCCAAAAGGCCTAGCTTACTCCATTCAAGCATTTGGATATCAAAGAATAGGTGTAATTAGTTTTAAAGTCGCCAACCAATAATTGCGTAACTGCCTACCTCTCCTCACATTTTATACATGACAAAATTTAGAAGCTGCTACATATTTCAGGCAGTTAAACTCCTTATTACTACTATTATAAGGAAAATGCCTATAAAAATGGGATGCTAATTTTTTTAGGAGCTCCTTGAACACCTTGACTACAAAAATACTTATTCTCTTTTTTTTTTTATCATCTGAATACTCTACTAACTTAGGCATCGAAGTAGTTATACCAAATTAGCTCCAATACTCCCATAGCCTCATTTCTTTCCCCTTTCATAAGAATCATTAATCCTTACCAATTCTGAGCAACGATGAAACCCTGATCAAGTTAAAGGTTAACTAATTAATGATTGTTTACTTTACAATGGTATATAGGTAGAGGATAACCTTAAGTATTGTGTGTTAGCAATTAGGATTCGAATGAGCTAATACATAAACTTAACCTAGCTAATAATAATTGCTTATTTCTTATGTAGGCTAGAATATTGGGATAATATGATAGATAGGCACCTGGCCTAACATGGTGTGACAAATGTATATTTCTTTATCTTAAGCCATAATGATGGTGCAACATTTAATAACTTCAAAGATCGAAGTGGTGTAGTGCACAAAATAACTTGGGCTAGGTTAATATGCTACATAGGTGTAATGAATTGCAAGTTAAATAGCTTCGAACATATACATAAGTTGTTTGATGTCATTCAATTTAATGGGCCCTTAAGTTACAGCATATACGGACTATGACCTTAGAGTTTGTGAAGTATTTGCAATCATTCATACTAGCTGTTTGATTTGATTTGGTAATGTAGGAGTTAGATATGTCCTCTAGTCGCCAATGCCTATTGTAGTAAGGTTAAACCCCATGATACTTTATTTGTCTAAACTCATGACTACACTCATATTGGTTGCTACACTTTTAATTCATTAGCCAATCGATCTTGGTTGTCATATTAGCTATTAGGTTCATGTGACATATGTATATGGTTGTGGTTATTTTGTATTGAGTTCTTGTGGTTCATTTCGCTCTTTACCATCTTTCAAGTGAAGATATGCATTTTGATCATTTTTGCTATGATGCATAGGATTATGATACCGATGAGTAGCATGCTAAGTTTAAGTATAATGACTAGACCGCTGTAGATGATGACATTATTTTCTATTTATTTACTTGTTACCACTTTGAGATACTTTTAGGGGACAATTTTCAGACTTTACATCTATTGATTAGTGTTTTAGACCTCTTATGTTAAACTTCATATGGATTTTGATACTTTGATATTTTAAGGCGAGAGGCATTAGATTTTATATGAGATGTTATGAAATGAGATGTATTTTTTTTAGTACTTAATGATCTTTTGCAAAGTATTTTAGATTTTCAAAAAAATTTCAAATCAAGTAAATCTCTCCATTCTAAGCAAATGATAAAACTAACCATTTTCAAGATCATCAACATTATCATATATCAAAATTGTTTAAAAACTTATTTTTGTAGTAAGTCTTAGCATATCTTACTTAAGCATGATGCACGTAAATTGTCATTGCTATAGAGGATTAATGATAGCAAGCTTTTGACCCGAGCTATTTATCATGACTCAATAGTATCGTTGTTGTGGTAGGTCACCGTGTACTGTATAAAGGTCTACTATTAACCCCCCTACTGATCGTAGGCCTTTCATATGACATATAAGGCTCCTTCCACTATACGTTACCACTAAGCCCATAAACAAGTAATATAGAGTAATTTAACTAAAATTACTTCTATGGTATAAATTAACTAATCGTGTGGGCTCGTGAGGCCCACACCAAAACAATATTACAAACAGATGCAGTTCATAAGGGAACTGCATTAGAGATTTTAATATATGTTATGAACAAAAATATAAAAATCTATTACAAAATGTCCTCTTCGCTCTTTGATCGCTCTAACCCGTCCCTATAGAGAATTGCCACGAGCATGCCTCGGCCCGGATTAGAGAAGAGGTTTTCCTGCAACAATAAAAATCTATCGAGGTATAAGCCTAAGTTTAGTGAGATAAATACCCTCGTCAATACCACATGGCAGAAATTTATTAGATGCACAATCATATGAATGCATGAACAATCAGTATGCCAAACAACGCATGCAGTAACCTAAGAACTGTATACGACTCAAAATTACGCCCCTTATACTTAGGGTTTAGAGATAATTAACCGACCCAAACCAAAATATAGGTTCTAGACCTTGGGTTTTATTTCATTTGCACTATTGTGCTTAAGCCAAAACGAAACTATAAATATATACATTTATATTTGTATATACTTTTTTTACCGAATAATAAATCATACTTTTAAAATCCTAAGTTTAGCGGTATAGTGGCCTCCACAATCTACAAACGCATACCCTAAGCAGAAGCCACAGGACATGGCCCTTTGCTGACTGTTGGCATCTCCTAGTGCTTAGTAAGCCCATCAACTTAAGACAAAGACTCAATATATATGATGACATAGCTAGTGCCCAATCCTGTAAGAAGCTCGTCCTCTTGTGAATCCCTTCTCATTTTCTGCGTGAAGCGGTAGTCGGTGTTATCCGTATGCAATATGGGGAATGCATGATTCATCTTATTTCTTAATCACATAGTTCGTTAATCTGATTTTTCAAGGTGATCAGACAATTTCATTCCATATAATTGCACATATAAATTATTACAAACAATTCTCATTATTATATAATTAACATATCCCACAAGCATTCAAATATATATATATATATATGTATGTATGTATTTAGGTGCATCTATTCTACAAGCAAAATTAAGTAAAGAACCGTCGGGAATTTACTCACTTTGCCATGTGGTCAGTCAAAGTAATCTAGGGGTAAATCGTCTCCGTACACGGTGTTCCCTGATCATCGAAATCATAATACTATAAGGAATTGATATAAACTTAGGATACTAAGCTAAAATCCCTTAAGTTATACTCTTGATTAGTTTTCGTATCTTTTCTCGGTTTTTACTTAAAAGTTCAATCACGTATAACTTTTTCGTTTTAAATCCGATTTTTATGATATTATAGTCAATCTTCATCGTTTTTGAGTGTACTTTAACGTGGTGAGGTTAGATTTTTGAAATGAGGCATACAAATCTATCCATGGGCCAAAACAGAAGCGATCCTCATGTTTTGGAGTGCTTTTGGGCCTTATTTAGTAAATGGGTTTTTTGATAACTTGAGAAATCTTTTGGGCTTGGTCTTAAGATATTATCCTAAGCTCAAAATACTCCTTGAGATCAGATTTACAACTTTGATTTATATTCTTAAGGCTAACAACCACTTCATGGGCTCTCTAGTGGGCTTAAGTTGTCAAATGGGCTTGTTTTTTTTTTTTTTTTTTGTTTGTTTGTTCAAACTAAAGTTAGTGACTTTGTTGGGCTTATAGAGTCCTAGGTGGATTTCTTGTAGGCTTCAAAACAACCTTTCTTAATATTTTAAAGTGCTGTTCAGAATTTTAATAAAGGCCCAACTTAGAGTTTTAGGCTCAGTTTTGAGGGTTTTAGGTTTTGTATACTTGCTTTAGTTAATCTTTTTACTTTGTTCACTTACTTTTATCATATTTTTAAATGTCTTTTACCTATGTTCCAGATCTGGTTGTGATGAATCTAAAGGGTTCTCACTTGGTCTTTCAACTTGTTTCATCATTTTCTTAAGTTTAGGGATTAGATCATGCACTTAAACTACTTGTATTCAAATCGTTACTTAACTTTTCTTCCATGGGATGATCCTTTAACTCATGCTTTACACAAAAGATAGAAGATCTTACACTTATTACAACTTCCATATCATAGCTCATGTCATACAAAGTTGGTTTCTTCATAAAACTTGATGTGATGAATTTTTCTTTAACTTAAGTCTAGATTTGAGCATGTTTAGCTTAATGGAAATAAAATCAACATCCAAATGACCTTTGAATCCTCACGTCCAGCATGCTCATCTTCCATTCAAGTTCTTGTTTCAAGATTTTCTCAACTTAAAATCTTTCATTCAAAGTGTTAAACAAGTTTCTTCACAAAACACCAACTTTACATGCTCATGTTTCAACTTCATGAAAGGGTTTCATGAGTTTGTTTCTTAGGATGGTCTTTAGTGTTATAACAACTTACAATCATACTCATATCTTCAAGAAATCAAAGTCTCCTAACATGAACACTAACCCACTAATTACGAGAAACACTTACTTCTCCTTAAAGCAAAATATAGTGGTTGTGCACAAAGGTTCCACATAAGCTCTCAACTTTTCTTCCTCCTTTTGCACCTTTTTTGGAAACCCGAGTTATTTGATCCTTTGGAGTGGGGTTTGTAGAAGGTTCTAATGGTTCTAAAAGAGCTTAGATGTTGGAAGAAAATGACACCAGAAAAGGAAATGGAAGTGTCGTGAGTGGGACTTAGAAGTGGCAGCCAAATGAAGGATTTTGTAGGGTAAGGTTGTTTCTTCTTTTATGTTTGTTTCAAGTGAGAGAAAGAGGAAGTGAAAATGAAATTGAAAGTGAGAGAAATAAGGGAAAGAGTGGCTGGTTGGGAATGAGGGAAAATGGGTGTTTAAGATGTCTTGAAGTTATTGTCTTGTAGTTTATACAAAAGTCAACAATTGCAACTATTGATGATGTAAGCATTAAGGAGTGAATAGTGGTGTGTAAGAAAAAGTGATTGATGGTTGAAAGACAAGAGCATGGCCCCCCTCTTCTTCTTGTTCAAACCGGCCATTTAGTCTCCTTTGGGGTTATGGAATTGTCTTGTCTCATTTAATGAAGTTAAGCATGTGAAATCTTGTGAAAAATTGTCCATATGTAGTATAAGTGAAGGGGTGATAAGGAAAATATCTTATCAGTAGATTTTGATAAGTTATCAATTGATAAATGATTCCAACTTTCAATTGATAAGTCATCTAAGGTGATTGGTTGGTCTACTTATTTATATGTAAGGCTTAAACATGAAGATAAGGGCATGGTCTTATAAGAAATTATTTTAGGGTTTTTATCTTACATTGTTTTGTAATTTATGATTTGATTTTTATAAAATTGTGAAATTTTCTACAGTTGAATGAAATTACTCAAATTAAATTATCGATTAGTCACTTAGGGTCGAAATTTCTTAATTGTTTTAGGGTTTAAGGTCTTAAGTGACTTTAGAGCTTGCAATTCTTCAAGCTAAGGTTTTATCGATAATCGTTTTTTGAATTGGAAAAATTTAATTCGTTTCTAAATGTAAACTTAAGTTCTTAGTTTAGTTGATCCTTAGGAACATTCGGAAAGTACTTTTAATCAAATCATAGGCCCACTAAAAGTAGGGTTTACACTATTAGCATAGGTTTTAATGTCAAGTACATGCCTGATAGGAGATTTTCTATCCTAAAAATCGAATATTTTTTGATTGTATAAGTCTGTTTGCTTTTTCTTTCTATAGTGGAGATAGTCACATTGTGACATTTTACTCTCTTTTTTTTTTTTCTTTCTATCTAGTTTAAGCTTATGGTATTTATTGAATGGGGTGTTAGTAATGTAATGCCTCGAGGCCTTAGTAGGCATTACAACCCGCCACGTATCACTAGTTTTCTAACAATATGTTAAAGCTTTAAAAGATCACTATAGTCTCCAAATCACTTGTACAACCTATCTATAGTATAATAATATCATATCTCCATATTTCATACAATCTGAATGACTCATATGCGAGTCATTCTAACCATAATCACATTTAGTAGGTATAATTTCTAACCCCCAAAATCAAAGGAACAACTCCTTTCATACCTAACTTATTAGTAGTATTCTCGATTATAATATAAGTAAAAACTTCATCTTAATACATGCAGTTGTAAAAATGAAAGAGTAAGCCAAAACTCAGTACATAATACATAAGCATACATGAATGCCAGACCAAGTCGCACACATGCATATAATGGAAGTTGTAGTAAGTATAACAATAAGTAGTCAATTGATTATCTTGAATTTCAGCTAGCAACCAACAAAGGGGTTTTCATGACCTGACCGTACAATCTTTGTTTCCATACATAGGTAGATATAAAATATAAGTTTTCCTTTAGTCATTTACGCCTAAAGTCTAGAGATTAAAGTCCTTGAAGCCTAGTTTTCTAGTTATGTCATCCCATATACTAGTCCATTTAAGAATCCTCACTTATGATTAGTAGTTCCCCCTTAAGTGTTGATAGTTAGTTTTCATTCATCTGACACTTGGCCTTTTGTTTGCCAAGAAGCCACGTAACCAACTCTTTCGGCATTCATACCGCTTAAATGATGCATGGCATTTATGCTGAGTGTAAGAAGTGCCCTTGGTTTGAATTTAAGTCTAGCGCAAATAGTTAACATAAGCACGGTTATATTACACAACTGCCTACTACTCCTACATATGAGGAGAGATGTCAAGTCAAGAAGCTTCCACGTTTCTTAACAGTTTATCCCAACAACTGCCTTAGACACTACAACCATCTATAAATACTAGAAAGAAACTCTATAAGGCATCCTAACACTTCTTATTCACTTACTTACTCTACTAAGTTACCTTACTAACTTAGGCATCGGAGTGGTTCCACCGGATTGGCCTCAATACCAAGTATTTCACTTTCTTTTGTAGGGTTTTTCCTCATCCCAAAATTCACTAACAACATTTGGCACCATCTATTTTTCTCTAAACATGACCACATGGTTAAAACTAGAATAACTAGAAGTGCAGGTGTTGATATCTCCTCCCACTACCCTGAAGGGGGGAGTCGGCATACTAATGAACAACAATTAGCTCAACTCGAGCAACTTTGTCTTGATATAGCTAAAGAAAATTCTAAGATAAATAAAAAAATGAACAAATCCTTGACCTTCTTCATAAAACTTTTCACCCAAATTAGGATAAAGAGCATAGTGATCATGATGCCAATAGTACCGATGATTCCATTTATTCACCTGAATTACCAAAAGAGCAAGATGAGGTTCCAGCGAGACCCTGAATTCCTGCTTTCAAGAAGATTGATAAGGGCAAGCAACTGTAGTATGTGCATCATGCGGGACCTTCGCATGTCAACACCCCTATTGCAACAAGCAAACAGTTCCAAATCAAGAAAAGCCCTTTCATCCCTGAGATTTTAGAAGAAGTAATACCTCAACATGTTAAGCTACTCCAGTTTGAAACATATGATGGGATGAAAGACCCTGAAGACTACTTAGAGTATTATCATACACTAGCCAAGTTGCATGGTTTAAGCAACGAAGTGGCTTGTCAAGCCTTTCCCTTAACCTTGAGAAATGTAGCTTGCACATGATTTAAACACTTGAAACCAAATACCATTTCATGTTTCAATGAACTAGTAGAGGTGTTCTTTCAACACTTTCTTCCCACCAAACTTCCTATTAAGGACTCTTCAATCCTTAACACCATCAAACAAAAGTTTGATGAGTCAATCCAAGACTATTTAGCCAGATTTATGGTTGAGATGGTCTAAATCCTAGAATTAGATATGAGTATGGCCCTCAATACTGTAATCGACGGAGTTAAACCTCATAGAGACTTTTTCAAGTCTCTCACAAAGAACAAGCTGAAAACTTTTGCTGAGTTTAAGGCTAAGGCTACCTCATACATCCGATAAGAAGACAACATAAAAGCATAATGAGAGGCTGATCAGAGCAAACGAGAAGGAAAGAGTGATAAATGAAAGAAATGCGAAAGATAAACCTGACACAAACAACGACAACATTTAGATGCCAAGAGAAAGAAACCAAGGGTACCAACATTCACATCCCATATGCATGCCAATCATCTAATCTCAAACATTTTAATGGAAGCACGTAGGGAGAGAGGTATCCTCTAGTGGCCGGAAAGAATGTGATGGAATCCCTTAAGAAGAAATTCGAATAAGTACTATAATTTCTATCTTAACAAGGGTCATAATACAAATGAGTGCATTCAACTCAAGAATGCAATTGAAGATGCAATACAATGCAAGCACCTACGAAAATTTTTAGTGCATGATGCTGAAAGAATCGAAAGACCGTCTCAAAGGAGAAGAGAGGAACAAGAGGATGACATTCGGCCAAAAATGGCTGTAAGGGATGTTAATCCCACTAGAGCACCCAATAGAGTAATTAATACCCTTGTTGGCGAACCTAATATAGGCTAATCGAGTTCTTCAAGCTCGATTAATGCTAAGAATTATATTTGTAATATTCATGGAAAAAAGGTCAGGATTGACAATATAATATCTTTTGGAGAAGAGGATTTTGAGGGTATCCAAAGGCCGTACAATGATGCACTTATCATCAATGTGAGAGTCACCAACTTTGAAGTCTAGAAGATTTTTGTTGACACAGGAAGTTTAGCTGATATCATTTTTCAACATGCCTTTGATCAAATGAGGCCTAAGATCAAAGCATAGCTACAGTCTTATAAGTATGACCTCTATGCCTTCAATAATCAACCGTCTAAGTAGCCGGAGTTATCTCTTTATTGATACAAATAGAGGATGATGAGCATGTTGTAGAGGACAAAGTGGATTTTCTTATCGTCAAATGTTGGTCCCCTTGCAACATGATAATGGGATAGCCATGCCAACATTTATTCGGCATTGTCCCATCAACGACACATCTAAAGGCCATGTTTTCTACTCCTACAGGGGTTGGTGTATGTAAAGGGGATCAACAATTGGCAACTTCCTTATATATCAAGGCCTTGAGACAAGAGGAAGTTTTTCAAGTTGAAACCTATCCAAATGGCAAGACAGTCGGCGTAGAAAATGCCAAGAATGATACAGAGAAAATTCCTTTAGGAAATGATCCCAAGAAGACAACAAGTATAGGAAAACCTATGTAAGCAGATGTCTGGCAAAGTTTGATTGACTTCCTACATGCTAATGTTGACCTATTTGCATAGTTACCTTCGGACATGCCAGGTATTTCAAGAGACGTTATGGTACAAAAGCTCCAGATTGACTCTAATGCAAAAGTGGTCCAATAGAAAAAGAGACATTTTACACTAGAGAGACAAGTGGCAATAAAAGAAGAGGTCCAGAAATTATTGAGGGTAGGATTTATCTAAGAAGAGCCTTATCCGACTTATCTAGCAAATTATGTGTTAGTTAAGAAGTCTAACAATAAGTGGTGAATGTGCATAGACTTCATGGATCTCAACAAAGCATGTCTTAAGGATTGTTTCCCACTACCAAAAATTGATCAAATGGTAGATGTAACCATAAGGCATGTATTGCTTTCTTTTATGGATGCTTTCTCTAGTTATAATCAAATTAAGATGGACAAGGTGGATGAAGTCCACACATCTTTCATTACCAATTTTTGAACGTACTGTTATACTGTGATGCCCTTTGGGCTGAAGAATGCTTGTGCCACATACCAAAGATTAGTAACGAAGATGTTCAAATCTTAAATCCATAAGAATGTTGAAATATATGTAGATGACATGATTGTGAAGAGCATGAAGGAAGATCAGCATCTCGCTAATCTGGAGGAAACATTTTCCACATTGAGGAGTTATAGCATGAAACTCAACCCACAAAAGTGTATCTTTGGCCTAACATCAAGGAAATTCCTCAAATATATGGTTACACAACACGACATTGAGGCTAATCCAAGAAAGATTGAAGCAATAAGTAATATGAAACCACCTTGTATGGTCAAGGAGGTAAAGGAACTCACCGAGCAAATTACCACCCTCAACAAATTCATGTTGAGAAGTGTAGATAGGTGCACAAAATTCTTTAACATTTTGATGAATCTAAAGGAATTCAATTAGACTAACGATTACGAAAGAGCTTTCAACGAGCTCAAGGAATTTCTTATGTCACCCCCAATACTCTCGACACCCATTTTAGGGAAAAATTTATACTTATATCAATTAGTCAGCTACTGAGAACTTTCCTCTATACTTATCCAAATTGATGGCAAGGAGCACCAAACCGTTTATTACATGAGTCACTTTCTACAAGGGCCAAAGCTTCGGTATATAAAGATTGAAAATTTTGTATTAGCAATGGTTCTCTTAGTAAGAAAGCTAAAGCCATATTTTGAAGCTCATCAGATTATTATCCTTACTAATTAACCATTGCAGCAAGCATTATAGCAGCCTAACTCTTTGGGGAGGATGATGAAATATGCCTTAGAGCTCAATGCCCATGGTGTGCAATAGAAACCTAGAATAGCACTAAAAGCCCAAATACTGATAGATTTTGTTACCGAGTTCATAGGAGAGGAAGACTGTATGGAGATCACCGAGAAACCTATCTAGTTTCTTTATGTCAATGTCTCTTCAACATGAGAAGGAAGTGGTGTAGGCTTAGTCCTTCAAGGATCACATAATGTCAAAGTCCATTACATTTTGAAATTTAGATTCCCAACTAGTAACAATGAAGTAGAGTATAAAGCTCTAATTGCCGAATTGAAACTAGCAAAAGAAACTGGTGCCAAGAAACTAGTAATGTTCTCTGATTCCTAGCTAATGGTAAATTAGGTCACCAGAAGTTATACAGTAAGAGAAGAAGAGATGAGCAAGTACCTCTTTGTGATATAAACACTTGTAAAAGAATTCCTATCATTCTCCATTAACAATATTCCTAGAAGCAAGAATATTGCTACCGACAAGCTATCAGAGTTGGCCATTATGGCATTCCTTGAGCTAAATGAGAAACTTTTCATGGAGTTTCTCCCATAAAAAAGTTTATCCAATCTCTTATAGAGCTGTGAGTTAGCTCCTTGCCTAAGAGAAGAATCATGGATGGATTCCCTACTAAATTATCTAAAAGATGGTACTGTCCTTGATAATAAAAAGGAGGTGTGAAGATTGGCTTACTAGGCTGCTAACTATACGCTGATTGCCGGTCAGCTATATAGGTGAGGCGTATCTCAACCTTACCTTCAATGTCTTTCCCAAAAGGATGCTTAGACGATGTTATTTAAACTACATGGTGGCATATGTAATAATCATGTAAAGTTGCAAACACTATACATTCAAGCAATGCGACTTGATTGGCTGATTATGAGAGAAGATGCAAAGGACGTTGTCTGGCATTGTCCTCAATGCTAAAAGCACAAGTCGTCGAGCAACTCACCCGCAATTGAGCTATACAGCCTAACTAACCCTTAGCCTTTCGCCTAGTAGAGGCTAGATATTCTCAGACCCTTTCCAAAGTCTACTACCCAATGCCAATTCGTCATTTTCGTTGTTGACTACTTTACCAAATAGGCTAACGCTGAGGCTGTAGCAAAGATTACCGAGTAAAAAGTGGAAGCTTTCATATTCAACTCCATCATATCAAGATTCGGAGTTCCCTACATGATAGTTATAGATAACGGCTTGTAGTGTGGCAACAATAAGTTCCATTCATTTTGTGAGAGGCATAACATTTAGCACAACTATACGTCTATAGCACACCCTCAAACAAATGGATAAGTAGAGGCCATAAACAAGATCATACTATTAGCCTCAATTGGAAAGTGGATCAAGTCAGGGGGAAGTTGGCCAATGAACTACCAAACATCCCTTAGGGATACAGAACCACTCATAGAACCGCAACGGGAGGGACACCATTTAAGTTATCCTACGGCATTGAAGCTGTGTTGCCGATTGAGTTAGAATTGCCTAATCTACGGATACATAATTTTGATGTTATGCTCTATTGAGTCGGATTGATAGAGAATCTGGACACTATTGAGGAAATTAAAGATGTTGTAAGAGCTAGGGTCGTAGCATACTAGCATAGAGCAGCAAGATACTACAATTAGAAAGTGAAGCACAAGGTTTTCCAACTTGGAGATCTAGTTTAAGATAAGATGGAAGCAATTAGGGCGTGAGCAAATCAAGGATGATTTCTACCATCTTGAAAGGTTGGATGGATCCATCATCCCTCGAGCTTAGAACGCCAAGAATCTGAAATTTTATTTCAATTAATGTAAGATGATTTCTGCCATCTCCCATTGGCAGCAACTAACATGTTTATGAGATTGGTACTTGTTTATTATAATTATATATTTGAAGTCTCATCATATTTTGGTTACTATTGTTGAACTAATGAGTTCCATGCTACATGGCAAACAGACTGGTCTAGGTTCTAACCTAATACGATCAATGACCTATACAAATTAACCTTATGGCCGAGTAATGCAGCTAGTCCACACCTCAAATGGTTAACGAGTAGTATAAAACAATAGACATGTGAAATAAAACATGCTGAGAGATAGTTGGGCATGTGAAATAAAGCATGTTGAGAAACAAATGGTGGGTGAAATAAAACATGTCGAGGAAAAATGGCATAGTAAATAAAACATGCTGTGAAACAATGATATGTGAAATAAAACATGTTGAGGAAAAATGGCATGTGAAATAAAACATATCGAGAAACAATGGCATGTAAAATAAAACATGCTGAAGAAAAATGGCATGTGAAATAAAACATGCTGAGAAACAAATGGTGTGTGAAATAAAACATGCCAAGGAAAAATAGCAAGTGAAATAAAACATGCCAAGAAACAATGGTGTGTGAATGAAACATGCCAAAAGAAAATTGGGCATGTGAAATAAAACATGTTAAGAGATAGTTGGGCATGTGAAATAAAACATGCTGAGAAACAAATAGCGTAAAAAATAAAACATGTTAACGAATGATATCATGAAGCAACATACATATACCATACAAACCAAGAAAGTGCAGTAAGTAAAATTAAATGTCACAAGAACTTGGCATTGCCTCGATTATATTCTAATTAATAAATTACACTAGAATGCAATGTGCCAATATAGTAAGTCCTATGGCTTATCTTCAGATTCAGCATAAGTGATTTTTAAATCATTTGTTGGGGCTTCCTTGGCGGCTAGGTTCTCGAAGTGGGCAGCTTCTTTGGCATGAGCTTCATTATCACTTTGATCCATACTCTTGGCACTCATCTCGTTGCTTTCATCTTCATCAGTATTGCTAACATTGTCGTCTATGTCAGCAACGTTAAGACACGAGAGATCATAATCGGGATGAAGCTTTAAGACCTCTTCTCTTGTCACTTAAACTCCCTCCAACACTTTTTGCATAGAAGCTTCTCGTATTGCTAACTGGGAGTGATTATATCGAGAGCCCCTTCAACAGATGGCCCCTTCCTCATAGTCTCCTCTAACTCGGCAACACAGCTTTGTAAGTTCGAGTTGTTGGTCTCTAACTCCTTTATCTGCATCTAAAGTTTATCTTTATCGTTGCTCATTGTACAAATAGTTTAGCCCAAGCCCCAACACTCTTCCTTTTTCTTCCGTAGCTCCTCTTTCAAGCTGTCAGACTCTTTGTACTATTATTTTATTTTGGCCTTTAGGCTAAAGATTTCATCAACTGTAAGGTCATGTGCCAATTTCTCAGTAGCAAGTTCCTCCTTAAGCTTTCTTGCCTCCATTTTAGCCCTAATCCTTACAGTCTCAGCAACAGCAGTCTAGGCCTTTGATGCATTATATACATCCTCAACTTTTTGTAGCAAATTCATTTATTACAATCAAAAGTGGTTAGGTATTACACATATAACTAAAGATATTACCTTCTTTGCCTCTTTGTCGGCCTCGTCTAATGCTATCAGAATGTGGCTACTCATCTGGAAAAAGAAATGTGTTAGTTACCTGAACGAATTTGATAAGCAAAAGCAATGGTCATAAATACTCACATTATACAATTTGGCTGCAATATGGGCTTTATTGCTACTACTGACCGTATTGACATCGTTCTTGGTGATATCTTTGTCTTTCAAAAGGATGATCCCTTCCATTAAAGCTAAAGATTTCGTCTTATCTCCCAAGGCTGAGTCGGTGTCCAAAATTTGGTCGCTCTAGCAAGGGATGAAGTACTTACCGACCTTTTTGTTGGGGATGAATTCGACGTTACTAATGTTGAGAGATTTGGAATGCATAGCCTCCTTCGCCCTTTCGTCTAAGCCCTTAGACTTCTTGATAGGTGGTTGGCCAGTAAGCTCCCTCCTTAGTCTTTTGTCACCACTTGGAGCTACCACAATGTCTAGTGATGAGCCTTCTACGACAATAGCATTTTCATTCTCCTTACTAAGATGTATCTTTCAATGTTTGCTGTCCTTGGGCTCGACAAAAGTTTGAATAATCACAACTAAAGACTCCTTAGAACAAACAACTCCAGTGAGCTGTGTTTTCTCATTCCCCTTTAGCCTTTTAATAGGACAAGAGATCTTTTACGTTGCCATCTACTTCATTGTAGCTTCTTTTGCTAGTTTCTTTACGACAGCAAGCTGAGTGGTAGCTGTTGAGGTGGTTGCCCTCTTATTAGCCTTGGATTTTTTTGCCTTGGCCTGAGCTAGTAGCTTTACCGAATTCACCTCTCTAGTACCTATATCTATGACACAAGTACACCAATTAATATAAACATGGAAAAAATATGACGTTACATTTTCCGTGCTAAGCAAGGTTCAAAGTTCACTATTCTCCCCTTAAGTCTTGGGAACGACTTTCCTCATGGCTATACTCGACACAGCGGAAACACATTGGCATACCTTCTTTTTCAGAAAATATTGGTTCTCCATTTTCGTAACTCCATATAATTCTCTTGGCATCCTAAAAGAATATTTTGTTTCCCTTTCTCTCTTGAATTTTCTTCACTACTGTTGCATCATTTGGCATTAGATCATTGAATTTTGTATGTATTAGCTTAGTCTATTAGGTCCAAAAGTCTAAGTCCTTATCATATAGTATTGACATGAACTTATCGTGCCACTTATGAATCTTGGATTCTAACCCTCCATGAACTTACACCCGTGCCTCGCAATAGCAAAGTACCACCTGTCAGGTTACCTCTAAATAATGAAGAAATATTGAAACAATTGAGGCGTAGCCTTGACTTTGACTTCTTCGTAGACTATCTCTCAAAGGCTACTGGAAGCCGATATGTGTTGGGTGAGAACATACTCGGTATGACTCTAAAATAGTTGGAAAAGCCCTTGACAAAAGTCAAAAAAGGGAAACACAACCTAAAATCCAAATATTTCAGGTATATATGGAACTCGCACTCCCTAGGGAAGCATACCCTCTCCCCATCTCTCGGCCTCCTCAAGTTCCATGTCTTGGGAAGATTTCGCTAGTATTGATTATATTTTGTGACAAGAACCCTATCAATGGAACTGGCAGTTCCATTGGGAGAATCACAAAAATAGACTATTGTGTTGAATAGATATCTTGTCGAGGACTTCCCTTCCTTATCCTCGGGATAATTATCTACAAAAAGCTCACTGATCCGAGCCACTTTATCCTACCTTTTCTCCATGTTGTCAACCGAATTGCTTGAAGAACAAGCTGCCTCGCTCCTTATTTAGGGAGGAAAAGTGGCCTCAGTCTTCATTGCCTTGGAATCATAAAGCACAAGTCGATGAGCTACTTTGCAAACCATACCTGAATGGTTATGTGAAATGATACAACACAAATTAAAAAATTCAGGTTAAAGATAAGGAAACGAATGAAAGTTTAAGATGTGAATAGGGAGGCTGATTCTGACTGTGAATATTACCTTATATAAGGACAATTTATCCTCGTAACTGCAAATGTACTTTTGATAGTAATGATACGTTGATATGGTAATCCTACAGATTCTTAACGCATGTCTTCTAACAAAAATCTAACGACTTAAAACTCTCTGACAGTTATTAGGCCTGCCACAAAATAATTTAGGGGACATATGTCATACCTCCAATTTCTTGGTTTGTCGAATGGGCGGGAGTTTAGAAATGGTGACCTTTCGGCTGGGATGTGATTCGTCCTGCATCCCGTATTACTCAACATAAATTTAAAGAATCTCTCCCTACTTGGCCTCTAGTGCAATATATGTGTAACTCCCTATGTCAATTGCTCAAACACGGGAGTTGGGGGGCAAATGTTGATAGTTAGTTTTCGTTCATCTGATACTCGACCTTTCATCTATCGAGAAGCTGCGTTACTGACTCTCTCAGCATTTGCACTGCTTAGATGATGCACAGCATTTATGCCGAATATAAGAAGCACTCTTGGTTTGAATTTAAGTCTAGCACGAATAGTTAACATAAGCATGGTTATATTACACAACCACCTGCTATTCTTACATATGAGAAGAGATGTCAAGTCAAGAAGCTTCCACGTTTCTTAACAATTTATCCCAATAACTGCCTTAGACACTACAACCATCTATAAATACTAGAAAGAAACTTTGTAAGGCATGTTAACACTTCTTATTCACATACTTACTCTACTAAGTTACCTTACTAACTTAGGCATTAGAGTGGTCGCACTCGATTGGCTACACTAAACTGGCCTCGGTACCAAGTATTTTACTTTCTTTTGTATAGTTTTTCCTCATCCCCAAATTCACTCACAACACTAAAGATCTGCTACTATAGGCCTTTAGGATGAGCAATCAATCATAATCAGTAAACAATTCAGTTAGGTCAAATATAATTTAGTTTAGTTAGCTTACTACAATCCTAACAAGCATAAGCAACAGCTAAGCACCACATACTTGGAAAGCCTAACTAAAACCAATTTGAAAGCCCAAGTCTAAAGTCATCTAGAAACTTGAATCAAGAACCTAACAATTAGAATAACAAGTTTTACATAATTCATCATTATTATAAAGCTTCTAGCTTAAAACTCCTTACTTGATTTTAGCTATAACCCTCCAACTCAATCTTAACTCTTAAGGGTACTACAACTAAGGTTAAGAGTAAAGTTCAAAACTTTAATTAAGAATAAGTTAGAGGAAGCATTTAGAAAAAGAATCAAAAGCTTAAAGTTGTAAAGGAAATTTAGGAGTATTGCTTGAAGGATACTAATTATTGTATTGAACTGGTAAAATAAGATAAAGTTCATTAAGATTGGTTAAAATGACATTCAAGAGTAAAAAGTGTTTAAAACTAATCAAAATGCTAAATTAAGCTTAAAGAACTTGAAAATTCATAAGGAAAGCTAGGTGGAACTTAATATTAAGGTTAGAAAAAAGGTTTAATTGAGTTTGGTAGAAAAAAAAAAAACAACATGAAAAGATTACACATGAAGTTTACAACCTAACACAGTCAACAACATGACCATATTACTTTGGTCTTGTAAAAAATTTGACCCTTTTTATAAAAGTTGGAACCTTTATAAAAGAAAGCTAGATGGAACTCAATATGAGGGTTAAGGAAAGATTTTATTAAGATTGGTTAGGAAAACCAATAAGATTATACTTAAAGTTTATAGCTTGACATAAGCAACAACATGACCATGTTACCTGAGTCATGTCAAATTCTATTTAAACTACCTCCTTCTATTAGATATGGTCAGCAACATGACCATGTTGCTGTTTGTGTTCCCTCAATAGGGAAGCTAGTTTTTTCTCCATCGAAAAACACCTAAATCTAACTCTTTCCCTTTTATTCTTCAACCCAACTTTAAATTTACTTTGATCCTCAATTATCCATCTCCTAAACTCTTTTTTAATCTATCAAAATGACCAATTTCAACTCAAACACACACTTAATCATCTAACCCACCAACAACTTCAAGAAAAGCAACTTTAAACTAATGAAAAAGATGAAAGAATGAAAGATACTTACTTGAACGGTTAAATGAACACTTCAATAACCCTTACAAGAAAGCTAAGCTTAAGGTTAGAGCTACAATTAATAACTAACATAAATTCTAATTTGTTAAGAAATGCTAAGAAACTCCATGAAAATGGGGTTTTTCACCAAGTTAAGATAGACAAAGAGTTCAGGTGCTTAAACTAACCTTTAAGCTAGATTTGAAGTGTTTTTCCTTGAATTTTGAGTGATATCATAAGCTTGGTTCAGTTGAATAAGGTGAGAGTTAAGAGAGAAGAAGGAAAGAAGAGGGTTAAGAAGACTTAATGAGTGTTACGGTTTTAGAATAGAATATTGCAGTTGAAATGAATAGGGTTTAAGGAAGTTTTTATGGCTTAAATGACCCTTAAACCCTTGTCTTTAATACCTTTTCTTTTTTTTTTTCTAATTTTCTTGGGATTTATAGCAAGAACCATTTGTAAAAAGCCACATGTCACTTTATATTTAAAAATTTCCCATAAAGAAGAGGTTAAAAAAAAGAATAATTGATAAATTTGCACTATTTTTGAAAAAAGAAAGAAGAGAGAGTAAAAGCTGAGAATTTGCATAGGAAAAAACCAAAGAAGTTCTAAGAGGTAAACATTAAAATAAATTTGTACATTTGATGTTATTCTTATAGCAATGTTTATACTTCTTGTCTCAGTAGCACATGTTATTTGTCATAATTCATTAAGAAATGTGACAAGTGACTTACATGAAAATAAAGTAGTTCAATAGATGGATTTTCTAGTTATGGCTAGATCTAGTCAAGAGCCTTTTGAAGACATTCATGTCCACCTACCACATTAGCCATAAAAATTGCTTTAAACGTGGTTTCGACTCTTCAGCCCAAATAAGCAGGAATTTATTAAGAATAGGATTGGGTCCATCCCCTCTCTACAGAAGATCCCTGTGAACATCATTTTGGTACGGGCCTTAGTCCACCTTTGGGAGCCCGAATCTACCAATTTTTGTATGGACCTACATCAACTAAGCCCAACTATAGAAGAATACTCCTAATTGTTGTAGGCTCCTACAATCACTGATGATATCTATGTCCTAAACTTGGAAGCTGCAGCACCAGAGATCTTCAGCAAGTTGTTGGGAATTAGAAAAACCGAAATAAACTGGGTTCTAAATCAAGGAAAGACCATTTGATTAGAGGATGTCATGGACTGGTTTTCTATTGAATTGAAGCATAGAGAAAAATGCGAGGTTTTTTGTGCAAATTTAGAAGCATGGCACCAGTACCGGGTCAACGCTTTTATATTGGTAGTCTTCAATACTATCTTGTTCCTTGATAAAAGACGTCGAGTCCATTTCGGAATTACAAAACTCGTAACCCAATTCCTTGAAGGGAAATCATATGTCCCGACCCTTCTGGCCAAGCAAATCCGGTCACTAAACCATCTCAAGAAAAAGAAACGAGGAGATCTGAAAACTGATATGCTCCTACTAGTGGTCTAGTTCATTAACCACATGAGAAGTTACCAACTTGATTTCAATCGGGCTAGGTTTACTCAGCAATACGACCTTATCAAATCTTTTGAAGAAAGAGTCGAGCTACCAGCAAATATAGCTAGCCGCTACTGGGTCCAGTACTTCCAGAATATGAAAGCGGAAGAGTTATTGTTGACACCTAAGTGGTTTATAAGCAAGGAAATGATAAGAGGGTGTGAAGACTTCAAGGCGATCCCTCTGATCGGCTTCAACCTCTACACCGCATACGTCCCAACCAATGGACTTAATGACGACATGATCCCCAGACCGTCATTAGAAGTTGTCTCATTGGACTTCCTTAACCTCAGCATGTCAGTGGCTGACAAAGCAGCCAAGCTTCAAAGCATCCGAGCTCTTTGGTGCACAAGAAAGACCACCCCTTCCATTAAAGGGATAATAGCCTGGAGCCAGACAACCAAAGAATTTCTTTATCACCAGCTAAAAGGGTTGAAAGATATGGAAGACAACAAAGAGAAAGGGGAAGTTCAAGTTGAAGATGAACCCGAGAGGACGAGTAAAAGAGAGCAAGAGTTGGAAAACCGTTGCAAGGAGTATCATTAGAAGATAAAGGCATTGGAAGCACAATTGAAGAGGACCAAGGACAAATAAGAGCAGGCTCCCATGATCCGAAAGAGGAGAAAGACGTAGGATAAGCCTACTAGCTACTAGGAGATTAGATTTTAGATTTTAGGTTTTTTTATGTTTTCTTTAGAATTCTTTTTTTGTACAAAATAAGAGGTGTAAAGCTTCACAATTGCAAAAAAAAAAAGAAAACAAAATTAATAAAAGTTAGTTATGGTTTTGCCAGGTCCCTTCCCAATTTTTAATTTTTCATTGTACTCTGTGACATGCATCTTACATCTATACGATTAACAACTTTGTCTTAGGAAAATGTAACATGTACTAACCCTTTGTTGAGTTAATTCACATAATTAGGTAAAATTTCAAGATAGCTCCCAAACGTCAAGTCTTTCAGAGGAGTTCGATTAGAATACCTTCCCAAACTAGGATGGCCATTACTCAAGAAAACTACGGAGACCTTGAGATCAATGATCCTTCCTAGTTAAGGTTCCATTCCATAGAAAGGGTTATGGAAAAGATGGCAGAACAAATGAGCTTCTTAGCAGACAACATTGCTTTTCTACTAGCCATAGTACCGGCTAATGAAGAAACCTCTAAGACCCATTATGGGAAGAATACATACCCTCCTAAAGCAGAGCATGAATATCAAAAAGACCCATTCAAATCAGAAGGAGTTTACCCAAAAGACAACCCGACCTTCGAACCTGATATGTATATAGCCCCGAGACCTGTTGACCAAGGGCTTAGTATAGACAGCTTGAAAGAACTGGAAAAGAAATTAACACAACAGATAACTGAGAAGATGAAGGCACTTGTAGGGTATGATGGATTTGAATAGGCAGAGATTACGGACTTTTCCGTATGTGACATGGGATCATACCCTGAGAAGTTTAAGGTACCAGAATTTGAAAAGTATAACGGGACGGGTTGCCCCAAGCTCCACACCAAGTTATATGTCAGGAAGATGGGTAAATATGTTCAGTATGATCCACTTATGGTATAGACATTCCAAGATAGTCTGACTAGACCGGCCTTGACTTGGTATGCCCAGCTTGATTTGAATCAGATAAATATATGGGAGAAACTAGAGCATTTTATGAACATTATAAATTCAACGTAGAAGTAGCCTCAACTATGATGGACTTGGTTGCCTTACGGAAGAAGAATAATGAATTGTTCAACGAATACACTCAAAGATGGAGGTCCTTAGCTGTAAGAATCTCTACTCCTACGACTGAGAAGGGGCTCACATCAACTTTCATTAACACCTTAGAAAGACCCTACTTTTCCCATCTCATCGGGTTAGTCTCGTCCAATTTTGCTGAAGTAGTTACGATAGGGTACGGGATTGAAAGCGCCATCTCTTCCGGGAAGCTGCAAGAGCCAACAGATAAAAGACCACTAGTGTCGTCATTTGGTCCTAAACCAGCCGGTAGCAAGCCTAAAGAATCTACGGTTGGTATGGTAAATTCAAATGCCAGACCAAATGCTCAAGTCGCTTTTAGGGCAAATCCACCTTCTCCTCAGCAACAGTTCAGAGACCAGTTTCAAGCTAACAGGACTTATAGACAATTTACCAAGATACCGATCCCTTTAAGTCAAGTCTTTGAAAAGTTACGAAGGGATGATTTGATACGGTACGAACTTCTTAGCGATCGATATCAACTGAGAATCTTTAACCCTATGGTAAAGTGTGAATACCACTGTAGACAAGTGGGGCATTCGACTGATACATGCTGGAGACTAAAGAACAAGATTCAGGACTCGATAGATGAAGGGACAGTGTAGTTGGATTTTGTGGAAGCTTCGGTTTCTAACGTTAACAATAATCCGTTACCTAACCACGGGCCGATGATTGGTATGATTTTTGATGATTGTGCTGTCAACGTCATTGATTTAGATAAGAAGCCTAAGGTTTTTGAGTTTTATACTGGCAACCAAACTTCAGAAGTGAAAAGGTACACATTCCACGTACTGTTGCCACCAGAAAATTATAAGGCTACTTCATTTAACTATCACCTGGTAAATCAGGAAAAACTAAGTCCCCTGGTAGGGGGCATTACTCGATCGAGAAATATTTATCACCCAAGAGAGGAGCATGGGAGGAAGGTCACATTGGGAGAATCAAATGATAAGATGGTAGCCGAACACATTGAGGGGCTATCGGCCTTTACTAAAATGATCAAGTCGAGTGAGTATAAGATCATGGATCATCTCAGTAAGACTCCTGCATAAATATTGTTGATTAGCTTGTTAATCGCATCTGAACCACACAGGGAGGCTTTGTTTCACACTTTAAATGAGGTGAAGGTCCCTCAGGAAATTCCAATTAAGAAGATGGGACTAATTACTAATTCTGTCCTCACAATGGATTGGATTTCTTTTTCAGCTAAAGAATTAGGTGAAGAAGGGAACAAACATACAAAGCCACTCTTTATCATGGTAAGGAGTAACGACATAGTTATCACCAGGGTACTTATTAACAATGGATCATCACTGAACGTCTGCCTACTCGCTACCTTGGATTTGCTGGGCATCGACACATCTGTAATTAAGCCTTCTTCTATAACAATTAAGGCCTTTGATGGTTCCAAAAGAGAGATTATAGGGGAGATTGATTTATCCGTGAGTATTGGCCCTCAGCACTTTACCATTCGATTCCAAGTCATGGACATTCCAAGTTCTTTCAATCTACTCTTGGGAAGACCTTGGATTCATGCAGCAGGGGACATACCTTCAAGCTTGCACTAAAAATTAAAGTTTATCTCAAATGGCCAGGTAATTATAATTCTAGAAGATCAAGCTTATGAAATCTATAAGGAGATGGCTATACCCTACATAGGAAGTGAGGGATAAGAAGAGTTGGGTTTACAAATGTTTGAAGAAGTGAACATGATTACCGATGCCGACAAAGAAGATGATAGAAGAATGGGATTCAAGGAAGGCCAGGTCGGTACCTACGACATTGGCTACAATCCTACCCTGACAGAAGAATTCCAAAAGAAACAAGTGAGGGGCAAGAGAGGTAACAGATTATACCATACCTTGATGACCTTTCCACCACTAGTTGAGACGGTCATACGGAAGGAGACTCAAGCCTGAGAAATTGGCAAAGAAGGATCAATAAACTCGCCATATAAGTTCCAACATCATTTGAATAACTGGTTCTTTATCCCAACGAATAGCAACAGGTCTTCCTTAGGGTAAAGGGGTAACCTATAGTTAGTATTTTCTGAATTTTTATTTTCAATAGTCGTCGTTTCAAATGTATCGTCAAACCTTTTGTTCAAAATTAGTTAGGCCTTTATCTCATTTGAGACCATGCTTCCATTCATTTAATGAAATCTTAGTTCGTTTCTTTCCTATATTGTGTTTTAATTCTCTTTTGCTTACATACACCTTTCTTTATGCATTCTCATTCAGATCCAATGAACTAAGCGAAAACCAGGAATACTTCGCACAGGTAGAAAATCAGAATATTGATATCGCGTCAAGCCCTACTAGGTTAGTCGTCGGGAGCGATGTTGATGACTACAGTAATATACAAGAGGAATGGTAAAAACATGAACTGGGTAAAATCACTATTGATGAACCAATTGAGACAATTAATGTAGGGAACGAAGAAAATCCTAAGAATCTAAAAATTAGGGCAAGTTTAAAAGAGAAACAAAAAATAGAAATGATTACGTTATTAACCAAATATCAAGACGTGTTCGCTTAGTCGTATGAAGATATGCCTGGGTTGGACCCGTTGATTGTAGTTCATCGTTTACCCATACACGAAGACGCCAAACCAAAAAAGCAAAAGTTAAGGAGATTTCGACCTAACGTCTTGCTGAAAATTAAAGAAGTGAAGAAACTACTAGAAGTTAGATTCATTGAAGTGTTGGATTATCCAGAATGGGTGGCTAATATTGTTCCAGTAATTAAGAAGAATGGGAAAGTTAGAGTATGTGTAGACTTTCGAGATCTCAACTAAGCAATGCCTAAAGATAATTTTTCATTGCTTCACATTGATGTCTTAGTGGACAACACAGCCAGAAATCATCTATTCTCTTTCATGGATGGTTTTTCGAGATATAATTAGATTCGAATGTCCGAAGAAGATAAGACAAAAACGACTTTCATTACGACTTGGGGAACGTTTTGCTATAAGGTGATGCCGTTTGGGCTTAAGAATGCAAGTGCAACATATCAAAGGGCCATGGTTGCAATTTTTCATGACATGATGCATAAAGAAATAGAAATATATGTTGATGATATGATTGCAAAATCCAAAGAGGAGGAAGATCATTTAGAAAACCTGAGGAAGCTATTTGATAGACTGAGGAAGTACCACTTGAAATTGAATCTGGAGAAATATACCTTTGGTGTGACATTAGGAAAATTGTTAGGATTCATAGTCAGCCAAAGAGGTATTGAAGTCGATCCTAATAAAGCCAAAGCTATAATTGACATGCCTCCTCCATAAACACATAAGGAAGTACGAGGATTACTGGGGTGTTTAAATTACATAGCCCGATTCATATTACAGTTAACAGACAAATGCCACCCTCTTTTTAATCTATTAAAGAAGAGTGCAAAGATCAGCTGGAACAAGGAATGTAAAGAGGCTTTCACTAAAATAAAAAAATACGTCATGAAACCTCCAGTGTTAGTAGCTCCTAAACCTGGAAAGCCATTGTTCTTGTACCTGACCATAATACCCAAATCCATAGGATCCGTGCTTAGCTAGAAGGATGAAGAAGGGAAAGAACGAGTCATTTACTATCTAAGCAAGAAGTTCACAGAACGGGAGCAGAAATACTTAGAAGTCGAAAGAACCTGTTATGCATTGGTCTGGGTCATGCATAGGCTCAGACAATATACGTTGTATTATCAGATTGAGTTAATAACACAACACGATCCTTTGAAATACTTAGTTGAAAAACCGGTTCTCATTGGTAGAGTTTCAAAGTGGCAGATGTTGCTAACAGAATTTGACATTAAGTATGTGAGCTAAAGTTAAATCAAGGGGTAAGCTTTGGCGGATCAATTAGCGGAGAATCCTTCTGAGGATACCCCTCAAGAAGCATGAGTTGAGTTTCCTGATGATAGTATCCTGGTAGTGGGAAATGATTATGATTGTGAAGTAGTCAAAAAATCTTCAGGGTGGAAAATGTTCTTTAACGGAGTAGCTAATGTGTCTGTATGTAGAGTAAGGGCAATTCTGGTATCGCTTGAAGGTACACAATTTCCAATAGCCGTGAGACTGGCTTTCTCATGTACCAATAATATTGCAGAATATGAGGCGTATATTTTGGGACTCAAAATCACATTATTTAAGGAGATACGGGAATTACAAGTATATGGAGATTCTTTGTTGATCATAGGCTAAGCTCGGGGTGAGTATAAGACAAAAGACCTCAAATTAGTACCTTACCGCTAACACTTGGCCGAGTTGATAACTAAGTTAGAAAAAATTACATTCGTGTACATACTAAGGGTTCAAAACCAGTTCGCTGATGCTCTTGCTACTTTGGCATCAATGATTCAGATATCAAAAGGAGTAGAGATTCAGCCACTTAAAATTGAAATTGAAATTGAAGAAAAGCCCGCTTTTTGTTTGGCAATGGAAAGTTCATGTGACAAAAAGCCTTAGTATCATGATATCAAAATGTTTCTACAACATGGTATGTACCCCGAAGGAGCAGAGAGGAAGGACAAAAAATTAATTAGAAGATTGGCGGCTCAGTACTTGATGAGCGATTTTATGTTATACCAACGATCGTTTGATGGTACACTTTTACATTGCGTAGACGGAAAGAGGTAGAGATGCTAATGAAAGAAGTGCACGAAGGAGTATGTGGCCCCTACATGAATGGCTACATGCTTGCTAAGAAAATCATGAGGATGGGATATTACTGGTTAACTGTAGAAGCGGATTGTATCGGACATGTTAGATGCTGCCATTTATGCTAGATCTATGCAAACAAGTTAAATGCTCCACCTCAAGAATTGCATACATTATCAACACCATGGCCTTTTTCGATGTGGGGAATAAATATCATTCGCTCGATCACTTCAAAGGCATCTAACGGGCATCGATTTATATTGGTAACTATTGATTATTTCACTAAGTGGGTTGAAGCCTCATCCTACTCTAGTGTGATGAAGGGAGTAGCGGTCAAGTTCAATAGGAGAGACATATTGGCTCGGTATGGTACGCTAGGGACAATTATTACTAACAACGATACGAATCTAAATAATAAATTGATATTCGAGTTATGCCGACACTTTAGGATCATTCATAGAAATTCTACTCCTTATTGGCCCCAAATGAATGGAGCCGTAGAAGCAGCCAATAAGAACATCAAAAGAATTATTGAGAAGATGCCCATTACGTATTGAGATTGGCATGAGATGTTACCATTTGCACTCATGGCCTATCAAACTTCTATCAGAACATCAATAGGGGTAATCCCCTACTCGTTGGTATATGGAATGGAGGCTATACTACCAGTAGAGGTCGAGATCCTGTCTCTCAGAATATTGTCAAAAACTCAGTTAGATGAGGTTGATTGGGTAAAGAAGTATGTTGAGTAATTGAACCTAATTGATGAAAAGAGGCTAGCAGTTTTGTGCCACAACATTTGCTATCAGCAACAAATGGCTAAGGCTTTCAACAAAAGGGTATGACCCCAAAGTTTTGAGCTAAGAGATATGGTGCTGAGGAAGACGTTGCCTAACATAACCAATTCGAGAGGGAAGTTTGCCCTAAACTATAAAGGGCCTTACATTGTGAAGAAAGTATTATCTGGAGGAGCTGTTATCTTGTCTCAAATGGATAGTTTGGACTTGAAGGACCTAGTAAACATTGATGCATTGAAGATGTACTATCCTTGAACATCAATGAAAGTTTTGTTCAGATCATGAAATGCAAACAATCTTACTATTATTGTAATCTCATTTTCATTTTCTACATGCAAAGTTGGTATTCCTAGTAATTGTTAGCATTGGATAATACTCTTAGCCTTTTTCTTGTTCCACTAAAAGACCCTACTTCTCGCTCTATCCTCTATCCAAATAAATCTTACTCACAAGAAGCACAAGAAAAATAAACACTTAACTTAAAGCGATGACTATTGATAAAAATTCTTTTAATACATTATTGTGGTTAACCCCCCAAGAAAGGGAGACTTGTTTCTTATTTTTCAGGACAGGGCCATGTTAAGAAAGAGTAACATGTGGCGTATAAATAGAAACTTGCTTGAGAACAGATGCTTATACGAAAAGCCAATGTTTGGACCGGAATGTTCAATACAGGACATCTTTGTTCAAGAAATGAATATGTTTTACATTCGTTCCAAGCTTAAGTTGCTTTCACAAAAAAGGAAAAAAGAAAAGGAAAAAGAAAAGAAAAAAAAAAGAGAAAAAGAAAAAGAAAAAGAAAAGAGGGGGTTTAGAAAGAGATGGAAGAAGAAAGAAGAAGAAGAGCAAGAATAAGAAAAGACAATGGTCAGGGTCAGAATCGTTGGTTCTAATCGGATTGCTCAATAAGACATTGGACTACTTGGAAGCTATCATTGAAACTAGGTAAGTGGTTCTAAGCCTGATAAAACATTGCATTGGCAATTAGTTTCCCCCTAAGGATGACAACTTGTTTTCCAAAAACAATTTCTTAGCAAGTCAGTTAGCTTGTAGAGCATGGTCACAATCCAAAGTTCCTTAGGCTCCCAATCGTCTGACTCACCAAATGTTGCCCAACTTATAATCTTTTAGGGATTTAGCAAGCTCATGGAGCATTATCCCACTTCCAAGTTTCCTTATCTTCAAGTCTTATACAGCTCAAAGGGCGCTTTGACCACCTTGGTTCGTCAGATCATTAGGGTACAACCAAGTTTCCTTGTTTTTAGGTCTTAGCCAGCTCAAAGGGTGCTTTGACCACCTTGGTTAGTCAGCTCATCAGGGTACGACCAAGTTTTCCTTATTTTAAGGTCTTAGCCAGCTTAAAGGGTGTTTTGACCACCTTGGTTAGTCAGCTCATCAGGGCACGACCAAGTTTCCTTGCTTTTAGGTCTTAGCTAGCTTAAAGGGCGCTTTGACCACCTTAGTTAGTCGGCTCATTAGGGCACAACCAAGTTTCCTTGCTTTTAGGTCTTAGCCAGTTCAAAGCGCGCTTTGACCAGCTTGGTTAGTCGGCTCATTAAGGCACGACTAAGTTTCCTTGCTTTTAGGTCTTAGCTAGCTCAAAGGGCGCTTTGACCACTTTGGTTAGTCAGCTCATTAGGCTACGACCAAGTTTCCTTACTTTTAGGTCTTAGCCAGCTCAAAGGGCGCTTTGACCACCTTAGTTAGTGAGCTCATTAGGGCATGACTAAGTTTCCTTGCTCTTAGGTCTTAGCTAGCTTAAAGGGCGCTTTAACCACTTTGATTAGTCATCTCATTAGGGTACGACCAAGTTTCCTTGCTTTTAGGTCTTAGTCAGCTCAAAGGGCGCTTTGACCACCTTGGTTTGTCAACTCATTAAGGCACGACTAAGTTTCCTTACTTTTAGGTCTTAGCTAGCTCAAAAGGCGCTTTGACCACTTTAGTTAGTCAGCTCATTAGGGTACAACTAAGTTTCCTTGCTTTTAGGTCTTAGCTAGCTCAAACGGCACTTTGACCGCCTTGGTTAGTCAGCTTATTAGGGTACAACCAATTTTTCTTCAATCTTTAGGTCTTAGCCAGCTCAAAGGGCATTTTGACTGCCTTGGTTAGTCAGCTCATTAGGATACGACCAAGTTCCTTCATCTTTAGGTCTTAGCTAGCTCAAAGGGTGCTTTGACCACCCTAGTTAGTCAGCTCATTAGGGCATGACCAAGTTTTCTTCATTTTTGGGTTTTAACCAGCTCAAAGGGCACTTTGACCACGTTCGTTAGTCAGTTCATCAAGGCACAACCAAGTTCTCATTATTCTTTTTAGGGATTTTTGTCAACCTACAAAAGCGCTACCTCTCGCTATCCTTCATTTCAAACTAATCGTTGTCAAGTGTCTTAACGCTCCTTATGATAGAATTGCCTCAAGGCAAAAACAGTTTCTTTTATCTTTATGGTAAAGTTTTGCTCAAACTTCACCACAAAGAGGGGCAGCTGTAGACACTTAATTTTTGCCCCTCTATAGTCCTAATTTTTATTTTTTATTTTTACAAAAAGGGTCCTAATTCAAAATATAAAAATAATAATAATAATTTGAAAAAATGATGAAAATACAAAAAAAATTAAAAAAGAAAAAATATATAAAGATTCTGATGGGAAGAAAATTATTTTAGTTTTAGTTTTAGTTTTAGCTTAGTTAAAAAATATTTATTTTAGGGAATCGAGTGTTTTAAGTACAATTTAGTTATATTAAAAATCAAAGTACAAGCCAATAGCCTAATGGATAAGCATTAGAGTATTGGATTGGATTTAATTTGAGATCTTGGGTTAGAGTCTCGTCTGGCATCTATGTCTTTCATTTTTCTATATTTTACAAGAGCGAGAGAAATAAATAGGATTCATATCTAATTAAAATCATTTGAATCTAGTTTACTTTTATTAAATCGAATTTGAATTAATTTGAATCTAGTTTAATTATTGAATCAGATATAATAGATATATTCAGATATGATTTGATTTCGACCTTAAAAAACACATACACGTACACATAAAAGGGGAGACATAGCAAAAAAAAAAAGGATCCACTTTACACGGTAGAATTCTTCAACGAAAAAAAAAAAGCCCTACAATTTTTGAACCCCTGTGATGCCCCTACAAAACCTGACCCTCTCTCATCCTTTCAATCCATCATTATAGTGGTCTAAGGTCCCACTGACAAAATAATAACAGTAACACCAATCTCCGATCCCCTCTCCTGCATGAACCACGTTACGCCCATCCTCTTTTCATCTACAAACATTGACCAACTCCATGCTTCACAGCCACCAACGATAGCCCACTACCACCGTGACCTGATGATCTCCCTCTCGTCTACCCCAAGTGAAACCTAGTCCTTGCTGCTTCATTACAGAACTTCCATCAACCGCCAACGCCTCTTTTAAGCTCTCACACAAGCTCGTAACTGCAATCATCGAGCACCCCCCTCTCTCTCATCCGTACACGCGACAGCCATCAACCCATCCTCAACTACACAGCACTTGACTAAACATTGTGTACCCACAAATCAAGCAACGCAGGCCCCTTTCTCTTGCCAAACCATCCTCGAAACAGCAACTTAAGCAAACACATTCCATTGAATAGCTCCTTTATCACAACAGTGATGACCAAGCAATAAGCAACAATAATCAGTAAGTATGACATTAGACCATCAACTATCATACCCAATTCGTGCTCCGACATCCACTCGCATCTCCATTACCCCATAACTCACACGCACGCGGCCATCCATCCGCGATAACACTGTGTAGTACATCATCGTCACTAAATACAGCTGTAACTTCACTGTGCGATCGAATAAGAGAAGTCCAGGTTCGGTTTTTCTTTAACTATTTGTTATTATTATTATTCTACTATTATATTATTGTTGTTTTATAGGTTGATTAACATAATGAATTATGCATACTTTAGTCTTAGGAAATTTTCAATAGTTTTATATGCCGAGTATATTAAATGATATGACTTTATTTAGTTAGATAATTACTTAATAAGTAGAGATGTAGATGTGTATACATATATATTAACTTAAGTGTTCCTTTTAGCATGGTCATTTAATAGTAGTTATACGAATATAAATATATATATATATATATATATAAGTTTAAGAGTCGTTAAGGTCAATTTTATTATATATGTACATTATTATATTTTATTAGTTGAAATAATATATGCATATGTTAGTGTAAGAGTTTTAGTGATGGATCTTATATAAATGTATTATACGTAATAATATTATTTTTGGTAAATAGCTATATATATTAGTTCAGGGGTTAGTATAATTGGGCATTTATTTATTTTTAGATTTGGTTTTACTTAAGGATTTATTACATAGAAAGTTGTTTTCTTAAAAAAAAAAAAATGATGAAACTAATAAAAGACCCTTTTTAAATTTTAGGACTTTTAGCGAAATTTTTTTTATAAAACAATAACATTCAAGAGTTAGGACCCTTTTAGATTTTTTTTAAATAAACCGAATAAATTAAAAAGGTAAACTCGAGCAATTTTTTTTTGAATTAAAATAAATCAATACATTAAAGTTTTTTAGAAAGAACTACAATTGTTTGATTCCGATTAGCGGGTACGTAGGCACTTTTGGAGCGACGATAATATCTGTAAAAACTTAGGTTTTATTTATTTATTTATTTATTTTTAAATATTATAATTAGAAAAATAATCATAATTTCGGTAAATATATAGTGGTACTCGTTAGGGTTTAATAGGTTAGCTCTTAAATTTGGAACCCTCTAGTTCTTCATTAAAATTGAAATCAAAGACTAGTAGCTAAATCGTAATCAATCTACGCAATTGATTACGGTTTTCTTCCTTTTTCCCGACTTCAATCTGGTGGCGACGCCAAAAATTATTTTCAATAAAAAAAAACTGGAATTTCCCAATTTCTTTAGTTGAGGATTAATATTAAATGGGTTAAGGTTTAGTATTAATCGGAAATGGGAAATTAATTTTAAATAATAGAAACCGAAAAATCTGGCTCGACAACGTGTCTTTTAACACAACATTCTAGAATGATTCCTTCCTTTTCCCGTATTGAATATTCTTTGTTTCTTTTACCCCTTCTTAGTATGTTTCATATAACCTAATTGTAGAATATCCCTTTTGTCTTTTCATATATGTAAAGTAACCCTAGTGAACGAGTATATAAACCCCCATTTGTTTGTATGTGGTAAAATCATCAATGGCTTATTGATAAAGTATCCTTTAAGCAACCTTAGTGTTCTCTTAACCTTCAACTCTTATCTATTCTCTTTGGCAAGGAGCAGTGGCAAGTGACCCTCGGTTCAAACTGGTGTGTCATTTCTAGCGAATTGTAGGTTGAGTAGGGTCGAGTGGTGCGTCATATCCATTTAGTAGCTGTTCGGGTTTTGCTAACTTTTCTTCTATTTCTTTTCAGTTCGTTTTGTTGTGGTACTTCTTCATGTGTCCGACTCCAAAGGCGCATCAAGGTTATACTAACTCCATTGAGCCCTAAGGAAGTGCAGGAGTGACAAGAGAAGATTACCAAATCACTATAGCTAAAGTCCTTAGCGATTTCCAAAGCCTAATTTTCTAGAGATAGCAAGACAAAAGAATGTGTGCTCTTGTTAGTCAAGAAACATTTAAAGTTGAGTAAGTCTAAGCATTACCTATCGAGGTGCAAACTTTACTATAAGAGTATGTCGACCTATTTCTTATAGAGATGCTGAGAGGTTTACCACCAATTAGAAGTATAGATCATTGTATTGACCTTCAACCTAGAGTTGCTCTACCTAACCGACCTGCCTGTAGGCATAACCCCAAGCAAGTTACCGAGTTGAAGAAACACGTTGAAGAGTTGATTGACTGTAGATATGTTTGAAAAAGCATGAGTCCTTGTGCCATGCTAACTGTCCTAGTGTTGAAAAAGGATGGCTTATAGAGAATGTATATCGATAGCTGAGCAATCAATAAAATCATTGTCAAGTAATGATATTTGATTCTACGATTAGATGATATGCTTGATGAGTTGCATATTGCCCGAGTCTTTTCGAAGATTGATCTTATCACAACCTAACAGTATCGTTGTCGTGGTAGGTCGTCATGTACTGTATAAAGGTCTACTATCAACCCCCTTGCTAATCGCAAGCCTTTCATATAACACACAAGGCTCCTTCCACTATACGTTACCATTAGGCCCATAGATAAGTAATATAGAGCAATTTAACTAAAATTACTTCTATAGCATAATTTAACTAATCGTGTGGACTAATGAGACCTATACTAAAAGAATATTACAAACAGATGTAGTTCATAAAGGAACTACATTAGAGATTTTAATCTACGTTATGAACAAAACATAAAAGTAACTAAATATCTATAAATCTACTACAAAATGTCCTCTTCGCTCTTTGATTGCTCCATCCCATCCCTACACGAGACTTACCATGGGCATGCCTCAGCTCGGATTAGTGAAGAGGTTTTCCTACAACAACAAAAATCTATAGAGGTATAAGCACTATTGTACTTAAGCCAAAACAAAACTATATATATATATATGTATATACTTCCTTTAACAAATCATATTTTTAAAATCCCAAGTCTAGTAGTGTGGTGGCCTCCACAATCCGCAAACATACGCCCTAAGCAGAAGCCACAAGACTCAACCCCTCGCTGACAGTTGGTGTCTCCTAGCACCTAGTAAGCCCATCACCTTAAGACAGAGACTCAATATATATGATGACATAGCTAGTGCCCAATCCTGCAGGAGGCTCGTCTTCCTGTGAGTTCCTTCCCATCTTCTACATGAAGCGACAATCAGTGTTATCCGTATGCAATATGGGGAATGCATGATTCATTTTAATTTCTTAATCATATAAGTGATTAACTCAATTTTCAAGGTGATCAGACAATTTCATTCCATACAATTACACATATAAATTATCGCAAACAAATCCTATCATTATATAATTAACAAGCCATCTCATTCATCCACAAATTCATACACATGCATTTTCCATATCCTACAAGCATCCAAATTTATATATATAAGTTTAGGTGTATCTATCCTACAAGCAAAATCAAGTAAAGAGTCATCGGAGATTTACTTACTCTGCCATGTAGATTAAGCAAAGTAATTTGGGGATAAGTCATTTCCGTATATAGTGTCCCCTGGTCATCAAAATAATATTTATGAGGGATTGAAATAAACTTAGGAAACTAAGTTAAATTCCCTTAAGTTATACTCTTGACTAATTTTCGTAACTTTTATCGGTTTTTACTTAAAAGTTCAATCGCGTATAACCTTTTCGTTTTAAATCCAATTTTTAGGATCTTATAGTCAATCTTCATCATTTTCAAGTGCACTTTAATGTGGTGAGGTTAGATTTTTGAAACGAGTCATGCAAATCTGTCTATGGGTCAAAACAGTAGCAATCCTCATGTTTTGGAGTGCTTTTAGGCTTTGTATGGTAAATGGGCTTTTTGATAACTTGAGAAATCTTTTGGGCTTGGTATTAAGATTTTATCCTAAGCTCAAAATACTCCTTGAGATCAGATTTACAACTTTGACTTATACTCCTAAGGCTAACAATCACTTTATGGGCTCTTTAATGGGCTTAAGTTGTCAAATAGGCTTGTTTTTTGTTCAAACTAAAGTTAGTGACTTTGTTGAGTTTATGGAGTCTTAGGTGGATTTCTTGTGGGCTTTAGAACAACCTCTCTTAATATTTTAAAGTACTGGTAAGAATTTTAATGAAGGCCCAACTTAGAGTTCTAAGCTTGTTTTGAGAGTTTTAGGCTCAGTTTTGAGTTTTAGGTTTTGTATACTTGCTATACTTACTTTAGCTGATCTTTTCACTTTGTTCACTTAATTTTATCATATTTTTAAGTGTCTTTTACCCATGTTCCAGATCTGGTCATGATGATTCCAAGGGGTTCTCACTTGGTTTTTCAAGTTGTTTCATCATTTCCTTAAGTTTAGGTGTTAGATCATGCACTTAAACTACTTGTACCTAAATCTTAACTTAACTTTTCTTCCGGAAGATGATTCTTTAACTCATACTTCATACAAAGAAATAGAAGATCTTATACTTATTACAACTTCCATATCATAGCTCATGTCATACAAAGTGGGTTTCTTTATAAAACTTGATGTAATGAATTTTTCCTTAACTTAAGTCCAGATTTGAGCTTGTTTAACATAATAAAAATAAAATCAACATCCAAAGGACTTTTGAATCCTCACATCCAGCATGCTCATCTTCCATTCAAGTTCTTGTTTCCAGATTTTCTCAACTTAAAATCTTCCATTCAAAGTGTTAAACAAGTGTCTTTACAAAACACCAACTTTACATACTTATGTTTTAACTTCATGTAAGGGTTTCATGAGTTTGTTTCTTAGGATGGTCTTTGGTGTTATAACAACTTAAAATCATACTCATATCTTCAAGAAATCAAAGTCTCCTAACATAAACACTAACCCACTAATCATAAGAAACACTTACTCGTCCTTAAAGCAAAATACGGTAGTTATGCATAAAGGTTCCACTTAAGCTCTTAACTTTGCTTCCTCCTTTTGCAACCTTTTGGAAACCCAAGTTGTTTGATCCTTTGGAGTGGGGTTTATCAAAGGTTCTAATGGTTCTAAAAGAGCGTAGATGTTGGAAGAAAATGACATAAGAAAAGGAAAAGGGAAATGCCGTAAGTAATGTTTGGAAAATGGTGGCAAAGTTGATTTTGTAGGGTAAGGTTATTTCTCTTTTTATGTTTGTTTCAAATGAGAGAAAGAGGAAGTGAAAATGAAATTGAAAGCGAGAGGAATAAGGGAAAGAGTGGCCAGTTGGGAATGAGAGAAAATGAGTGTTTAAGATGTCTTGAAAGTGTTGTCTTGTAACTTACACAAAAGTCAACAATTGCAACTATTGATGATGTAAGCATTAAAGAGTAAATAGTAGTGTATAAGAGAAAGTGATTAATGGTTGAAAGAGATTGATGGTTGAAAGACAAGAGCATAGCCCCCCCTTTTCTCCTTGTTCAAATCTGCTATTTAGTGTCCTTTAGGGTCATAGAATTGTCTTGTCTCATTTAATGATGTTAAGCATGTGAAATTTTGTGAAAAATTGTCCATATGTAATATAAGTGAAGGGGTGATAAGGAAAATGTCTTATCACTAGATTTTGATAAGTTATCAATTGATAAATGATTCCAACATTCAATTGATAAGTCATCTAAGGTGATTGGTTGGTCTATTTATTTATATGTAAGGCTTAAACATGAAGATAAAGGCATGGTCTTATAGGAAATTATTTTAGGATTTTTATCTTACAGTGTTTTGTAATTTATGATTTGATTTTTATAAAATTGTGAAATTTTCTAAAGTTGAATGAAATTATTCAAATTAAATTATCAATTAATTACTTAGGGCTAAAATTTCTTATTTGTTTTAGGGTTTAGGGTTTTAAGTGACTTTAGAGCTCGCAGTTCTTTAAGCTCGGACTTTATCAATAATTGGTTTTTGAATTGGAAAAATTTAATTCGTTTCTAAACTTAAGTTCTTAGTTTAGTTGATCTTTGGGAACATTTGGAAAGTACTCTTAATGAAATCATAGGCCCACTAAAAGTAAGGTTTATAGATCTTAAGAACAATGGCCATCAAATACAAATGAGACCTAGAGATGAATGACAGACTACTTTCAAAACAAAGGATGGTCTGTTGGAATAGATGGTTATGTTGTTTAGTCTAATAAACGCACCGAGCACTTTTATGTGACAAATGAATCATGTCTTAGGACCTTTGATTACCAAATGCGTTATTATGTACTTCGATGATATTTTGGTATATAGTGCCAACCTCATGTCCTATGTCATTCACTTAAAATTTGTGTTTGATATCCTCCATACCAAGCACTTACTCGGCAATTTCAAGAAATGTATGTTCTATCAGAGTAAGGTTGTATTCCTTAGATATGTTGTTTCTAAAGGAGGTATCAGAGTTGAGTATGAGAAAGTGCGAGCTATTCTCTAATGGTCGATGTTACGCCCCAAAGTCGCAAAGTCGTAAAGTCGCAACAGTCCCGCCGTGTAAACCATTCTATGATAGTAACTGGCCTCACAGTGCCTACCATAGAGATAATCTACACAAGGCGTCGACAACTCCTCGCTTTGAAGTAAACAGTTCGATTAATGATTATACAACAATTATGATAATTATCACAAAGTTCTATAAAACATAGATAATTATAAATATGTCCACAGAGCTTCCTAGGAAGTTTTACATAATAACTACAGTTTACTAATTTACAGAATAACTAACAGTCTTCAACCTTTAACTACAAGGTCAGTCTAGTTACACATTATGCTAAATAACTTGATCCTCATACCCCTGGCTTCAAAAGGACTAACCTCTGGATAATTGTAGGGTGGCATAGTACTGGAAGAGATTACAAATCAGAACCTGCAAAAGGATCTATAAGGGTATGAGCAACTACAGCTCAGTAAGTTGAATTGGAGACTCACGAATGCATACAAGCACAAACAAGGTTAACAAACAATTATTTTCATGCAATGCAACAATCAAGTGTCATCGCACAACGTAGTCCGGTCCGTTGTGAAATCAGAGAAATTTCACCCGCTTCAATCCGGGTTGAGGAGTTCTATGTTATGCAGCAACTCACAACCAAACCCAGGCTTATGCAATGGAGACCTCGCTCCTCCCGCGACTACCTTCGAACCATTGACTTCACCCCCGCCGCGACCTCCTCTCCTGTCACTTAGTTCGACTGAGGATGAAGAAGGGACCATTTTGCAATCCTGCGCTATCCCTTTCGAAGGGGTCGGTATTTGGTTGGAGAGTCCTATGATCCCCTAACGGGTTGCAATGCATGACATTTTTGGTTATTAAGGTCGACTAAGATTAAATTCCAGTTAGGGTGTTCAACAAGTTCATACCAATTCAATCAGTCACAAAATCATTCATAGTATAAATTCCAGCACGAATTCAGATACATCAAGCACATGCGCAAATTATTTACAACCACAATCATATACAAGCCTAAGTCTCCGAGTACTACAAAACTAGTACTCTATTATAATAAGCAATAACCCAACTTACCTGAATTTGCTCAATCGCTTGATCCTCTAGTTGCGAGTTGATTTGTTTCTAGGTGTCCTATAATACAAATAGGTTCTTTTAGTACTTATATTTTATGGATTCTTATTCTAATTTATAATGTAACTCATTTTCCTTATGTATACCTACAACGTATTAATAATTCTTTGTATTCTATTTCGGGGTTCGGCTCCTAAACTAGATTTTAGTTTTAATTCCTAAATCATAATTAGGCTCGAATCCCAATGTGACATTAATCACCTTATGCTCGGGTATTCAAATATCCTATTGGGTCGTAATTTTGGTATTCTAAACTATTCGGTACACGCTAATCCCTAATTGAGGTATCGGATTTATTCTCGATGTGTAAAAATCTTACATTTTGAGATATTTACTTAAAATTAAATATTATTTCAGATTTATTATTTTTCTGTTTTCAATTATAATATTATCTAAATAGCTTTATTTTTTTAGATTTATTAATTTACATTTTCACATATTCCTAATTTCTTATATTCTTAATCATACTTAATACCTAAAGGCTAGGATTAGGGTTCCACTACAGAGATTAAATTCCTTAAACATCTAATTAAGATCCAAATCAGTAATTAACATCCTAATCACCTAATTAATCCTAAATCACCCAATTTTACCATCATTTTAGGGCTAAAAATTAACTTAAAATTTTCAAAAATTAATTTAAAAAAAATGGCTTCATAGCACTGTTCTACATCATATGAGAATCCTACAGAAAAATTTTGAGCCTCAAACTACATCCCTAAGCCTATTTAATTTTCGGTTTACTCATGCTCGGTTTTGAATAATTTGTTAGGGACCCTATATTTCCAGACATAATTAAACTAAATCAATATTTTTCCCTAAATCTACATACAATAAAACCTCAGAATAACAAGTTTCATAATTTTCTGGGCAAATTAACTAATTTTACAAAATTATACAAAAATCGGGGTGAATAAATGACTAACCGGTTCGAAGCTTTCTGGCCGTCTAAACCCGGTCCAAGGTTGTCGGCCGGTCCAGATGCTGGTTCTAGTGTAGGGTGGTGGTGGTGGTTCGGTCCCAAGTGGTGGTGGGTGGTGGTTTTAGTTCACCTTGCTAATCTGCACAGTTTTTTTTTTTTTTATTTTCTGGAATTTCTCTCGATTTTTCTTGTGTTTCGATTTTTCTCAGATTACAAACTAGCCAAATGACTTCTGAGAATTTTTTCCTTATTTATAGACAAATATAGTAATTAATGTGCATTAATTTGATGGGATTTTGCCCCATTTTCTTGATTTTTGGCTTTTTGTTTGTCAAATTCTTATTGGTTATTTTTTTCTTTTCAGTCCACGACCTGATCTTATTGCAGTTATCCTCTTCTGATTTTTTTATAATTATTTTTTATTTTTCTTTAATTATTTACTTAGTTTTCGGCCAATTTTAGTAATTACGCGTATTTTTATCTACACGTAAATACATGTAGGGTATACGTGAACATTCCTAAATATTATTTTGGTCATTTTAAAATTTTTAGTATACATATAATCTATCTCTACTAATTTATTAGTTATTATATTACAATTTTTGCCTTTTCGGTAATTAGCAGTTATTATATTTAAAATTTGAAAATTTTATAGTCTCCTATTTTACTACTCATTTTCTTAAATTTAAGTTTACATGGTCATTTTTACTGGTATTTTGTTAAATAGTTTATAATTTGGGTTTGATCGGATCCTTTAGCCGATCGCCCTAAACCTTGGGTTTTAAGCTCAAACCTATGGTTACTTAGCTTGGCTTTAGGGCTTACAGCCGATGCTGACTAAAGTTGTCAATGTAAGGAGTTTTCATGGTTTAGCTTCGTTTTATTGAAGATTCATTCGAAACTTTAGTTCCACAGCTACCCTACTAATAGAGCTGGTTTCTAAAGGAGGTATCAGAGTTGATGATGAGAAAGTGCGAGCTATTCTCCAATGGCTGACGCTGACTAAAGTTGTCAATGTAAGGAGTTTTCATGGTCTAGGTTTGTTTTATTGAAGATTCATTTGAAACTTTAGTTCCACAGCTAACCCACTAATAGAGCTGACTAAGAAAAACTCTGAATTCAAATGGTCCAAGAAATCTAAGAGAAGCTTCGATAGGATTAAGTGTAAGTTGACTTTTGCCTTATTGCTCGTCTTGCTCGACTTTGAGAATGTTTTTGAACTAGAATTCAATGCATCTAGAGTCAGCATTAGAGCTATTTTTATGTAGGAACACTAACCAGTTGCCTATTTCAGTGAGAAGCTTAGAGAAGCCACACTAAATTACTCGATATATGACAAGGAGTTTTATACCCTTGCTCGAGCTTTAGAGCTAGCAACAATACTTACTACCGAGAGAGTTCATCATCTATAAAGCCTATGAATCTCTCAAGCATCTTAGAGGGTAGCAAAAACTTTCTCAACATCATGCTAAATGTGTTGAGTTCCTAGAAACTTTTTGCTATGTCATTAGGTACAAGAAGGGGAACACCAACACTGTGGCCGATGCACTCTCTCATCGGCATGTTCTTAGTACAATGTTGTAAGCTAAGATACTTGGATTTGGCACCCTGCCTAATCAATATGAGCATGATCTATATTTTGGACCCTTAGTGGTCAAATGCGACATAAGAGGAGTAGTGAATGGATTCTATCTAAGTTAACAGTTTCTAATGAAGGGAAGCAAGTTTTTGTGCTAAGTGGTTTTATGAGGGAATTGCTTGTTTGAGAAGCCTATGATGAGGGGTTAGCCAGCCACTTTGGTGAGAAGAGAGTAGTTGAGCTACTAAAAGAACATTTCTATTGGCCAAGGATGATGAAAGATGTGTGCTGAGTTCTTGAGCGATGCGAGCTATGTAAACATGCTAAGGGAAGAAAAGAGTCGTATGGAGAGTACACACTTCTGCCTATACCTAAGTGGCCATGGACTAATCTGAGCATGGATTTCATGCTCGACCTATCCAGAACATCGAGAATAGATGATTCTATTATGGTAATGGTTGATCAATTCAACAAGATGAGCCACTCCATTCCCTGTTACAAGACTAATGATGCTTTATCTATTACTAACCTCTTTTTACAGGAGATTGTACAGTTGCATAGAGTACCAAGTAGTATTGCATCTAATCATGATTCGAAGTTCATAAGCTTTTTCTGGAGAACCCTATGGAAGTAGCTCAACACTAAGCTCATGTTCAGTACTTCTTGCAACTTGCAAATAGATGACCAGGCAAAACTTGTGAACATAACAATCAACAACCTCCTTCGAGCTACTATTGAGAAAAATCTACATGATTAGGATCTATGCTTAACCATCATTAAGTTCGCTTACAAATGTACCACTCATAGCTCGATAAGAAGGTCACCTTTTGAGGTCATCTATAGACTTAACCAAACTTACCATTAGATATGGTTATCAACCTAACCCCTAAGGAGAAAGTCAATTCAGCTTGCAACGTGTCAAGAAGTTCCAAAAATTGCATCAGAAAGTTGCTAAGCAGTTAGCCAAGACTATGGCTTGATAGAAGGAACATGAAAGCCAAGGAAGGAGGTAAGTTATTTACAACCCAAGAGACCTTGTCTGGATCTACCTCAACAAAGAGCTTTTCTAAGAGAAGAGGAAGAAAAGTTATCCCCCAAGTTAGAAGGAGCTTTTAAGATCCTTTAGTGTATCAGTGACAATGCTTATGAGCTTAAGCTACTAGAAGGACATGGAGTGTCGTCTACTTTCAATGTCACCAACTTGATACCCTATATACTTAAGGAAGAAGAAGACTATGATTTGAGGGCAAATCTTCAACATCCTCAAGGAATTAATGGACTACCAACCTACAGTCTCTCGCGATGAGGATATTCTCACATCAACCTACCGAAGACAAGCACTAATACACGAAAGGATAGTGGCTGAATTCCCTTAAGTCTCAACCTAGACTTATTCTTCTCTACATAGATCCCTGCCTAATCATCGACTTGCCCAGTATCGAGGCTAAAGTGAGTATGCATCGATCCTTCCTCTAATTTACAAAAATAACAAGTAGCTTCCTCTAATTCACAAAAATAACAAGTACCAAGCTAAGTTGCTAAGTGCTAAGGACAAGGCCTCAACATGCTGAACTCTACTTATTTAGCCCATAGAAGAACAACATCCCTCTTTTTTCTCGGTAGTTCCAAATACCATCCATCTATAGCAACCATAACTTCATCACGACTCAGCTACTACATCCCAAGAATCACCAATATGAACCCATTGATAGGCTATCACCTGTCCTTACTTTTCTAACATTTATACTATATTCCCTTTTTGTCATTTGTCCCATTTACCCTTTTCGTACATTCTAAGAATCTCCTTCTTCAGTGTCTTTTATGTAATTTTCTTTATTTGTATTGTTGTCCTAAAGGACTTACTATAAATAGTCATTTTACTAAAGCCATAAGGCATCTTACATTCGTTTAAATATTGAATATATCTGTTCTCGTGAGATATTCCTCTCTAAGTATAATTTCCTTACACTCTTATCTAATCTTATTGAGTACTTTGAGATTAGTGGTGATTAGACCTTAATATTAGCTTATGAGTCATATCAAGCGAAGTGTTAAGTCGTGTTGTGTTTTTTGGTGTATCATATCCTTCAAGTAGCTCTATAAAAGCTACTGTGTTTGCCGACCCTTCTATCTTACTTTTCTTCAATATCTTGAAGGACCTACTTAGTTACTATCACCTATAATAAGCCTTAGTGATTACTAATCTCCTAGGTGCATCAATAGGTAAAGACTATGTATGCTAAATTTGGAAAAGTTGAAGCAATAAATCTTAAGGGAAGCACATTACTCCAGATACTCTATTCATCTTAGGAGTACTAAGATATACAAGGACTTAAAGAAGCATTACTGGTAAAGCAACATGAAGTGAGAAATTACAAAGTATGTCTCTAAGTGTACCACATGTTAGATGGTAAAAATTGAGAATAAGAGGTTGCTTGGTAAATTGCAACCCTTGCCTACACCTAAGTGGAAGTAAGAACATGTAACCTTGGATTTTGTCATGTATCTCCTTAGGACTAAGGAAAAACATGATACAGCATGGGTAATAGTGGATCAACTAAGAAGATAGCTCACCTTATTCCTATAAGGTTGGATTATAAGTTACAGAGATTGGTGAAGCTATATATGTAAGAGATAGTGAGATTGCATGGAATCCTGATGACTATAACATCTAATAGCGATGTAAGTAGGTTTTGGAAAAGTTTACAGAAGTTTAGGTACTAAAGTACAGTTTAGTACAACATTCCATCCTCAGACTGATGGACAGTCCGGGCGAACAATATAGATATTAGACGATATGTTCGGGCTTATGCCTTAGACTCTAGTCGTAGTTAAAGTGAGCATCTTCCATTAGTTAAGTTTGTGTACAACAACAATTATTAGGAAACTATACAAATGACTCCATATGAAGCACTATATGGAAGAAAGTGCAGATTGTCCATTCATTGGGATGAGGTAGGAGAAAGACTACTTTTAGTGCTAAAGCTAGTGTAAGAGGGAGTAGAGAAAGTCAAAATTATTAGAAAGAGAATACAAATAACTTAAGGTTGCTAGAAAAGTTATGTAAGTAAACAGCAATGACCCTTAGAATTTTAAGTTGGGGATAAGGTACTATTGAGAATTTCCCCAACTAAAGGAATTACAAGTTTAGATTGAAAGGGAAGTTGATTCTAAGATATACGGACTGTATGTAGTTTAGGAATGGATTGGTAAGACAACTTATAGGTCGGTTCTACCCCCAAGTCTAGAAGGAGTTCATGATGTCTTCTATGTTTCAATGTTGAGGAGGTTTATGAAAGGGCCAAAGTAACCACTTACATAGATTATTGAGTTGGAGTTATTAGAGTTACAACCTAATCTAACATCAAAAGAACGACTTGTAAAGATTGTGGATATGAATAATTTGGTATGGAGAAGAAGGACAATTCCTTATGTCAAAGTGCAATGGTCAAGCCAGCCTGAATGAGATGCTACCTTGACATTCCACTTTCAAGAAAGAAAGTTTTTCTAAGGGGGGAATGTAATACCCTAGAAAAAAAAAAGGGAAAAGGTTATAAATTAATAAAAGTCATAGAATAAAATAAGAAATAATTAAGTTTTAAGCAATGGGTATTAAGGTCTTAAGCTATGGTTTAATGAATGGTAATATTGGAATTTCAAGAAAATCCTAACCTCGCTAGTGCACAAAATACCACATTCCATTTTTCAAAGACTCATTAGGCTCCTCATACACTACAGGATTGGATTCCTCTCTTGTATACTCCAAAAACCCTCAAGGTAAGTGGGAATTCTATTGATTCTTATTGATTATAGTGGAAAAATGTTGGTTAATTTGAAAATCATATAATAGTGTGCAAGCGTAGCTCGTATGAAGAAGGGGATCCCTAGGTTTATGTAATTGTAAGGAACTTTGGTAAGTCAAGAGTCAATTGTAGAATTTGAGATTTTTTATTTGAATCTTAGAATTTTATGTTGAACTTTTAGGGTTATATGTAGCTTGGTTAAGGGAAAATAAGAAACCCTAATGAATTGTCAAAAATAACATAAAGTATCTCATATACCGTAGATTTTCTATGATCCTTGATTCTTTTTACAAGTTTTGGTGATGTTTTCTTGGTCAAAATAATATAGTATTGGAATTTTATTTGGTAGTATTGAATTAAATCAAGAGTTAGAGATGCAAAAATTGTAAGGTGTTGTTGATGGGGTTTTGATGTGGACTTGGGTTATTTTTAACAAATTAAGGGTGTTTTGAAACATGTGTTGAAGTTTTTGGAGGTCAAATTGAGTTTAGAAGGTAGTTTAGGAGAATAAAAGGTAGGTTTTTTCAAGTGCGAAAGTGACATGGTTAAGGTGACATGATCGTATCACAAACCTTGTCACTAATAAGAGCATTTTTTGTGGGAAACAACGAGTGACACGACCAATTGGACATAATTGTGTCACAAGTCATGTCACTTCCAGTAACTAGAAGTGATCAACCTAATAAGTGATACAGCCACCTTGATATAACTATAATATAAGCCATGTCACTTCTAGCGACCAGTAAGTGACACGATCACTTTAACACAACTGTATCGCAAACCTTGTCCTAGCTTATGTTGCACTAAGTTTGAGTTTTCTTCTTTATTTGATTTATTTCTTTTGTTACATTGAAAGTAAACCTTCTTAGTACTTCATTAAGTTAAAATAAGGAGAATTAAGGAGTTTAATGTGTATCTAATGTTTTTAGGTTATAAAGCTAGGCATGGTTCATTGGTAACATATTCCTACTATTCAGGTACGTAACACGTATTTATTGTATATAAGGGTTAGGATAGTAAACTTAAAATGAACTAAATGTATATTTAGCTTAAGTGTTTATTTGCTACTTATGCTTGGCTCTTCTTAAGGGCCTATGGAGGTAAATCCCTACGAGGCAACCCTAATAATCTATGTAGCGTTGTCTTTTGTGGAGTCTTACATAGAAATGATATGAGGTAGATCTAAGCTGTTATGGAGGGTCTTCAAAAGGCATGCCTAACGTTAGTTTATAGATAGGCTTAAAGAGACATGCTTAAACGTTGGGTTGTGAAACGCTTTGTGATGTGACTCGGTCATGAAGAGTGGTGGTATGTCAATAGACGATTAGAGATATGTGACAGTCTATAGTGTTTCAAGCTTCGAGGCATTACAATTATTTTTAATGTTCATTTTCCATTGTTCTACTTTTTTCTTTTACATTTGACTAGCTAGGTATTGTCATGCAATTAATATTTGATTCATATTATATTATTGAATTTACACATACATTGTTGGTGCAACATCTATTAGTATATTATTTAAGGAGATAATTAAAAAATATTGAAAACGAAAGAATGAAAATGTTTGAAAAGATCTAAATAGGTAAAAAAAAAAAGTTCTAGAAAACAAAAAATATAAAATAAAATTGGTCATTCTAACAAACCCTTACTCTTGATGGCCATAACTTCCATCTTACATATAAGTTGATTTCGACCTACTCAAAACTATAGGTTAATCAACCCACCATTAGTGGGAGTCAACCATCCACTACCTTAAGGCAGTCATAGGAGGTCATGCAACCCTCATAAGGTTATGAGTAACTGCCTTACCCCTTAATTAAAAAATAATAATAATTAATGGAAATTTTGATGACACACATAACTTGTTTGCAATCTAATTAGGTTTCCCTTTCTTATTTTCGTTTTCTTTTCCAAAAAAATTATGGATAGAGGCTACCACTCACCACTCTAGAGGGTTCACACAACCCCTTACATTGGTAAGCAACCAATCCTTTGTGGTGGTGGGTCAAGTAACCCACATTCTTAAGTGGATCACAACCTATTTGTTTGTAAGGTGATTGTTCCAACCACTTAAGGGTATAGAGTGACCGGAGTGGTGATCTTTTTCTTCTTGTATTTTTTCACTTTTTAAATTTTTTCAATTTTCCATTTTTAATATCTTTTAATAATTTCCTCTAGACCAATTAGATCATGCCATATATTATACATGGATAGAAAACTTATCGCTATTAATAAAAGGATTTATTTGCAAACATTTGCAAATATTGAGAATTTCATTGCAAAAAAATTGAAAGTTTAAGATTGAAATAAGGGAAAAAGAAAAAGGAAAAAAAAATGAAATGTTAATGCTAATGTTTGAAATAAAATAATAGGATGAGGTTAGGATCCCGTGATATCTCATTAAAATGCGACAACGACAGATGTACTCATTCCACTTACAAATGTTTATGTTGAAGTGAAATTTATCCAATGCCATGTGGTCCTAGCCCGTGACCTCATCGATATCGCGAAGGGGAGAGAAAGAAAGAGAGATGCCCGTCTCTAGTTACGACCCGTAAAAATTGGAGGGTTTAATAAATTATGATCATTGGCTTCACTGCTCTCGTAAAATCACTTCGTAGATGAATCTTTTGGCAAGGATACTGATCTTTGAAGAAAGATTTCCATATTCGAACTATTTTGAGGGGAAAAAAAAAAGATAAACTATTGCAAATAATTTTTAGAAACTTATCACACTACGTACTAGAGAGTTTCATCAAGGTATCATCATCAATTGCCAAATTTTCATTAATTGCTAAAAATTTATTTATAAATTTAACATTATATTTACTCCATATGTATTTAGCTCCCTATATTGAAAATTAAGTATTTACAACTATGAAGAGCACTACCTTCGATTGAAATTCTTTGAGCAAATAATTAATTGAAAAATAAAAAGAAAAATTCATTGTTAGTTTTCCTTTCCTCCATAAAGAGTCTCATCTTCCATGTTACATATTATAAATGTAGGGATTCGGTCGATGGTGTTATGTGCTGGTTTCAATAATTCCATTTTAGCTCTATCTTACTAAAATTTCTTTCAATCATAATATAATATACTCCAAGCGAATATGATGCACATGGATACAGGTTATCCCTAATTTTGATTTCATGTGCCCTATCACTGATATGAAAAGTTAAACACAAATTGATGCTGGATATAACCAAAGTCCTTATGAAACCCACTGTCCTCTACACATACTAAGTTCATTTAACATACATTTAATATTTGAATCATACAATTCATGATGTTAACTGTAGGAGTTGCTTGTTTCACTAATATTTCTAACTGCATCTAACTCTAGTAAGAAAAGACCATTCGCTCGTTTCTCTTGTTTAGAATGATCTCTTTCGAGAATAACAGAATGAGAATCTCTATGCATTTATGATCAAAAGAGAGGTCCCAAGTGGATAAAACCATTCCTCTGTCCAACTCAGCGGATGCCTGCGAGATAGATACAGGCCTCAAAATCAGATATGACCCTCTTTATTGGAAAATAAAATCAACCAGAAAAATAATTGTCATCCACTTTTTCTTGTTCCACTCCAAAATTCCTTCTATCGATAATGGACTTTGATAACCCATTGCCCCACGTGCAACTTATCAATATTCTGAGCTTAATACAAGTCCGTTCCTATTACATTTCTGTCTTGGAAAGGATTTAATGAATATTAAGCTTCACGTGTAATATTTATTTAATATATAAATATTAATAAAATATTATATATAAATCACGAATGATAATTAATTTAAAAACTATTCGTAGAATTATTATACGCGTTAATATTTATTAATATTTACATACCATATATACATAATACATAGCGTGTAATATTTATTGAATCTTTTTTCTTAAAAACAGATCTCACAAGCTGTATTTATTGCAAGGGAGATATTTTTTAGATTAATTATATATATATATATAAATTTGGGCCGATATATTTGTAGTTTTTGAGTTATCAAATATTAATTGCGGTGGTTTTTAAGAGTTGGACGTGCCAACGACTAATAGCGGTGAGCAGTAATGGAAAGCAACGGAACGTTGTTACCATGAAAAGAAAAAGTGCTATTAAAAATAAGGAAAACAAGTTTCTCCTTCCTGAAAATATAATACAATAACGCCCCATCGATCATTTGATTTATTACAACCTTCACCTCATGCCATTAAAAGCCACCAATAATCACAAGAAGTAGAATAAAATATTTTCTGTGATATTATCCGTATTATACGTACACTTGAGCCACAAAGATGCATTATAAATTTAAAGATCGTTATTGGATACATACAAATACAATTGAAAAGGATAGCATAGCCGTACAAAGGACACGTCTCTGTTTTCCGTAAGAAAAGAATCGTCATCGACTTCATCGTGCAGTTTCTTTTCTTTACAAATCGTTGTCCATATATGCGTAATTTGGAAAAGGACCCACAAATGTAAAAGGCATACTTTACGTTATTCTCATTTCCTCCCCTCATAATAATCCACAAAGCCCCACTCAAAACTCTATATAAACCAAGTCCCGTCGGCACCAAATTCCTCACACCAACAACCTAATCATTCAAATCTCCCAATATCATATTTGCTATCTCAGAAATGGAGAGAGTGACGGCAATGACATCCGAGAGACCTGTTGTGATCTTCAGTAAGAGCTCGTGTTACATGTGCCACACCATCAAAACCCTATTTTATGAATTTGGGGTTGGCCCTGCTGTCTATGAGCTCGACGAGATGCCGAAAGGAAAGGAGATTGAGCAAGCCCTAGCGAGCCTCGGGCGTAGCCCCTCTGTGCCCGCGGTGTTCATCGGGGGCGAGCTTATTGGCGGAGCCAATGAAGTTATGAGCTACCACCTCAATAGGTCTCTCATTCCCATGCTTAGAAGAGTTGGAGCCTTATGGGTCTAATTCAAGGGTTTCTAACATAACACTCATGACCTGATAGCTAATAAGTGTGTTTTTTACCGCACACATTAGTTTTGTCTCGAGAACTAAAGTTATATAACGTCGGACGATCCAATTGCCTAGTTGCTACAAGAGAGTCTGCAGTAGTTCTTGTGATGAGTTATTGAGACCATCTAACTTACGCATGTGCATGTGATGTGATGAGCGTTTTTTTCAAGTACCCCTTTTTGGTCGATTATTAACTAATAAAGTACTCTTTATATGAGAGCTGTTATATACTATTGCCCGTATTACTTTTCTCTAACGGCACATCCGTACCCATCATACGACTTAGATTATCTCTGGTTGTTTAGTGCATAAATAATTACTGACCTTCAAATCTACACGCACCCGTATAATGCATTTAATGGTTAAAGGTAAATTGCACCAGATCCTCGAAAACTACAAAATTACTAAATGATTCGGAATTTTTAAAATATTAAAAAATTTCTCCACTAATGGCAATATCAAGTAATCCCTTTATATGTATACACTTGAAATTATCTTTTTAAGGCTAATTTACTATCTAATTTGAGGGTTTTCTTAACCTAGTTAATATTAATAGATCAAAATAGGTCAGATCAAAATGTGATTATAATTTCATATGCATACAAAAGATTGACTTGATTCTATTTTAGAAGAAAAAATTTTAGATGTAAACATAGTATTTCAAAGATTTGTACGTTTTATTATTCACGGTCGTTAATTATCGTTAGGTTCTTTCTCTTTTTTTTCGTCCCTCTTTTTTGTCCCAAGTTATATATCCTTAGTTGACTTAGATAACTAAAGAATACACAGAATTAGATATCTTCCCTTAAAATCTTTTATGAGCAACTTGGAGAAGTTAAATCGTAGTTGGAATCTTTCATTACATTGGCATGCAACCTAAATATAGCAGCACGCACAACGGAATGTGCCCTTTCACCTTTGATATGCAACCAGTGTTGGTCCCTATCGTCGGTTAGCTAGCTGTATTCCGTTCCTAATCGAGTGAGAGAATGACAGAGAGAGAGAGAGTTTGGGGGGCGTGTTGCGCGATGGTGTGCAATAGTCCTCACGCTATACCATCTTATTGTCCAAACATCACCTTTCTATAACTTGATGTACATCCCTTTGTATCTTAGGCTAGAAGAACCAAGCCCTCAGCAACTTTTAAGTTCTCTTTTCTCTAAAGTGACCGGAGAGTCTAGCACCCTATACTTCCTTCACCAACAATTATTTAGTGGAAAAGGTTAGCACATAGAGCTTGTTGTCTCAAAGCAACTAGCCATCTTCAACAAAGTAGTCATCTATAACCCATCCTTCCATACACCAAACATAGATGGGCCAAAATGAGGATCTTGGGTATACTTCTCCTTGATGCTAACATACCCCAACAATCTTATCTGTTGGTCAAACAAGAGTGTAGCCTCTTCTGTAGGGAGTTAGCTATTACATTAGCCTTGTCACGCTTGTACTTGATAACAAAAAAGAAAATACTTCAAGAAATTCCACCCATTTTGCTTCATGCTTACATTGGCTCCTCAAATATTTTAAAAACTTATGGTTAATGTAGATAATGAATTCCTTAGGAAAGGGATAATGTTGCCATCACTAGAACAATTTTTACCAATTAGGATAGCAGTATGTGTCCTTAAATAACACTAATAGGGACTCTTCAATTATAGGGACATAAAAAATTATGTCTTAAGTTTTGTCCCTTAAGTAGCCATCTCAATAGAAACAATGGGCTAATAGGACACAAGATGTCTATTGATATACTATGACTTGTTAAGATAAATTAATGCATCCTATTAGGTTCATTAATACAACATCCAATAGTGTCTTGTTACCTTATCTAATTATATTTCCATACATGTATACACTTTATTGGGACAAAAAAAAAAAATCCTATCACAACATATTAATGCAACCTAAATTCGTGTCCTAATATAACACAACATATGTTACTATACTAATCTTAAGGATACTACTTTTGGTCCTAATAATGCCAAGAAATATCTTTTAGGACCCTTTTTAGTATCCCTATAGGTTTTAATATTCCCTTTTTTTTTCTTCCATCTCTTGTGACAAAATAGCAACTATATTGTAATGTAAAAAATATGAAAGTTACTTCCTATTCAAAAACCTACTCATTATATTGTATAATTTAAATGGCATTTATTGGTCATGCTAGAATCAACTAGGATAAGCAAGCTTGTATAGGGTATGAATGAAGTGGGCTTGGATCTTGCCTCTTACTCCTTGATCCCTACAAAAAAGCCTCTTATGGGTGTGGCTACGAAGACCCTCCAAAGCTCAAATTAACAAGGAGGATTGAGAGAGAAAGAGGGCGAGCACTAAAGACTTGAACAATAGTGCTCATCTTAAATATGTATAGTATAGAATGTGGGTTGTATATTGAGGCCAAATATACGTTACTAGGATTGGTAGAAAGTAGATGAGAAAAGAAGGCCCCCCCTCCTTTTACGGTGCTCGATGCCTTTTATGGGAGTTACTTAGACATGTGTTAATCTGAGGTTTGCTTGTATAATCCTTATAGCAACACCTACAATCAAAGGTGGAGAGATTACCTTAATTTTCATGGGGAGGTCAAAATCAAGGTTTACAATGGCAGGTAAGGAATCAACTACAACAAAGATCAAAATTGCCTTTGTCAGGATTTCAATAATTGGCAGCATCCTAACCTACTCCAAAGAAGAAGTTAGAAAGCTTTCTAGAAAAATACATTCAATTTAACGAGGCTAGAGTGCAACAAACAGAAGCCTCTTCAATGAACCAAGAAGCTTCTATCTACAACCTAGAGACTTAAATTTGCCAGATTGCTAGAATTTTAAATGAGAGACAACAAGGATCATTGCCTGGGAATACTAAAACAAACCTTAGGGAACATGTCATTGCAGTGACCTTGAGAAGTGGTAGAGAGTTGCAAGTTGAGAAAAAGGAGGATAAGGAAACAATAGAGAAAGAAGTGGAGGTCGAGGGTAAGAAAAGTTCAGAACTGCTAAGATTAAAAGAGAGTATAGAGTCACCAAAAGTAAAGGAGTATAAGTCACCCATTCTGTATTCGCAGCGTCTTAAGCAAGACTATCCTAATCCAACAAAGCAATTTGAAAATTCCCTTGATCTTTTTAAACAACTACATGTGAACTTACCTCTTGTTGATATTTTATTACAAATGCCGAAATATGCAAAGTTCCTAAAGGATCTCTTGTTGAATAAGAGGAAGTTGGAGGATCTTTCAACTGTTACACTAAACGAGGAATGCTCTACATTACTCTAGAAGAAGTTGCCAAAGAAATTACAAGATCCAAGTATTATAGAAGATGTTCTAGTACGAGTTGATAGATTCATTTTCCCTATAGATTTTGTTATCCTCAATATAGATGAGGATCTCGAGGTACCATTGATTCTAGATAGACTCTTCATAGCTTTTGCTAGGGTTGTGTTTGATGTTAGTGAACGTAAGCTCATCTTAAGGGTCGAAGATGAGGAAATTATTTTCAAAAGTTCAGAGTCAATATACAAGTCCCTTGACTTAAAGGGCACAAGCTATGATGGTGATACTTCTAATGTTGTTGTTACTGAATGCGTGTAAAAAACACCTGTTAAAGAATCTATGAACGATTGCTTAGAAACGAGAGATGGAGAAATGATAAAAACCCTTAATCAATTAGAAGCCATAGCTCAGTTGGGAGCTAATGAACCTAATGTGGTGAAGATAGGGATGAATAATTTTGTAGACCAAACGAAGGAAAGTTAGAGCCTCCTAAAGTAAAACCACTAGTCTTGGAGTGGAAACACTCAGAAGATTGTTTAGAATATGCTTTTGTAGTTCAGAACTCAAAGCTACCGACAACCATCCCATCTAAGCAAAAAGTGGATAAGAAAAAGGACTCGAGCAACACAAGTTTGATGAGTGGCATGATAAAAAGAAACTTGATAGAAGTTATGCAACTATAAATAGAATTTGCTATACCAATAGAAAAAGGGTAAGTCTAACCTTGTTTGGAAGGTTCAAAAGCAAGGTAAAGATGATGATCTATCTCTACTCAAATGAAGGTAAGTAACCCATACATCCCATCAAGCTATCGACATAAAACATAGCGTTTTTAAGAGGTAACCTAAGTTATTTATTTATTTTTGTTATTTTTTTAGCTTATAGGTTTTTTTTAATAATTTTTATTGTCTGTTTTAGTACTTTAACACTTTTATTTTTTAGTTTAGGATCAAATTTGCGTTTATGTTGCGTTATGCATAAAGCAGTCCTGCTAGCCAGTTAGTAGGCAAGGGTTAAGGGGACAATGTCCCCTATGGGGTTTTTAAGGCAGCACCCTAGAAGCTAAACGAAATTTTGAAAGTGATAAGTGCAACATAATTAGTTTTCCTTTTAGTTTACTTTTTGCATTAGATTTCTTTAATTTATTTTTTAGTTTAGTACTTTTGTTTTTTTAAGTTTCTTTTATTTTTGAATTCATGCATTTAGACTAAGCATACATAAATTAACATAAAAATAATAAAAGTAAAAACAAAAAAAAAAAAAACGCAAGATAATATCCTACAAGGTCCAATGATACGATCGTGTATTGGACCTTGTCAATTACAAGTATGGCCCACAGCCAAACCACAGAAGGGTACACAGTCACGAGATACAATTGTATCTCAAACTGTATCAACACCAGGATACAATTTTGGTTGTGCCATAGAAAGACACATGACTGTGACATACAGTCGTGTCTTGAGTCATGTCGTCTGTAATATATATATATATATATATATGTGTGTGTGTGTGTGTGTGTGTATGTGTATGTGTGAGTGTATGTGTATAACCTAGTTTTCCTTTATCTTTCTCTCATTGCTCCTCACACAAATGCATACACAATCTTCTCTTTCTCTCTACTCTCTCACTTATGCCAAATACACAATAGCAAACACATATGCACTTTTCATCTTTTTATCTTTGATTCACAACCCATGACTTATACCAATTCATGTTTTTCTCAAATTCACACCACTTCAATAATTTGAGTAAGTTCTTGATTTCTCTTTTTCTTTAATTTTTCTATAAAATTTACTTGGATCAGACTCTTATGCACGATAGAGTAATTAGGATTTGAATGCATGTTGGTAATTTTTAGTGTGTGTTCATGAATTTTGCTTATTTTGAAAGATAGGTAGTGATGTGCATGATGAATACAACCATGTTCTTGAATAGGTGCTACAATTAGATTTTGAAAGACATGGGTTGTGACACAATTGTATCATTTACAGTACATTATTATAGGCATGTGATTTTTGCATGTTTGAGTTGAAGTGCTAAACTTTATTACTTTATATGCCTTTTTCTTCATTTTAGCACATAGGGCTTTAGTGTTTAATCAACATATAAGTGCTATTAATTTAAGTCATTGAGGAATTAAGAGTTTGAGCATGCTTGAAATCTCTTTTGTAACAATAGTTGTAAGGATTGTATGAAGGATTTCTTACAAACACAACTACATTTTGTGTGCATATTACGTGTTTGACAAAATTTCTTAATGAGTTATAGTGTTTATTTTCCACACTTAGTCATGATTTTTGATCTATTTCTTTATTCTAAGTATAGGGAAGCTTTGGTGTATTAGAAATTTGACTTGAAGCGTGTTTCCTTTTGTAGAGAAACATCGTACGAAGAGCTAAATTATAAGTTAAGAGGAAGGAGCTTAGGAAGAGGATGAAGAATATGAAGAAGATAAGAATGAAATTATGGATGATGGCTCCAATTAGGAAGATTATGGAGTCGATTGAGTCTTATTATGAGATCAAGGCCTTGGAAATTTGAAACTCATGTCAGAGACTATGCTTAATTTGGATTACTTCAAACTTTTGACTTCTTGCATTTATGAATCTTGTTACTCAAATTTTCAAGGAAGTATTAGGTTTTCTTTTCCACTTTTATATCATCTTACCCATAATTGTTTTAATTGTTATATTTTCCATTATGTAACTTAATTCATACATTGAGGACAATGTACAATTTTAAGTGTAGGGAAGGGGAAATGGAAATTTTAAGAAACTTTTACTACTTAGGAGACCATTTTTTTCGCATTTAACCTAATTTTATTATTTTATTGACTTACAATTATTTGAAAATTGATAACTTCCAATGAGTTAAATGTTATTTGAATACTTGATATTTAATGTTTGATTTACATGATACTAGAGTTGATAGGTAAAATCTTTATGAAGTAAAGTTAAAGATTATTTAGCTTAGGATTTTAAGGACTTAGGATTAGAGTAATATCATTGGTTAGGAGTTTGCCATGATTATTTTCAAAGCTTACTTTGATGTATACTTTTCTTTTAGATGACTTTAGAGCCTTATAATCCTTAGTAAATAAACATATAAAATTTGTCTTTTGAAAAACCCTTGAAATGAAATAATTAGAAGTAGAAAGTGATAAAAATGAAAAAAAAAGGCAAAATTGGTAAGAATTCACCTTGGTCCCTCAAAAGAGCGAGGTTAAATTCCACTACCAATGCCAAAATAAGATTAAAGAATAAGTTGGTATGGATCGGCCTTAGTCCCTTAGAAAAGCAAGGTTTTTTCTTACTACCAATATGAAGGCTAGGTTGGTATGGATTAGTATTAGTCCATCAGAAGAGTGAGATCCTTTCCTGTTGCTAATATAATTGTCCTTAAATAATGTGCTTAAATAATAACATAAATTTAGTGAATTTTAAGCCTTCCAGTTAAAGTAAGAACTAAAGGGAGGATTAGAGGATAGGTAGATATAATATGTGTTTACTTTGAATTATAACGCTTAGTGAAATTGAAAAGAGGGTTGTATATATTTTAGTTAAGAAGGTTAAATTTTTTATGCCTTTTTCTTGATTGGCGAAATATTAAATCTTCTTGAGTACAGAATCCTTGATTAAATGATCTAGTTAAACTTGAATTTACATAGATTAGCTTGTGAACTTTGGTACTTTGTGTCCTTTAGACATTGGGGAAAAAAGGATTGAGAATAAGAGTCAAAGAAGTTATTTAAACAAAATTGATTGGATTTGTAAGTTGAGTCTTTTTGGGTTAAGTGTAAATTTTGGTCAATTTCTTAGGTAGTGATGGTTTTTAACTTAATAATTGTTGCCCTGATTTTTCTTTGATTTATTTGCTAAAGGATAAGCAAATTCTTAAGTGTGGGGAAGTTCAACAAGTTCCTAATTATACATATTTTATTTAGTGATATTTGAGTTTATTAATAGATAATAATACTTAATTAAGCAAAATTTTTTTTTTAGGTTTTAAGACAATCTAAACGAGAAAACGAGAAGATAGAAACAAATTACACTCAAATTGGAGTTAAAATGAGTAAGTTATGAAAGTTTAAAAATTGATACAACCAAATAACATGATTGTGCTATTTTTAGGCAAAATTAGAGCTAATTTTCTATTGTTACAGCCTAAGACACGGCCATGTTGTCGATTGTGTCATTTCCAGTTTTTTTTTTCTTTTAAAAATGAAGACAAATGTGAAACACAATTAAAGATATGAGTAAAAGATATGGTCGTGTCCTTGGTAGTGTCCCTGGTCATGCCTTTTCTAGTTGACCTATTTTTTTTTAGCTCTTCATATATGAAGCCTTGTTAGGGTTTATTTGAGAGAGAACTTTTTAGCATGACTTTTAGGCAGTTTTTGAAGCCAAGAACAATTAAGAAAATGATAAGAAGTGAAGATTTCAAGATTTAATTTTTCTTTAGATTTCATAATGCTTCTTTCTACTCTTTTTATACTTTGTTTTTAGATTCTTACTTTGCTATGTATAGTGAGTAGATTTTTTGTATCTAGGTTTTGTGGAACCTAGATCTATTCATATGACATGATTAGTATCGATTAATTTAGTTTTTTATTATTTTCTTGATTCAGTTATGTTTACTTCATGATTTAGGTTATTATTTCTATAAATAGTAATCTAAAGTTTGATATCTTATAAGAGAATCGAGAGATTTCTTATAAGATTACATCTAGGCATAGTTGATAAGAATTATTGCAAGATTAGGGATAATTTACAAGATTCTTCTAGAATTTGAAATTAAAGTGTAGAGAATTTATTGTTTAATAATGCAATCTTAAATTATGCTATTAAGAAGAAATTCTAATAGGTGATTATAAGGTTAGGGTTAATTGGCTTGAAAGAGTAATTAATTTTAGTAGAGAATTCTCTCAATCAAGAAAGATTAAAGAATAAATTAGATGATCTTTAGGAAAATCACATGTTAGATCTAGGCAAAATAAGATTTAGGTACAATATTGAATCTTAAATTAATTTCCAATTGAATTACTTTTTTGCTAATTCTTGAATTGCATCTTAGTTAATCTTTAAATTAGTTTTAGCAGTAATTTAGATTTACTTCTATAAGTTTCCTAAAATTTAATTTCCTAATTAGATAATAGAAACCTAGTGAGTACTAGTAGTCAGAGTTCGTGAGAGATCAACACTTATTATTAATCCACTATATTATAAATTGATAAGTATATTTGCCTAACACATCAAAGTCCTAATTGGATGAGTTTGTTGACCTGTTCCTTGGTAAACTGCCATAAGGTCTGTTTCTCATTTAAGGCATTGAACATGTGATAGACTTGTAGCTAAGAGTCGCTTTGCCAAACAAGCCTACCTATAGTTTTAATCCTGAATAAGCTATCGAGCTGTAGAAGTAGGTATATGAGTTGATTAAGAGAGGGTATGTACGAGAGTCCTTAAGTCCATGTGTTGTACTAGCTCATTGGTGCCAAAGAAGGATGGGACATAAAGGATGTATATGAATAGCTGAGCAACTAATCACGTTACGATCAAGTATAAGCACCTTATACCAAGGCTTGATGACATGCTTGACAAATTGAATGGAGCAAGAGTATTCTCCAAGATTGATCTCATATCTAGATACCATTAGAATCAAATGCAAAAAAACAGATGAGGGGAAAATTGGATTTAAGAACCATAATGGATTATACAAATGGCTTATAATGCCTTTTGGACTATCGAAGATACTAAGCACATTCATGAGACTGAGGAACCATGTGCTCTAAGAACTAATAAGGAAATTTGTTGTAGTATATTTTAATGATATTCTAGTCTATAACCTTAACTTAGAGATTCACTATGAGTACCTCCGAGCAATTTTCTCAAAACTCTGAGTTGAGAAAAAAGTAGAAAAAAAAATCAAAAATACAAAAATTTTAGGAAATATAGATTTAAAAAAAATATAATAATAATAATAAGAGACTTAAGTAGTTTAGGGCTTAATTTTAAGATTAGTGCTTGTTTTATTTATTTATGTATATTTTAAAAAATGAAAGAAAGAGAAAATACAAAAAACAAAAAAAATTTTTTAGGAATGGTAGAATTTTGGAGTTAATAGTTCTCAATTTAATTTCAAGTTTAGTTTATTATTTATTTATAATAATAAAAGAGAGAATGATTAGACCAAGTTTAAACTGATCTATAAGATGAAAGAACAAGGTCGAAGGCCCTTATCTACATTGTAGCATGTGTGTAAGTGACTGCACTTAATTTTCATCCAAGTACATATGGCACATACGCTAGCCTAGGTATGTCCACAGGTGCTAAGGGCGAAATTTTCTCTCCCATTCCATTTGTTTCCTCGTGTTTCTAATCCTTTTACCAGTTTTCCCCTTATTAAAAATAGCTTGGTGGCTCATGTTTGAGCTACCTTTCTAGGTATTTACTACATGATTCCATCCAAAATAATGATGGAATCATGTAGTACACATGACCTACTTTCACTTTTGCCCCAAAATTCATCCATGTTTAAAATATAATTGATTTAAATTTACCCTCAAATATTATAAAAAAAACTTGAACCCATGATATTATCTTGACCATAATTCAAGCATGTTTAATACAAATCGAAGCTTCTGAAACATTGTTTTGGTTAAAAGGGATTGCATTAACATGAATTTGACTAACAACTAAATTATTTATAGATTAATTAGTCAATTTTGAATTCAAACATGGTCAAAGCTCATTAACTTGATTCTTCAAATTTGGTCCATTTTGTAACTTTGCAAGCATGATTTGTATAAATAAGGCCTCGAGCTTCACATCCTAGCATCGAGAATCATTTGAAAGACATCTCTTAAGCTCAAACCAAAGTTTTCTCTCTCTAGCTCAAGAGCTTCTACGTCTCTCTCTAAAATCTACTACTTTTGGTGTTTTTTTAAAGCAAATCACCACAGCTTTCCACTTCTCCATCCTCGAAAATGCCTAGCCCTACCACCCTTACACACCTAACAATCATCACTGAGCTTCAACCATCATCACCACCATTTCCCAACTTTGACAAACCACCACCACTCAGAAGCATTGAAACTATCCCACTCTACCCCGTACCCCCCCCACTCCAAGTCTAATCCAATACATACAAAACTTACTTCATATGCTCAACTTGATGTTTGCATCATTCCTTGTTACTCTACCTTCTTCACTACAGACTAACCTGACCCGACCCATGGAACTTCGACCTGCTACCTACTCCTATTTCTAACACATCCAGCAACTCTAGCCCTCATGTAATTGCTTTTGATTTTTTATAAATTAAAAAAAATAAAGGAAAAACTGAAAAAAAGAAGAAAAAAAAAGGAAAAGAAGGTAGAGTAGCTCATTTTTTAATTATGTTTTATTTTTATCCCTAATCAAAACTTAAATAATATAATGGAATAATAAAAAAAGTGAAGGGGGGAGGGGGGAGGGAATGAAAACCATTTTATCACTTAGAAAATCATTTTTCAATAAGAACATAAATAAAATGAACATTTTTTAAGTTAGGACTTCTTAAAATTTTCCACAAATAAATACTAAAAAATTTAGGACACATTTTGGGATCTTTTCTAAAATGGAAATAAAATAGCTAAAAAACTTATAGCCAATTGTTTCTACAATTAAAATAAACCAATAAATTAAAATTTTATAAAAGAGAACTACGTCGTCTAATTTCAAATAGTAGGTACGTAGGTACCTCCGATGTGACTAAAAAATGAAAAAAAATTAATTTTCCCTTCTTTTAGCTCAAATTACTCAATTTAGTAAGAATAAAAAAAAATATAATTTAGTTAATGTCGATTTTTAAAAGGTGAATTCAAGAAATTAAATCTAAATTAAGAAAGTTTACAGTACTCGTAAGGGCTTAAAAAATAGCCCTTAGACTTGATCTCCTAGTTTCCAAAACCATTTTTAGAAATTGGTGTTTTCAAGTGGACTAGTGATTAGGTTAAATCGGTCCATCCAATTAATTCAACCTAACTCTCTTTGTCCTGACTCTAGTTAAGTGGTGACTTCAAACAATTTTAAAAAAAAAAACCAGTTTTCTTTAACTTTTAGTTGATGATCAATATTAAATGGGTTAAATTTTAATACTGATTAAGTTAAGGAAAATTTATAAAAATTGGGAAAAATCAAGCTTGACAGTTTGCTGACTCTATTAGGGACTTCAAGAGGATTAGCCATTCAACTTTCTAAATTTAGAACTAATTTTTTGAAATCACCATATTGGATGTAATTAATTTATTTGTTTATTTATTCTCAATTTTTATATATAGTTGCACTAACCTTTATTGCAAGGTTAAATTTATTATAGAGGGGTTTTACTTTCTGCATCATTTTTGTATTGTAGAAATGGTCAAACCTAGACCAAATTAAGACCCTAGGACGAAAGGGCCATTATGTAAGCTCCAGGTATTGCGATCTAATCACTGCTTAGGATTAATTAGCACCCCTCCCCCCTAAATGTGTCTTTGGGGTCAAACACATGAAGAAGCACCACAACGAAGCGAACCAAAAACAGTTAGAGAAATGGTTAGCAAAGTCTAGGTAGCTACCAAATGAATAAGATACATCACTTAATCCAACTCAATCTATAATCCACCAAATATAACATATCAATCCAAATTGAAGGGTCACTCGCCATTATTCCTTGCTAAATGAAATAGATAAGAGTTGAAACGATGATGAGAACACTAAGGTTACTCAACGAGAATAATTTTGTATTGATTAGTTTGTTCTTGTGGCATACAAGGAAATGGGGGTTTATATACCCATCCACTAGGGTTACTTTAAATGTATGAAAAGACAAAAGGGTATTCTACAATGAGGTTACATGAAACATACTAAAAGGGATAAAAGAGACAAAAAATATTTAGTACGGAAAAAAAAAGAATCATTCTAGAAAGTTATGTCCAAGAGACGTATGTTACATAGTGAATGGAAGTTAAGAATATGATACAAGTAAGCAAAATAGGAAATGCTGGCAATTAGGGGTTGATTTGATTTGGACTAGGCTGTTAACCAATTGCTTCTTCCAAAGAGAAGTTAGCTTGATTCGGGGTCAAATGCGTATGGTCGGATTGAGAGCTTGCTTCGGCTATTATTAGGCTGTCTTCTAGGTTAAAGCATCGTTGCTAAATAGCGGCAGATCTGATACAAGTAAGGACCTAATAGTCAAGTTAGTAGGAGACCAACTTAAGATAAGAATCTCTATCTCAGCTATGGCTTAAAGCTAGGATCTTTTGAGAAAGTCCTTGGTATCCTCTAGCTCGGTTACATGTGATCGATCCAGGAGGATGATTCTTATCATCTACTTAAGGGTTAAAAAGATTTGTCCTCAAATCTAAAGTGGTCTCTACTCTTTCTTCTATGGCACTCATAGGGTCTTTTTCTGTTCGTTGGTAAGGAATCAAATTAGATATATTAAAGGTGGAAGAAACACCATAGTCATTAGGTAACTCGATTTGGTAGGTATTATGCTTGATCTTCTTCAGGACCTTGAACAGACCATTAACACGAAGAGATTGCTTGTTTTGTTTCAAGTGTGGGAATTGTTCTCAATTGAGGTGTATCCATACTAAGTCTCCTAAGCGAAAAGAAACAATTAAGTGGCCTTGGCTACCAACTTCTCACTATCTTTAATTGAACTTGGCAATCTTCTTGGATATAGATTGGTCTAGCTCATGCAATTCTTGGGCTTGGTCAACTCCGAATTGACTTTCTTCAATAGCTACTAGGGTATTGATCATATCTAAGGGAATAATGGGATTCAGGCAGTAGACAACCTCGAATGGGGTCTTCTTAATATTGCTACGAACAGTTCGGTTGTATGCGAACACCATAACTAATAGGCACAGATCACAATCCCTCAAGTTCTTCCCTATAATAGCTTTAAGTAAATTGCCTAGTGTCTTGTTCACCAATTCAGTTTGGCCATCAATCTAAAGGTGGCTACTGGAGCTGAATACAAGTTTAGTTCTAAGTTTTCTCCAAAGATTCTTCCAAAAATAGCTTAAAAATTTTGTTTCTCAATCTGAGACAATAGTCTTTGGTACCCCATGTACTCGAACAACCTCTTACAAAAACAAATTAGCAATATATAAAGCATCATTAGTCTCTTAACATGGAATAAAGTGCACCATCTTGCTGAAGTGGTCTACTACAACAATAATAGAATATTTTCCTTTAGACATTTGGGCTAACCCTAAGATAAAGTCTATGCTGAGGTCAACCTAAGGAAAGGTTGGTGTTGGTAGCAACATGTACTCTCCATAGGGTTCTCTCCTCCCCTTAGCTTACTTGCATGCCTCACAACACCCTACTACCTTATTAACATTCTAAGCCAAACTAAGCCAGTGAAAGTTTTCCTTCAATAGATTAGCTGTCTTAGTCTCCTCCAAATGACTTGATAATCCTCCGTTATGAGCTTCCCTAATTAATAACTCACACATGGAGCAATTTGGAATACATAACTTATGGTCCTTGAATAGATAGCGGTCTTTAAGGCAATACCCTCTAACAACTACCCCTTCTCGGTAATGTTCAACAACAGGACCAAAGTAAGGGTCAGTAGTATACTATTCAATAATGAGTGAGAATCCTAATAATTTTGTCTACAAAATGGTCAGTAGAGTTTTTGGTCATGGTAGAGTGTCGGTGACCACCACATTTGTGCTTCACTTCTTATATCGGATTGCATACGAGAATCCCTCCATAAACTCTAACCGCTTGGCTTGCCTCTTCAAAAGCTTGTTCTAACTCCCAAGATGCTTTAATGATTCATGGTCAGTGTAAATAAGAAACTCTTGTGGTAATAAATAGTGTTGCTAAATAGTGAGGGCTCAAAAAAGGGAGTACAACTCCTTCTCATATACAAAATAATTCAAGGCAAGACCATTAAGTTTCTCACTAAGGTAGGTGATGGGCCGTTACTCCTGCATCAAGACAGCACCAATTCCAACACCCAATGCATTACGTTCTAATTTGAAGGGCTTGTCAAGATGTGGTAATGATAGGATAGGTGCCGAGGTAAGCTTCTCCTTAATCTCTCTAAGGCTCTGTTCAGCTCAGTTATTCTACCTAAATCCTTCACTCTTCTTTGTCAACTTGGTCAAGGACTACTATTGTACTAAAGTCCTTAATAAATCACCTATAGAAAGAAGCTAAGCCATGAAAACTTCAAACCTTAGTGACATTTTTCAACGTCAGCCATTTTAGAACAGCCCCATTCCTTTCCTCATCTACTCAGATCCCTTCCCCTAACATTGTAAACCTTGGGAAAACCACCTCATTCTGGCAAAATGTACGCTTCCTCACATTCCCATACAATTTCTTAATTTGTAAAATGTCAAATACATCATGGAGATGTTGAACATGGTTGTCTTGGTCAGTAGTGTATACCAATATGTCGTCAAAATATACAACCACACACCTTTTGATCAGAGGGTGCATCACGTGGTTTATTAACCTCATTAATGTGCTCGATGTATTAGTAAGTCAGAATAGCATAACCAACTACTCGTAGAGTTCATGCTTAGTTTTGAAGGCAGTCTTCCACTCATCTCTTAGTCTTATACAAATCTGGTGGTAGCTACTTCGTAGATCAATCTTTGAAAATATCCTGGCACCATGAAGCTCATCTAACATGTCATCGAGCCTTGGTATTGGGTATCTATACTTAACGGTAATTTGGTTGATTGTTCAGCTATTGATACACATGCACCATGAACCATCCTTCTTCGAAATGAGTAGAGTTAGTATAGCACAAAGGCTCATGCTCTCCCTTACGTATCCCTACTTTATGAGCTTATCCACCTATTTCTTTAGCTCGATAGCTTACTTAGGGTTCATTTTGTATGTAAGTTGATTTGGTAGGGCGGTGCCTGACTGCAAATTAATACAATGTTCTATGCCTTAAACTATAGGTAGTCCTCTAAGCAGTTCTTTCGAAAACAAGTCGAAAAACTCATTTAGCAAGCTTTAGATCTCTTCTAGAATATTCTCTAATTCCCTCATCTCTAATAATTTCCTAACCAATAGGAACATGGGTTCATCAACCTTCTTAGTGGATTGAAGTTCTCTTCGGATCATCACTAAGGCCTTCTTCTTATTAGCTCGAGTGAGCTGATTATAAGTCTCGTTCACTTGGGAGGGGGTCAAGGGTAGCAATACAATCTTCCTTTCATCCTTAACAAAGGCATAGGTGTTCTTATACCTATTGTAAGTAACACGTTGATCGAACAACCTAGGTCATCCAAACAGTAGATGTAAAGCTCATATGGGGATGACATCATAAACTACTTTGTCCCTATACACATTCCCAACACTAAATGGCATTGTCACTTGCTCAGTTAGTGCAAAGTACCCTTATCATGAAGCTAATGTAACTTATATGGTCGGAGATGCTTGGAGGTTAGCAAACCTAACCTATGCACAAAGGATTGTGCAACTATATTAGTACAACTTCCTCCATCTACTATAATGGTGTACAATTGTTCCTTGATGGTACATTTGGTGTAGAATAGATTTTCCTTCTAGTCTTCCTCAAAGCTCAATAGGGAGCTTAATATTCTCCTTAAAACGAAGGTCATCACTTCTCCTAGGTTGGGGTAAACATATATCTCTTCCTCCTCAACTTCTGCCTCTCGAACATCTTTCTCCTCCTTAAGCTCACTCTCATTAGTGGTATCTACTACACCTCCTTGGAGCACCATGACACATCAATTCAAGCACTCAGTAGCCATATGTCTAGAGCCTAAGCATTTAAAACACTTCACCTCGCTAGTCTTCTATTCGAAGGTTTACCCTTTATTGTATGTCTTCGGAGTTGGCCTAACCTCATATCAACTCGGTTAACTGGCTCGGCCCTGCTAGCTTGCTTGGCTGTCATTAGGTTTATTACTCCTTCCCCTGGCTTAGTATGGCCTCCTCGGCTTGGCTTGAACAAGTCAGCATGGTATTGGGGCTTACGAGAATGTCGAACTAGATTGGCTTGGAACATTTCTTGTTTGCTTTTTGACCCTATGCACGATCTTCATTGCCTCTTCTAAGGTATAAAACCTTTGTACTTTCACAATATTGCAAATCTCATACTTGAGCTTAGAATTGAACCTCAATACTATATGTGCCTCTGGTTCTTCCACGTCGGCTTAGATCATTAGTATTTGGAACTCTCTAACATAGTCACCAATAAATTAGCTTCCTTAGTGAAGCACTTGCAACTTTGAAAACGTATCTTATAGGTTGGTCTTAGGTACAAACCTTCCTCTCAACAACCTTTTCATTGCATTCTAAGTTCTAACACCTCATCTTCCATCTCTTATTCTAGCCACAATTAGGTTCTTCTACTACATTATAGCATACCTAGTAAACTCCAATGTAGCAAGCTGGACTTTGACAGCATCCATATACCCATAACATGCAAACACTTTCTCAACCATCTCTTCTCATTCTAAGTACTCATTTGCATCCCCACTTCCACTAAAGGGTGGGATATGAACCTTGACATTGTCTAGGCCTTAAGGAGCTAGGTGTCTTCATCCTTGTGCTTGGTAATAGTCTGATGTACCTAAAAGCTTAGTTATCACTCAGAATTATCGTAGCAAATTTGACTAAAATAGGTCCTCCAAAGTATTGAAGAAAATTAGAGGGAAATGGTCCACAAGCAAACAAAAGTAGTTGATGTGAAGCTGCTCGGATGATGTCACTCACTAACGAACATAATACGACTTAATACCTCACTTGATATGATGTATAAGTTGATGTTAAGATCTACCCACCACTAATCCTAAGCTACTCAGCAAGATTAGATAAGAGTGTATGAAAGATGGACTTAGAGAGGTTGTCTCATAAGAATGGAATATTCAGTCTTAAATGTAAGTTATCTTCGGCTTATAAGAGAAAGGGGCTATTTATAGTAAGTCCCAAGGGTAACATTACAAATAAAGAAATTACAAGAAAATATATACAAAAAGTGGATTCCTAGTACATACAAAAAAGGGTAAAAAGGACAAAAGACAAAAATGGAAAAGTAGTACAATGCTAGACAAAGTGGACATATGGCGGTACAACATTAGTCCCATACGAATATTCTTTGAGCACAACAGGTGAGAGGGATCAGGATGTTGCGATAATAATGGGGCTGGGACGAGAGAGATGGTAGCATGCCGAGAGAAAAGTACTCAATCGGTAAGTGAGTCTCTCGTCACTCGACAAGAACCTCTCAACAACAATTGGTTAGATTACTCGATACGGGGTCCTTGGAAAGGGAATAGTCAGCATCATTACTACCGAGTGTATAGATCATCGTATGACAATGCGAGGAGCTCAAGGAGTTCAGTCACCTTTCATCAGTGTAAAGTTTCTTGTCATCAATAGGTTGCCGAAGGAGGATTCTTCGGGTGAGGGATTGGAGTCCTTGAAGCCGTGCATAAGTAATGGGATCGTTGGTCGGCAATACATCAGTTCCTTAGGGTTGCTGAAGATTTGCCCTCAAATCTTAGTCTTCGTCATCATCGAGCACGTAGGGTGTCAAATCGGCATTATCATTAATGCGCCTTAAGATCCTATAGGGTCCATCTATCCTGAGAGACAGTTTGTTGGTCTTTTTACTAAGGAAGTATTCCTTGCTAAGATGGACCCAGCTAAGGTCCTCAAGGGTATAAACAACTCACCTCCTTTTACGGATTCCCACTTCCTTCTGTCGAGCTACAATTTTAGCCAATTGGTCAGCAATCTTCCGATGTAACCTTCGAAACTCAGCATACTGTAAGCCAGATTGACTTTCCCCTTGTATAGTTAAGTTGTTAATTAAATCCAAAGGTAGGTTTTGGTTAAGTCCATAAACAACCTCAAATGGTGATGTTCCGATTGAGCTGTGAGTTAAGCAATTGTAGGCAAATTCAATGACGGGTAAGCATAAATCCCAATTACGAGAGTTCTTTCGAACAGTAGCGTACAGGAGGTTATCGACGGTTTTGTTAACTACTTCAGTTTGGCCATCTGTCTAAGGGTAGCAAGAGGTACTAAACAAGAGCTTAGTGCTGAGTTTCCTCCATAGGGTTTTCCAAAAGAAGCTCATGAATTTTGAATCATGATTGGATACAATACTTACTTCTCAACACTCCATGTAGTCGCACAATTTCCTGCAAAAAGAGGTTAGCAATAAATAAAGTAGCATTAGTTCTATAGCAGGGAATGAAGTGGCCCATCTTACTAAACCAATCGACCACCACCATGATTGAATCATGTCTTCTCAACGTATATAGAAGGCTAAGCATGAAATCCATACTTAGATCGATCCATGGCCACTCGGGAATTGGTAAGGGAGCTTATTCTCCATAGGGCTCTCTCCTCCCTATTGCATACTTACATACCTTGCACCTCTTAAGTATTCAGTGAACATCCTTCATCATCTTAGGCTAGTAAAAGTGCTTCGTCAATATCTTAATCGTCCTCTTTTTCCTAAAATAGCCGGCCAAACCCCTGGCATGAGCTTCTCGAACCAATAACTCCCTTATAGAACCATTCGGTTCGTAAATCTGCTTGCCCTTCATCAAGAACTCCTCACTCAAGTAGAACCCTTCTACAACTCCTCTAATACTACACCTGGCTACTAAGGGTCTAAAATGTGGGTTATGCTCATACTAATCAAGTAATTTGCCGAATCCAAGCACCTTAGCTTATAATGTTGTAATCAGGGTATGACAACGAGAATGTACATTAAGCATTGTATTGGTGCTTCCTTTCTTAAATTTGATGACATAGCAAAAGCTCTTCAAGAACTTGACCTACTTATTGTAATGCCGAGAACGCTTTTGTTACCCGTAAAGATGCTTAAGAGATTCTTGATCTGATTAGATGGTGAATTCTCTCGATAACAGATAATGCTACCAATTCTAGAGTGTACGGATAAGGGCATAGAACTCCTTGTCGTCAGCTAAGTAATTCAGGGCAGTACCTTAGAGTTTTTTGTTGAAGTAGGCAATGGGTTGGTACTCCTGCATAAGGATAGCACCAATAGCAACACCAAGTACATCACAGTCAACCTCCAAAACCTTCTCAAAATTTGGTAGGGTAAGTACGAGAGCGAAAATCAACTTAGACTTTACATCTTCAAAACTCCTCTAAGCCTTTTTTGCCCATCTAAACTCAACATTCTTCTTAGTCAATTCAATCAATGGCGCAATTATAGAGCTAAAGTTCTGGATTAATCTCCGATAAAACGAGGCTAGACCATGGAAGCTCTTAACTTTCGTAGCACTAGTTGGCGTAGGCCACCCATTGATGGCCTTGAATTTTTCTTCATCAACTAGAACTTTACTCCCTGAAATGACATATCCAAGGACCACAACCTTGCTTTGACAGAATGCACATTTCTTTAAGTTGTCAAATAAATCCTTGGCTCAAAGTATGTTAAACACCAATCTCAAATGTTCGACATGAACGAAGAGGTCGGTATTGTAGACCAGAATATAATCAAAATAAACTACAATGCAATTGCTGATCAACGATCTTAGTATATGATTCATTAGCTACATAAATGTACTCAATGCATTAGTTAATCCAAATGGCATCACTAACCATTTGAATAGACCATCCCTTGTCTTAAAGGCCATCTTCCATTTATCCCTAAGTCTCATCTGTATTTGGTGGTAGCTACTCTTCAGGTCAATCATAGAAAAGATGCAAGCACCATATAACTTATTAAGCATATAATCAAGCCATGGAATCGGGTATTGGTATTTGATAGTGATCCTATTGATAGCTCGGTTGTCAATGCACATTTGCTACATCCCATCCTTTTTTGGCACGAGCACAACGGATATAACATAAGGACTTATGCTTTTATAGCCATATCTGTGATCCACTAACACATCCACTTGTTTCTTTAGTTCAACTACCTTCTCTAGATTGAACCTATAAGTGGGTCGGTTTGGTAAGGCAGCCCCTTGTTAGAGGTCGATGCAATGCTCGATACCTCTCAAGGGAGGTAATCTTCTCGACATCTCAATAAGGAATAGGTAGGCAAATTCTTGAAGTAGCTGCTGCACTTCGATAAGCAAGTTCTTGGCTTCTCTAACATCTAAGAATCTCCTGACTAAAAGGAACACATAATCCTTAACCTTAAGTTCTTAGGCAAATTGAGCTCGGGAAATCACTAAGGACTTTTACTATAGAGATCTAATAACCTTTTCTTGGGCTTCCTATACTTCCTTAAGACTCATAGGTGTTAATATAATTTTCTTCCCATCCTTTTGGAATATGTAGGTGTTTCTACACCCATCGTGTAGCTTTTCCCTTCCTTTTTTTCTCTTTTTCCATCTACTTCTTTCCCTTTCCTAGACCTTACTTCTTTTCCTTTTCAAATTCAAAATAACACAAAACAAAATCCCTTTCTTCTTCTCCTTTCCCATCCGTATTTTCCCCTTTCCCTTTCACTCTTCTTTACTTTTTAACTTTGCATCCATTTTTAAGAGCAAATTAAGGTATATACTTATGTTACTAAGTCTTGCTTCATATTCTTTACTAGTTAGATGAAGAGTTAGGTTAGGTTAAGTAGTTATGTGTTGTGTATATATATGTTGATTAAGGCTTAAAGTTTTAATCTTTATGTGTAGAAGTAGAGGAATCTTTAGACAATGGAAGAAGATGCATGTGTATATGTTTTTAGGTATATGTACATAAGGATATACTAGCGGAATACAAGTATGGAGATCTTTGTACATAAGTATTTACTATGTACATAACCTAAACTAAGACAAATACTAACTATACATACCTATACCATGCTAAATACACTCTTAAAACACAAAAAGAATGAAATTAGGGAAGTTTTCTTAAGAGGAAAATTTGGCATACGAAATTTGTACAAAAATACATATATGACCGTATAAGTATATGGGTATATGTATAAGTATACTAGTATACATATAAGTATAGCAAAGGTATAGGCATATAGTTAACATATGTATAAATGTACATGAGTGTACATAATACACTTAGGTATGAGGTAAGGCTTATGTAAGCAAAGGATGAGGTAAGCAATAATACAATTAAAAGATGACATACGCCATGACATCATCAAATGATTACATAAGCTATGACATAAGCATATAATGACATAAGCGATAACACAAGCGATTGATGACCTAAGCGATGACATAAGCATAAACTTATAAAATAATAAATTATAAGATTACATAAGAATATAAACTATATATGTATACATGTACTTAGGAGTTGAAGATCCTTTAAACCCTAATACACTTCTTAGATTGAATTAAACTTAATCAAGTATGTGAATTAGTAACACTAAGGTAAAATTCCCTAAGTATAAGAATCTAATTGCTAATTAAATCATTAAGTCCTAAAACAGGAGATATTAGGATATAAATATAAGTAATAAGAATAATTAAGCTTCCACAGTTAAAATTTTAATAAGTTTAGCCTATATCATAAAACATGGGTCTTAACATCCAAAACGGACATCACCGTGTGAACGTGTATCTGAAAACGATGGAAAACGATGAAAAATGACTATAAGTTTACAAATATTGGAATTAGAGTGAAAAGGTTACAAAATACATAAAGGAAGTCTCATAACTTATAAACATAAGAAAATAGTTACAATTAACCCTATTGAGTATGATAAACCCTATACACATTATACTTGGGTCATATTGGGGGAAAGTAGATAAACTACAATAGACTTTTAGTTAACTAAGGGATCTGACTTCTCAAAATACTTATAAGTTTTATCATTTTGATTTAAGCGTTTAATATCGAGTTTTAGCAACCCCAAAGGCTTAGAGAATGATCAATAATCTAGGTGAGGGAGTTCTAATGACCTGCTACTTATTTGTGCATGTTACTTGTATGATGTTTTGCTACTTGCTGTTGCTTGTATGTTTGAATGACTGTTCTGCTTGTATGCCATCATCTATATGATCATTTTTTTTAAACTGATAAATATAAGTATTAGACCAAAATAACCAATTATACTCATCGGATGTCTATGACTTGGTAAAGGTATGAATGGAGAGTACTAGCCATGCAAAAATCTTAAGAAAGTGTTTTTGGAAAAAGTTTTTCTATCCTTAAACATATTTTTGTATGGTCTCTATAAGGGCTTGTGGAGTCATAAATAATATTTTAACGTTAAGGTAAAGCCATCATGGGTTCTCTACTTGATAGTGAGAGGATTCGCTTTATTGTGCCTATAAGGCCTTGGTTAATTTTGGTTGCGAGAGGACTTGCTTTATTGTGCCTGTAAGGCCTTAGTTAATTTTGGTTGCGAGAGGACTCGCAAGTTTGTGCCTGAGGGGCCTTGGAGGGTGGCTAGTCCTAGTTTGGAATCCCCCTATTTGGATTGGAACTCTTTTCTTGATTAGGGTAATAGTCGAGTGTTGCCTAGAGGGGTGGTGCCCTTAAATAGCCTCATGCGGGTAAGCTGAGGTGCCCTATGCGAATAAGTACAGGAGATAATCGAAGTATAGACGACATAATTCTATACCTTCCATAGTTTCGAACTCCTATAGATATGTTGCTTGCATTCATCGCGCATGCATTCATGTAATATGTAGATAACTTGCCTGCATATGTGATAATAATGTGTGAAAATTTGCTTGACCGGTAGTAGTGAGGAACGAACTCACTGAGCTATTATATGCTCACTCCTTTATAGTGTCTCTTGCAGGTTTACTTACATTGGGATTGGGATAAGTCTCGAGTGCCAAGTGTGAGATGAAGATATGTATCTTAGTATTAGAAATAGTTGAGTACTCTTTAGATGATACATAAACATCCTTTGTAGATAATTTAATTTTTCTTGTATCTCTTTTATAATGTTGGTATATCCTGTCATATTATTTGGTAAGGGATACCAATTCTCTTCGATTTTGAGGAACTGTGGGATATTAGATATCTATAGTTATTTATATTTATATGTTATGTTACGTTACGTTACAATAAATTAATTACTTGAAAATCAATAATCTTAGTGATTTATTATTTAGAGTTATGCAATCTTTAACTTACAAGGTGGTTTTCATATTATGGGTGTACACATGTTATGGAAAGTTTTAGGTAATCCTACTAGGCCTCCTATAGGGTCCTGACATCTGCTTACCAGTGGTTGAGTTTGCTTATAACTGAACTGTATATGACACCACTAAGCAAACCCCCTTCGAAGTTGTCTATGGATTTAATCCTGAGTTACCCCTCAACTACAACCCTATTTCCACACCTGCACAAGAGGACCTTGATGCCTTGGTTATAATGCAATCCCTTCAGCACATCTATGATAAGATCACTTGGCACATTGACTAGGCTACTAGAAGAATGCGTGAAAAGACCAATAGTCGGTCGGCCAAATAATTTTAGCTAGGAGACTTGGTATGGCTACACCTTAACAAAGAGCAGTTCTCGAACCAAAGGAAGAACAAGTTATCTACAAGAATGGAAGGACCTTTCAGAATCCTCTAGAAAATCAATGATAATGCTTACAAGTTAGAGCTACCTGAAGACTATGGGGTTTCTAATGCCTTCAACATTGCTGGCCTCAGTCCATACCACCCTGATAGAGGACTAAGCGAATGCCATTTGGATTTGATCCTAAATTCAAAACAACCTTAAGGAAATGATGGGAATCAAGCTATGGTACCCTTGACCCATAGCTGAGCTTAAGGACCAGAGAGGTCGACATGACGAATCCTCATGTTTTAACCTACCTCTGCTGAGGCCGAGTACTTACTTATCGAGTCACCTCTAATGTTATGTCGTATGACCGCTCTTTATTTTGTAGCATGGCGAGTTGACGATTACTCTCTATTGTTGAGCCACCTAATCACTCGGCATTATCCTTGCCGAGAAATTGAGAGAGTGAATTCGGATTGATTAAGCCATCCCTACTCAAACAAGCCCATCTGTCCGTACTTTTTTGTCCGCATCTCCTAACGACCTTGCTAATGCCAGATTGCCATGTGTACAGTATCACATGTAGAATCTATATCACCAATGATTATTTTCCTTGTATATTCATTTTTACCCCTTTGTAACATGTACATTGCCCCTTTAGGAAATGCTCTTTTTGTCTTTTCCCTTTTGGGCAAGTTGCCCTAATTTGTGGGTATAAATACCCTTATACTTATAGTTATAAGATAATCAGATTACCTTCAATACACTTGAGTACTTTCTTCCTTATGTAAAGATTGTTTGTTTCCTCTCAACATCACTCTTATCCTTTCCCTTAAGCAAGGTTAGGTAGTGAGTAACCTAATTAGACCGATTCGTGTGTCATATCAAATTGTGTCGTGAGTCTTTAGAAGTTCCTTCAGTACATCATATCATCTGGAACTGTTTGTGGGTTTTTGCTTACTGCTTCATTCGTCTTTGTCGCTCTTTTCATACCTTTCCCCATTAGCCCTTTTTTGAGCTTTCTATAAGATTCGACCCATCTAGTGACCAGCCTTGTCTATTCTTGATCACAGTTCACACCAATTATCCTTTATGAGTCTGTTGATGGCATTGGACCTACATAGGGAAGCCCTATTCTAAACTTTAAGGGAGGTCAAAGTCCCTCATGAAATATTAGTTGAAAAGATGGGATTAGTTGCCAACTCTATCTTCACTATGGATCATATTTCTTTCTCCATTGAAGGATTGGTTGAGGAAGGTAATCAACATACTAAGCCTCTCTTCATAATAGTGAGGGTGAACAACATTATCATAATTAAAGTCCTCATCAATAATGGACCATCATTGAATGTTTGCCCTCTTACTACCATGGATCTACTAAGTATCGATGTAATCGCTATTAAGCCAAGTTTAACAATAGTCAAGGCTATCGATGGATCCATAAGAGAAAATGTTAGAGAGATTGACTTACTAGTTAACATTAGCCTATAGACTTTTAACATTCAATTCCAGGTCTTAGACATCCCAAGGACCTTCAACCTCTTATTGCGAAGACCTTAGATTCATTTAATAGAGGTCATACCTTTAAGTTTACATTAGAAGGTTAAATTCATTTCAAATGGCTATGTGATAATGATTTTAGGTGACTAAGATTACAAAATATATAAAGAAACGGCCATACCTTCCTTTAGCATTGAAGAGTAGGAGGACTTTAGGCTCTAGATGTTTGAAGAGGCATACATGATTACCAATTAGAGGAAGGATAAGAGGCTAAAATTCAAAGAAGGGTAGGTTGGTACCTATAAGCTCGTCTACATTCCAACTTTGATGAAAGTGTTGTGAAACAAGTAAGCAAGGGATAAGAGAAGTGATACATTGTATCATGCCCCAATGATCTTTCCACCATTGACAAAGTTTCATTCGGATTGATGTTCAAACCCCAAAACCTACCAAAGAGGACACCTCCAGTGAGAATGAAATAGTAGGCCCATCTCACAATCTCCAACATTTGAATAACTAGTTCTCCATTCCTATGAATAACGATAAGTCTTCTATAGGGTAAAGGATAAATCATAGTTTAGTATTTTGTTGAGTTTTTTAATAATTACCTCTACTCTTTAAAACTATACTTGAGAGAATTTCTTTACATACTTTTGTATAAAACTATACTCTTTGCTCCTTCTTCACTTACACTTTCCTCTACATACTTTTGGCTAGATCCAATGCTTTGAATAAAAGCTAAGGATACCTCACAGAGATAGGTGATAAAAATATTGATATCACTTTCAACTTGTTACGTTATTTATTGATAGTGATGTCAATGATCATAGTGACATGCAAGAGAGCTGACAAAGACATGAAATGGGTACAATTTCCATTGATGAGCCAATTGAGACAATTAATGTTAGGACCAACAACCCCATGAATTTGAAGATTAGAGGAAATTTCAAAGAGGAATAGTAGCTATAAATGACCGTACTACTAAATGAGTATCAATACGTGTTTGCATAGTCTTATGAAGATATGATTAGTTTAGATCCATCAATTGTAGTCTACTACTTACCCATACGAGAAGATATCAAACCTAAGAAGCAGAAGCTAAGAAGATTATTAGTAGATATCTTGTTGAAAATTAAAGAAGAAGTCAAAAGGCTACTAGAGGTCAGTTTCATTGAAGTATCTAATTATCCTAAGTAGGTAGCCAACATTGTGCTAGTGACAAAGAAGAATGAAAAAGTTAAAGTGTATGTAGAATTTCGAGACCTCAATCAAGCAACACCTAAAGATAACTTCTCTTTGCCCCATATTGACGTCTTAGTGAATAATACAGCTAGGAACCATCTTTTCTCCTTCATGGATGGATTCTCTAAATATAATCAGATCCATATGTTTGAAGGAGATAAGGCTAAGACAACTTTCATTACAACTTAAGGCATATTTTGTTATAAGGTAATGCCTTTCAAACTAAAAAACATTGGGGTAACTTACCAGAGAGCAATGGTCGCAATCTTTCACAACATGATGCATAAAGAAGTTGAAGTATATGTTGATGATATGATTGCAAAATCCAAGGAGGGAGAAAATCACATGGATAACCTAAGGAGATTGCTTGATAGGTTGAGAAAATTCCAATTCAAGCTAAACCTAGAGAAGTGCACCTTCGGAGCAACTTCAAGGAAGTTATTGGGTTCATAATTAGCTAAAGGGGTATTGAAGTAGATCTTGATAATATCGAAGTAATAGTCGACTTGCCCCTTCTATGCACACTTAAAGAAATTAGAGGCATATTGGGTTGCTTGAACTACATAGCTTAGTTCATATGTCAACCTACTGATAAATACCATCCCTTGTTTAAGTTGTTGAAAAAGCATGCTAAGATAAATTAGGATGAAGAATGCGAGGAAGCTTTCACAACAATCAAAGAGTACCTCATGAACCCTCCAATTTTGGTAGCTCCTAAACTTAGGAAGCCATTATTTCTGTACCTTACAATATTACCAGAATCCATGGGGTATATGCTCGTTCAAAAAGATGAAAAAGGAAAAGAGTAGGCCATATACTACTTAAGCAAGAAGTTTATAGAAAGTGAATAGAAGTATTTAGAAATTGAAAGGATATGTTTTGTTTTGGTCTAGGTAATGCATCGGCTTAGGCAATACGTACTCTATTACCAGATTGAGTTACTAACTTAGCATGATCCCTTGAAGTACATGGCAGAAAAGTCGGCCTTAATTGGTAGAATCTCAAAGTGGAAAATGTTGCTATCAGAGTTTGACATCACATATGTGAACCTAAATTCAATCAAGGGGCAAGCCCTAACAGATTAACTAGCAGAGAACCCTTCTAAAGGTACCCTTTAAAAGATACGAGTTAGATTCCTTAATGAAGGCATCTTAGTAGCTGATGGTAGTTCTGATGAAAAGAAAGATGTTAAGCCCCTACAATGGAAGATGTTTTTCAATAGAGTTACCAATTTATCCGGGTATGGAATTGGGGCGATGTTGATATCCCTTGAAGGTACACAATTCCTTGTGGCTCTAAGGCTTGCTTTCCCATATACTAACAACATCATTGAATATGAAGCCTATATTATGGGACTTAAAATGGCCTTGTATAAAGACATTCAAGAATTAGAAGTTTACAGGGATTCCTTACTCATTATTGGTTAAGCTCGGGGGGAATATAAAATGAAGGATTCTGAACTAGTACGTTATCATTGGCACTTGACTGAATTAATGGAGAAATTTAAAGAAATTACTTTCACTCATAAACCAAGGACTCAAAATCAATTTGCTGATGCATTAGGTGCTTTGGCATACATGATCTAAATATCCAGTGAATTCGAAATTCAACTATTGAGAATTGAAGTTAAAGAAAAGCCTGCCTTCTGTTTGGCAATTGAAGGTATACATGATGAAAAACTTTAGTACCATGACATTAAAATATTCCTACAACAAGGCACATACCCCGATGAAGCTGAGAAAAAGGACAATCAGGAGATTGGCTACCCAGTTCCTAGTAAGGGAATCTACCTTTCACTGACAATCATTTAACTATATGCTTTTAAGGTATATAGACAATAAAGAAGCTGAAGTTTCATGAAATAAGTACACCAAGGAGTATGTAACCCCTACATGAGCAGTTACATGTTGGCTAAGAAAATTATGAGGTTAAGATATTACTGGTGAACAATGGAAGGCGATTGCATCAAACATTTTCGGCATTGTCACTTATGTCAGGTTTATGCAAACAAGATAAATGCCTCGCCTCAAGAATTACACATGCTCTCTCTATGTACTATGGCCATTTTCAATGTGGGGTATAGACATCATTGGCTTGATTACTCCAAAGGCATCCAATGGGCATCACTTTATACTAATCGCCATCGATTATTTTAGTAAGTAGGTTGAGGCCTCATCCTATTCAAGTGTTACTAAAGGGGTAGCAATCAAGTTTACCAAAAGGGATATCTTGGCTCGATATAGGGCTTTAGAAATGATCATCACCGATAATGTTACTAATCTCAACAACAAGCTTATGTTAAAGTTGTGATGACAATTTAAGATCATCTACAAGAACTTTACACCCTATTAACCTAAAATGAATGAGGCTATAGAAATAGCTAACAAAAATCTCGAAAGGATAATTGAAAAGATGATTGTTACATATAAGGATTGCATAAGATGTTGCTGTTCGCACTCATGGCCTATCGGACTTCCATCAAAACATCAATAGGAGTAATGCCTTACTCTTTAATACATGGTACTGAAGCAGTGTTACCAGTAGAAGTTGAGCTCCTATTTCTCAAAGTGTTATAAAAAAACCCAATTAGATGAAGTTGACTGGGTAAGGAAATGCGTCGAGCAACTGAATTTGATTGATGAGAAAAGATTGATAGCCCTATGTCATGATCAATGCTACCAACAAAGAATAGCTTGAGCTTTCAACAAAAGGGTATAGCTTCAAAACTTCAAAGAGGGTGATATGGTGTTAAGAAAGGCTCTCCTTAATGTACAAGACCTTAAAGGAAACTTTGCTCCAAATTATGGAGGCCCATATATCATGAGGCAAATGTTACTAGGAGGGGCTTTAATCTTGTCTCAGATGGATGGTCTAGAATTAAGAGACTTTGTAAATGCTGATGCTATAAAGTTGTATTACTTATGAAAAGTTAATGGAAATTTTTACTCAAAACAAAAAAACGCTAGTTGTCTTAAATGTTATTATGGTCTAGTTTTCATCTTCTATAAGCAAAATTGGTATCCTTGGCAGTTGTTAGCGTTGGAATCATCTACATCCCTTTTCCTGCTCCATTAAAGGGTCTAATTCCCTTACTCCATTAAATGAACCTATACACTGAGAACATGAGAGAAGGTGAAAGTGAGATACAGAATATTGGTAATTAACAAAACTCGTTAAAATACTTTAATATGGATTAATCCCCCTTGACGGGGAGTTTTATTGTTTATTTTATAGGGAAAGGCAAAATCTAAATGGGTAAACACCTCACAGCAGATATTTACTAGTCAGGAATAAGAGATTTAATTTAGAAAAAATTGAAAGGCAATCAATTAATGAGCAAAAACAGTAGATGAAACTCTATATCTGATTAATTTTTGCTTCTTCTCTAAAGGGCCAGTGAGGCCTCAAAAACTCTATGATAAGATCCATTGGGTTAACAATAAGGGATTAGGGTTGAGTCCATTTTGGAGAACGAGTTAGCCAGTTTTGGTAAGACTTTTTGAAAGAAAGGTTTGATGGTTTGGATGTTGTCAACAAAACTGGGTAAGTACTTCTCCACAATGTTAGCATATTAGTTTTTGAACATTTCATTTGCATTTAGACTTTATCTCCTTAGATAGTAACCGATATTTGAGATACTTTCCTCCTAACAATCTTTTGGGTAGAGTTCTTAGCTAGCCCTCGAGGGCACTTTCCCTTTGTTCCATCTTTCGAGTCTTAGCCAACTTTTAAAAGTGTTATCCTAACTCATTTCCCTTAGGATCTTAGCCATTTCTCCTTTTGGAGTTCTTAGTAAGCCTTTAGGGCACTTCCTTTCATCAGTTTCTCTTAAGGTTTTTAGTGAGCCCATAAGGTACTTTCCTTCATTAATCTCTGTTTAGGGTCTTATTGAGCCTATAGGGCGCTTCCCTTCATCAATTTCTCTTACGGTTTTAGTGAGTCCATAAGGTACTTCCCTTCATTAGTTCCCTAGCAAACCCACAAGGTGCTTCCATATTGATTCCAATTTAGGGTTACTAGTCTCCAAAAGATGCTCTTGCTTAGGTTAGCGAGCTTAGAAGAGCACGACCAAGTTTTCTCGAATGGATTCTAATTTAAGGTTACTAGTTCCCTAGAGACACCCTTACCTAGGTTAGTTAGCTTAAAAGATCACAACTAATTTTTTCTCAAATCGATTCCAATTTAAGGTTGCTAATTCCCTAGAGATGCTCCCGCCTAGGTTAGTGAGCTTAGAAAAGCACGACTAGGTTTTCTCAAATCAATTCCAATTTAGAGATACTCCTACTTTGGTTAGTGAGATCAAAAGAACATGACTAGGTTTTCTAAATCAATTCCCATTTATGGTTGCTAGTTCCTTAGAGATGCTCCTGCTTAGGTTAGTAAGCTTAGAAGAGTACAACTAGGATTTCCTTGAATTGATTCCAATTTTGGGTTACTAGTCCCCTAAAGACACTCCTACCTAGGTTAGTGAGTTCAAAAGAGCACAACCAAGTCTTCTAAATCGATTTCGATTTAGGGTTGTTAGTCCCCTACAGATACTTTTGCCTAAGTTAGTAAGCTTAGAAGAGCACAACTACGATTTCCTCTAATTGATTCTAGTTTAGGTTTCTCTACTAGCTCTTAGAGTGCCTCCTCTCTCTCTCTTACCTTTTCATTGATTCATCAAGTCCCCGATGGACTAAGTCTAAAATAGCTAACTAGTTGTAGCGATTCTTAGGACAAATTCACTATTAGGGGTCTTTTAAATCTTTGTGGCAAAGTTTTACTCAAACTTCACTATAAAAAGGAACAGTTGTTGATACCACATTTTTGCCTAACCCCCCCCCCC
>JAMXBB010000001.1:62708182-62896437 GCA_024138015.1 Lumnitzera littorea | reverse complement strand
ACTATATGTTTTTATTAAAATATAATAATAATAATAATAAGAGACTTAAGTAGACTGTGGCTTAATTTTAGGATTAGTGTATGTTTTATTTATTTATATATATATTTTCAAAAATGACAAAAAAAAAAAAGAAAACATAGAAAATGCAAAAAATACATAAAACAAAAAGACTTTTTAGGAATGATAGAATTTTGTGGTTAGTAGTTTTCAATTTAATTTTTAGTTTGGTTTATTATTTATTTATTATAAAAAAAAAAAAAGAGAGAGAGAATGATTGCACTAAGTTTAAACCCAATCCATAAGACAAAAGAACAAGGCCGAAGGCCCTCATCCACACCTACACTTAATTTTCGCCTATGCACATGTGGCACACTCCAACCCAAGTGCATCCACACATGCCACAAGTGCTGAGGGCGAAATTTTCTCCCCCATTCCATCTATTTCCTCATGTTTTTGGTCCTTTCCTCAGTTTTCCCTCTTTTTAAAACTAGCTTGTTGCCTCATGTTTGGGCTACCTTTCTAAGTATTTACTACCCGATTCCATCTAAATTAATGATGGAATCATGTAATGCATACGACCTACTTTCAATTCTACCAAAAAATTTGTCCAGATTCGAATTATTACTAGGTTAATTTTCCTTCAAATATTGTAAAAAACTTGAACCCTTGATATTAGCTTGAGCATAATTGAAGCATGTTTAATGTGAATCGAAGCATCGAAGCTTTTGAAACATTGTCTTGGATGAAAGGGACTACATCAACACAAATTTGACTAACAACTAAATTATTTGCAAATTAATTAGTCAATTTTAAATTCAAATGTGGTCAAAGCTCATTAACTAGATTCTTCAAATTTGAACCATTTCATAACTTTCTAAGTTCATTCCAAGCTTGATTTGTATAAATAGGGCCTCGAGCTTCACATCATAACATCAAGAATCATCTAAAATACATCTCTTAAGCTTAAATAAAAGTTTTCTCTCTCTAGCTCAAGACCTTCTACTTCTCTCTCTAAAATCCACCACTTTTAGTGTTTTTTTGAAGCAAATCACCATTACCTTCCACTTCTCCATCCTTGAAAATGCTTAGCCCTACCAACCTTACATGCCCAACAATCATCACTAAGCTTCAACCATCATCACTGCCATCACCTAACTTCAACAAACCACCACCACTCATAGAAGCATTGAAACTACTACCCCCTACCCCCCAAATCCAATTTGATACACAAAAAACTCACTTCACCCACTCAATTTGGTGTTAGCATCATTCTGAAGAACCCTGCATGTTGCTATTCCTCCTTCATTATGGATTGACCTAATCCATGGAGCTCTAACCTACTGCCCACTCTTGTTTCCAACCTATCCAACAGCTCCAACTCATATGTAATTGGTTTGAATTATTTTATTATTTTATTCTTGTAATCCTAATGTATTTATAAATTCCAAAAAAAAAAGAAGAAAGGAAAAACCAAAAAAAAAAAACAAAGAAACAAGAAAAAAAGGAAAAGAGGATGGAGTAGTTTGTTTTTTTTTTTTATTTTATTTTTTTATCCCTAATCAAAACATAAATAATAAAATAGAATAATAAAAAAAGGAAAAAAATGAAAACCATTTTATCACTTAGAAAATCATTTTTCAATAAAAACAAAATAAAAAGGTACCTTTCTAAAGTTAAGACTTCTTAGAATTTTCTACAAACAAATACTAAAAAATTTAGAACCCTTTTTGGGATGTTTTCTAAAACAAAAATAAAATAGATAAAAAACTTATAGCCAACTGTTTCTAGAATTAAAATCAACCAATAAATTAAAATTCTATTAAAAAGAACTACATATGTTTGATCCTGATTAGTAAGTATATAAGCATCTATTAGGCAACGTAAAAAAAAAAAAAAAAAATTCCCTTCTTTTAGCTGAAATTACTCAATTTCATAAAAATAAAAATAATCTAATTTATTTAATATAAATCTTTAAAAGGTGATTTCAAGAAATTAAATCTAAATTAGGAAATTTTATGATACTCGTAAGGTTCTATAAAATATCCTTTAAACTCGGTTTTCTCATTTGCAAAACCATTTTTAGAAATTGGTTTTTTCAAGTAAACCAACGGCCAAGTTAAATCGATTTACTCAATTGATTTAAACTAACCCTTTTTTTCTCGACTTTAGCTAGGTAATGACTCTCAACAATTTTCAAAATAAAAAGAAAAAACCAGTTTTCTTTAACTCTTAGTTAAGGATTAATATTAGGGTTTAATATTGATCGAGTTAAGGAAAATTTACTAAACTGAGAAAAATTAAGTTTAACAAGTGGTATATGAGTTGATGATGAGATAGTAAGAGCAATTACCGAATGGCCTGTACTGACTTACTTAGTAAACGTGTGAAGCCTTTAAAGCCTAGCATCATTTTATTACTGATTTATAAGGAATTTCAATAATATTGTAGGCCCATTCACCGAATTGTCGAAGAAAAATGTATAGTTTAAGGGAGAGAAGGAGCAAAGGAGTTTTGAAGAGTTAGAGATGAAGTTAACCATTGCCCCTATCTTAGCTTTACCGAGCTTTGAAAAATTTGAAGTATAGTGTTACGTATCCGAACTACGCATACATGTCGTGCTGATGCAGGAGGGCCAACTTATTGCCTACTTTAATGAAAAGCTTAGAAGAGTTACATTCAGCTACTTTATGTATGATAACGAGTTCTACTCCTTGATTTAAGCTCTAATTGTCTAGTAACATTACCTATTACTCAAAGAATTTGTGATCTACACTGACCATGAATCTTTGAGATATCTAAAGAGTCAACCTAAGTTATCCTAGAGAGAAGTCAAGTGGTAATAATTCATGGAGGGATTTTCTTATATCGTAAAGTAGAAGAATAGTAAGAACAATATAATGGTCAATGCCTTATCGAGATGACATTCTCTCTTGATCGAATTGTGGGCTAAGTTACTTGGTTTCTCTATAAGGATTTGTATACTAAGGATCTACATTTTAATTTGATTTATGCCAAATGTAAAGAAAGCCGAACACTTGATGATTACTATAGGGAAGACGGATCCTTGTCCAAGAAGAGGAGATAATGTATCTTGACTTATTCTATTTTAGAACTATTGGTGCACGAGATGTATGGTAGATGATTATCTAAACATCTTGGCAAGCACCAAACTCATGAGGTACTATCCTCTAGATTCTTTGGCTAAGGATGATGAGAGATGTCTAAGCTGTACTGGAAAAATGTGCTACTTATAAAAAGATGAAGAGTCGAGCAGAGAACGAGCAACATTTACCTTTGCTAATCTCAACCAAACCATGGTCCGAGCTGAGTATGGACTTTATGTTAGGATTACTAAGGACGCCTTGAGAGGACTCCATCATGGTGGCCATGGATCAATTTAGTAAGATGGCACACTTCGTACTTTGTCTCAAAACTAATGATGTTTTGGCTATCTCTTTTCTTCTCTTACAGGAGATTGTCAAACTCTATAGAGTGCCTAGGACCATTGTTTTAGATGGAGACCCAAAATTCATGAGCTACTTCTAGAGACATTATGGAAGTGAATGGGAACCAAACTATTATTCAACACACCCTAACATCTACGAATGGATGGACAGACCAAGGTTGTCAATGGGATAGTAGGAACTCTACTTTGAGTTACTATTGGTTAGAACATGACTAATTGAGGTCAATGCTTACCCCTAATTTAATTCTCCTAAAATAGGATTACCCATAAGGCTACGAGCTTGTCACCATTTGAGAGCACCTATGGATTCAACCTTGAGCTTCCACTGGATTAGGCACTCCTTCTAAGTTAGAATGAAGATCAACCAATAGAAGAGAGATCTAAGGCCATCACGACAATGTACCAAAAGGTTATAGAACATCTAAGTTGAGCTACCACTAAGCTCGAGAGGTGAGGCAAAGGATGAATAAATAAAGAATTTTAGCCTAGTGATTTGGTTTGGAACAACCTTAGTAAAAATCGATTTCTAAGTTTGAGGAATAATAAGTTATCTCCTAGAGCTGATGGATTGTTTAAAGTACTTAAAAGGATCAATCTTAATGCCTATAGGATTGATTACTCAAAGATTGTGGGTCCTTAGATTCCTTTAACGCCACTGACCTCCATCTGTATGTCCTGAATATGACCAACAATTAGCTGACCTAGATTTGATCACAAATCTCAAATAACCCAAAGGGGATGATAGGGATCACAAACCAATCACTTGCTTTTAAGCTAGAGGACTTACCTATATGGTTCACCGAGTTATCTAAGGAAAGTTAAGCTCTGAAGAATGATGCATTCTTTAGTCTGACCTACTGAATTACTTTACTCTCTATCTCACTAAAGAGACTCTTAAGGTACTCGACCTATTACCTAGCCTACCCTTCTCAACACATCAGTCTAAGGTTAAGCATTGAACCTGCTTGCTATAGACCTGATATATCACTAAGGTCGAGCTGCCCTAATCCCGAGTCAACTAGTTGAGGCTGACCAAATAATGGGCCACTCCTTAGACCAATCCGTCTTCAATCTAGAACATACATGCTGCTAAGAATTCAACCTTGACATGATCTACTCAAAAGCCATTCTCCTCGACAAATAGCATCTTTGGGACTACAGATTGGACAATTGACATGCGCCTTATTTTCTATCATTTGTATTATCATTTTTGTGACCGAATATCTTGTTTGCTTATTTACAACTTTACTGTTGTAAACTTTGTATCTTTTCTTTTCTAATAGGAATCCTTTTTGTAAATTACATATACCTAGGACTTAACCTAACTCGGCCATATAAATACTTGTAAAATGCAATGGCCGTAGGAATTAATCAAAATAGTGACATTAAACTTCAAACATTTTTGCCCTTCCTTCTTCTTGAGCTTGTGTTTTCTTGATGAGGATCAAAACCTTGAAGAGCTCATATCTAGGATATTGAGCACGGACTAGTGGCAAGCAACCTCATGTTATACTTATGCTTCATATCAAGTGTAGTTCGAGCTCGTGTGAGGTGTTTATGAGTCATATCCATCATCGGTGCATGAGGACCCATGCTTAACTTTCGACTTCTATTTATCCTTTGAGCCATCTCATGATCTAAACCCATACTTGTTTGTTTGTGTAATATCAGTAACCATGCATTCCTTTCCCAGCAATCCTTATCAATTTTAGTGAGGACAAAGTGTTAAAGACAAAGGTTAAGTTAAGATGTTGGGGAAAGGGTTGGTTGATGCTTAGCTAAGGGCCAGTTGAGACCCAAGTTAATGCTAAATGGCTAGTGCACGTAGGCTTAATGGTTGAGTCAATCTACTCAAGTGAGACATTGTATAGCTCATCGAGCAAATGTGGCATAAGGATAAGCTTGTTGTTCACTTATGCATACTTCGTTGGGCTTACATGGCTTCATTGAGCAAGTTATAGTACAAAAGGTGAGCTCATTGTTTTCCCATACATACCCTAATGGGCTTGCTCTTATGGTGGGCTTCTCATGTTGGGCCTTAGTTTGGGTTAGAATTGGGTATCAATACTTGTCCCTCTACTCTTCTCAACATTTGAGACATGAGGGAAGTAATTTGTATGAGGTGACCAAGTTGAGGCTAAACTACCCTTCCTTCAAATAGAAGGGTCTATCTCACTGCTCTATGGCATGATGGATGGCATCTTTTCTCAAGCACATTTTCTCGCATATTAGCCTCTTACATAATTGATGTGACCGTAATCGCCATTCTTGTGAAGTGTAGTACTCATGGAGTGATATGTTGTTAGGCCATGTTAGCGATCCATATGCTGAATCAATTGGGGCCTTTAGCTCACGAAGTAGGACATGTGGGTAACTAAGGTTTGGTGCATATCATTTCATGGGTTCATGTCTCAAGAGTAAGTGAAACTATTCACCTTCTCTCCTTAGTTGTCTATATAAAGGGGAGCATAAGTCCTTATTCCTTACTGTGCTTTGTCAACTTAAAGGAAACTCTGCCAAAATTTTCACTCGCAAGCTAGTGTTTTTTCCTTTTAAATCAATTACTCATAATGGCTAACTAAAGCACAAATGACCAACAAAGTAAGTCTTCTCACCCATATTTTTTGAGGGAAGTGAATGAGGGTTGCGAGAACTTAGCCCAATAAGGGAGTAATAACCTTACTTCTCTTAAAATGATGGTAGTAGCAGGAAATGAGGATGGTATGATACTATCTTGGAAGGTGAGGTAACAATGCATGTAGGGATGGCTTTGTGATATATATCATTTAGACGGCGAAGAGGAGAACATAGGGGAACTTTTTTGCATGACCAATACCAATGAGCATGTGTAAGCCTATGTCCTATAGTGGCAAGCGAGAAGAAACAAGGGCTAATGAGCTAAGCAATAGGGGAAGTGCACGGGTGGTAAGTGGAGGTGCCTATGGTTTGATATTAGGGACAATTGATCATTCTATCTACGTAAAGCCATTCGAGCTTGGTCTTTACCTTCCCTTCTCTAGAGTTTTTAGTAGAGTTCTTACAATACTTCAAGGTTACTCTTAGGAGTCTTAATGCCAATGCATTGGTACAGCTGCTCATGTTTGAGGTGTTGTGCCTATGGGAGTTGCAGAGGCCGATAATGCAGCTATTCAAGCATTTCTTCCATATGAAGAAGGTGGTCAACAATTAGCTATATGTTGCCAACTGAGGTTAGGTGCTAAGGATCTTTGACTAGTCGTTCAACAAGGTGGAAGGCTAGAGACACTTCTTCTTTTGTACTCACACTCCTAAGCCTCTATATTTCCTTTCTTAGTAGAGGAGTCCTATTTGAGGTAAAAAGTTGAATAGCTTAGGAAAGGAGGATAGCATGACTAGTATCGATCTGTTGAATTTGGCAGGTTAGAAGAACCTCGATCCTCAGTCAATTTGTGAGAAGTACAATAAGGGCTTGCTGTTGTTTAGGATGGAGATAGGTATTTGCCTCGTTTTTCTAATTAGGGTTGGTTGGTTGTCTATTGCGCTACGTCGCTTTATCATTAAAGTAGGGGACATTGGGCTACTTATCTTCAACTTAATACGTACAATATCTTTGTTTGATGTGTTTGCTTAAGAAGTTTGTTAGTTTCTCTACAGCTATGGAGATGGCTATGGAGAGGGTAAGGGCAAAGCTGCTTATTGTGCAAAATAAGCAACTTAAAAGTGCTTCCAAGCCTATTTAGAAGAGGAAATAGCTTACTATAGAGGGGGAAGGGGAGAGTTTACAACACCCCTCAAAGAAGTCCAAGAAGAAAAGTGGGAGGTAGTAGACACTTCCTAAGATTGCTCAACATGGTACTGGCAAGATTTCAATTAGTGTACTATAGGTCGTTTGAGGCTTGAAGAAGTGGCATCTAGTGGTTGGCTAATTCAAGAGGTTCAGGCTAAGGTTGTAGTTGCAGTATTGGAGGTCTAAGTAGAAGACCCATGAGTGGACATGTAACAAGAGGATTTGGAATGGACCTTTCAAAAAGCTAGGGTCCCTACTATCAAAATTGTTGACAATGAAGACATCGTGGCATTGGTTCATTGCAAGAGATAGGTGGCTCCTCCGCTATCTATAGACAAGCCTAGGTAAAGGTTTGAGTAACTATAGGCATGGTTTAGCAAGCTCTTTGCTAACAAGAGCGATGTGGAGGCCTTAGTGGAATTGTTGAGGAGGCATAATGAGTTAAGTTACTTATAGTTTTTCTTAGAGTATTTAGTCTTGCTTTATTAATTGACTGTATATTGTGCCTACATCTCTATGACCTCTTGGATTTCATTCCTTTGCATAACTAAGTATACCAACAGTTGATAGGGTATTGGGCAAAGGCCGAGGTAAAGAGACTTTAGAAAGCACTAGAAGAGGAGAAGAAGGTATGTGATGACCTAACCAATGCATTCAATAGCTTAGAGCGCCAAAATAAGGAGCTAGCTAGGTAGGTCAGTAAGCTGAAGGGTAACATGGAAAAGGCTGAGGAGTCCATAAGACTGATAAGGAGGGGCTGTCTTCTTTGCGAGCTGAGTTAAAAGCTAAGGGGCATGAGCTAAATAGGTTGTAGGTTGAGTTCATAAGGAAGGAGCTTAAGCTCTTGAAGGGGAAAGGCCTGACACTTGAGGTTAAGCAGGATAGTTTTCTAAAGACCCTCTAGGACCCCTTAATCAAGAAAGTTATCGCTACTGCTAGGTATGCTATGGCAAAAGAGGTTTAGAAGTAGGTTTGCTAGAATATGCCTAAGGAAAATTTGTCCTTCTTATAGTGGTTGGATGAGCCCTACGGTATTGCTGGTAATGGGCCGAGGGGTGAGTCTTTTGGTGACTCATTTGGAGTTTCCAATAGCAGTTTGAACATAAGCCTTAAGGAGGAGAAGGGAGGTGATAAGGAAGACCAATAGCGGGATGAGCAGCAGTAGTAAGTCGGCTAGGAGCAACTATAATTTTTAGTAGAAATGCAACTAACCCCCCTAAATTTGGACTTAGGTGCAAATTTACCTTCTAAACTTTTAAAGTGTAGATTTTAGTCCCTAAACTTTCGTAAATTCGCAAACAACTCCCATAGGTTCAGAATAACCCCTTTAAACTTTGATTTTGGCGTGTAAATACTCCTTAAACTTTAATTCTAGTGTATGAATACCCCCCAAACACCCCCATAGTTTAGGTGGTTGTTTACACATCAAAATCAAAGTTTAAGGGGTCATTGTCAAGGTATGGGGGTTGTTTGCCAATTTATAAAAGTTTAGAGATAAAAGTCATACTTTAAATGTTTAAGGGGTCAATCCATATCTAAGTTAAAGTTTAAGGGGGTTACTTGCAATTTCTCCTTAATTTTTTGTTTTAGTTAGTACATTAAGCGACATCTACTCGCTTTAGCTTTGTTCCTTTCTCTTGTTTTTGGTTTTTGAGGGGATCAGGATGTTGATCCACCCTTGTTAGATGTAATTATAAAGGATTACAATGGATTTAAGCTTCTACCATTTTTGTTTATGTTACTTTTCCTTTTTCCTTGGTTGTACTTCCTTACATATGTGTTGCTATTGTACACTTAAACTTTGTTTTTCACGTAAGTCTTTTGTGCAGGCAATGATGCTTTCAAGTAGATTGATGCATCTGGTTTTTTCATGAATCTCCTTTCCTCCAAGTGCAACATCCATGCTTGCTTAACCCTTTAGGGGCTTCTTCGTACTCAGGGCATTGTAGCCTTACCCGGACTTAGTGTGGGCTTGTCATTTGAGGATAATATATATGTTAAAGTGGATCTTCTATTGATGTCAGGAGATCTTTTGGATAGAGTAGTCTTGACTGGGTGAATCTTTTCAACAATAAGTAATCTCTTCGATAAGGTTCATTTTGGGCAGTATGCATGCGTAGCAAATGTATCGTCTTAGGTAAGGTGCTTTCTAGAAGTTATTCAATGCGCGTATGGTGCATCGCTGTTTTCTTAGCTATCATTTAGGTTTCTAATGCATTTGAGCCATCAAATGATTGCTACATATACGGTTGGTGGTGTACTAGGTTCTCCATGTCAATGGTGTATAGGTCCTTGCTTTACCATGCCAGGTATCCAAATAGCATAGTGGGTTAAAGTTAAGAGTGGGTCACCTTTGTCCTTTGCCATGAACATGTCGAGGGTAATCATATTAAGAGATGGAGTGATCAAGTTAGTGAAGGGGTCCCTTAGCCCCTTCCTTTGAGTTGTGATCATGAGGCATGGATAGCTACTCAATAGATGGAGGTAGCTCCAAAGTTGTGACCGAAAGGCGTATGTAGGCCTTTAGGTCCTCTCCTCTTTTAGCTCTAATAATAGCTAGCGAAGTGGGAGGCTTAAGCGCTACCTACTACTTGTCCAAGGCAGCTTCATTAGGGAGGCACTCATCTATAGAAGGTTTTGGATGGCTCTTCCATAAACTAACCTAGATAAATCTAAGCAAGTAGGAGTGGTTGTAGTGACTATGGTGGTAGAGGAGTTCTTCTCTCTAACCTGACCTATTGATTGGGGCATTTGTGGGGAATACTCTACTTCATAAGTACTCTAGTTCATTCAAAGTGGAGCATTGACCTTATCTTGATGCCAACAAGGCCCTTAGAGCTTAAAGCTTTAAGTGAAGTAGCTAGATCAACTATTTCCATCACTGCTTATATGGAAGAGAAGCTTTGTAAGTTAGAGTAAGGACCTTTGCTTAGAGGATAAGTGCTATTAGGACCCTTGCAACTTAGAGCTTGACCTAGTAGGAATCTAAGGGGGTAGTCAGAACCATTCCTTTAGGGCTCATGGGCCAAGTTAAAGTTAAGAATAGTTCCTCTTAGAAAAGAGTCTAAAGTGAAGAGTCAAGTTAGAGTTGAGAGCAACCATTCAAGTTGGGTGTACAGTATTAGTGTAGGGTGTGGCTTCATGCCTTTATACTTTTATTTTCTTTTCTTAATGTAAATGGGGTTGGTATGCTGCGCATCAAGCCTTAAACTTTATTTCATCAGTAGAATAATTCTTTCTTTTCTCGTTTATCATTGTATGATTGTCATTTTATTTTTCTAAAGCTCTAGCTTTCTATTACTTGATTGTAATGGCTTAGTGAGGCTAGCTCTATTTGTACATCTCGAAATCATTTTCCTATAGCTTTCATTAGTGTAATTACCAACTCTAGTAAGTGCTTGGGGATTAAATTGACCCAAGGTTTGGGTTTGATGTGATTCAATACCTAAGAGGAAGTGCTTGTAGCATTAGTATAAAGACTAACATAGGCAACAGTTAGAGATGAGAATCGACCTAAGACTTAGGCTTGGTGTTGATCGATGCCTCTATAGGTGCCTGTAGTGTTAGTGTAGAGACAAACTTAGCCAGCACATAAGGATGAGAATCGACCTATAGCTTAGGCTCAATGTGGACCAATGCCTTTATAGGTGCCCATAGTATTAAGACTAACTTGGGCAATGCCTGGGGAAGAGAATTGACCCAAGGCTTAGGCATGGTATAGACTGATGCCTCTATAGGTATGTACGGCATTAGTATAAAGACTAACTTAGGTAGTGCTTGGGGATGAGAATCAACCTAAGGCTTAGGTTTGGTGTAGACTAATGCTTTTATAGGTGCACACATTGTTAGTATAGAGACCAATAGGGACAGCACTTAGGGATGAGAATCGACTTAAGGTTTAGGTTTGGTGTAGACTGATGCCTCTATAGGTATACATGGCATTAGTATAGAGACTGGCTTGGGTAGTGCTAGGGATAAGAATTGACCTAAGGCATGGGTTTAGTATGGATTGATGCCTTTGTAGGTACATGTAATGTTAGTATAGAGACTAACTTGTGTAGCACTTAGGGATGAGAATCGACCTAAGGCTTGGGTTTAGTGTAGATTAATGCTTTTATAGGTGCACACGGTGTTAGTATAAAGACTAACTTGGGTAATGCTTAGGAATAAGAATCGACCTAAGGCTTAGGCTTGATGTGGACTGAGATTGCATGAATGTGTAAGGTACAAGAGAGAAAAGGAGACTAGTATAGGAAACTCATCAATTCATTACGTTTAGCCATATATACATATGCTTTCAATCTTTTCACTCCACTTAGTAGGAATAAAGTCTTAGATTTTAGGCATTCCATGCCCTAGGGATAGGTCGTCCTTTAAGGGTTTAAAGCTTATAGGCTTCTTTCCTCATGTCTTCTACTACTTACATGGGGTCCTCCCAATTGGGGGTAAGCTTGTCCCAACCCTCTTTTGAATTGATAGCCTATAATTTTCTGTATAGTAGGTCCCTTAAGTAGAAGAGCTTATGTTAGATGTTACAGTTGTAGTATTAGGTAGCTTGTTGTTGATAGGTCGTTGTGCATGGTCATGCAACATCCTACACCTCTTCAATGGTATCAGGGCTTACTTAGAGGGCCATATGGTCAGTATTCATGTCAAAGTGCTAGGTCCTATTGGTAGGTAATTCTAGCTCAATTGGGAGGATAGCTTTTGCTCTAAATGTGAGACAAAATGAGGTTTCTCTGATTTAGGTCTTGTGTGTTGTAAGGTATCCCTAGAGTATATTCAGGAGCTCATTAGCCCATCTACCTCCTATTTAGTCTACCCTTATCTTCTAGCTGTTGAGGATTATCTTATTGATAGCTTTAACTTGGTTATTGGTCTAAGGATAAGCAATTGAGGTATAGTGTAACCTGATGTTGTGCTTATCACAAAATCCTCTAAATTGGTCACTATTGAATTGCATCACATTATTGGCAATTTGCTTATATGGTACCCTCAAATGAGACAATATGTAGGTGAGTACAAATCCTTCAATGGCTCAGACTGTGATGGTAGCAATGGCTAGTGTGTCCGCCCATCTAGTGAAGTAATCCATTGCCACTAGATTGAATTGTTAGCTCAACAAAGCTTTTAGGAAAGGACCAAAGACATCTAATCCCCATTGCGTGAATAGCTAGAGGCTTATCAAAGGTTGTAGTTCTAAATTGGGGGTGTAAGTAAGTGGCGCATGTTTCTAGCATGTATGGCACTTTTAGACTAGAGAATTGGCATCTTGCTTCATCAACAGCTAATAGTAGCTTAACTTAAGTGCTCAAACATATAGAGTATAGGATTGAATTTAGTTACTATGATCCCAACGTAGAGCTCCTTAAGGACTTAGGTACCTTCTTCCTTCTTGAGGCATTTAAGGAGTGAGGAATCTATCCTTGTCGGTAGAGTACGTTGCCAATTAATGTATAGGTGATAGTGGTGTAGGTTAGGCTCTTTACTTCTGCTCGGTCCTTAGGTAATGCTCTTACCTTAAGGTATTGTGTGAGGGGTTCCATCTAAGAAGGCTTAGGAGTTACTTCCCTTACTTCAAGGACTTCTCGCTATCATATTTCTATGCTTCACTCAAGGAGGTATTATATGAAGAGTGGCTTATCATAGTTATGTGATGTAGGGATGGTAGAGGAGGCTAGCTTAGGTAGCTTATCTATTTTTGCATTTTTTGATTGGAAGATCTTGTTGACCTCCCATGAGGTAAACTCTACGAGCAAGTCTTGTACTATGTATAGGTACTTGATCATTGTTTCTCTTTCGATATCATACTCCCCCTTGACTTGTTGTACCACTAGTATAGAGTTTGAGTATATGTTGAGCTTCCTTGCTCCGATGTCTTTGGCAATTTTTAAGCTAACAATGAGTGCCTCGTACTTGACTTTGTTATTATTCATTGGAAAACCAAAGTTTAGGTCATAGAGGATCTTCGTTCCGTATAGACATTATAGTGTAATACTAGCCCTACTCCCCCCCTTTAATGGAGGAGCTGTTAATAGGAAGGGTCTAAGTGGGAATGGTGAGCTTGAGCTGAGGCTCATCCAATTTGGTGTACTCAATTAAGAAATCAACAAAGACGTATGCGTTGATTGCCTATCTTGGGTGAAACTAAACTCCATAAGCACTAAGATCAAGGGAGTACTTAATCATTCTACTTAAGGTGTTAGGCCTTTGCAAGGTGGCTTTTAGTGGTATATCTATTAATATGATGATTGGATGTGACTGGAAGTAAGGCCTAAGATTTCCAACCATCGTAAAGGTGAACTTTTCCATTTTCGCATATCTAATCTTTAGCCCTTGTAAGATGTGGCTAACATAGTAGACCGGTTGATATTCTTGGCCATTAGCTCGAACGAGTACTAATGATAGTGCTCTATTACTAATCACCTCTAAATAGAGCTTTCGATTTTTAAAATTTATAAACCTATATTCTATCCTTAACTCGGTTTAATAGGCAAGTGTACTTATCATTTTATAGCATGGATGAGTATATGGTCGTTTCCATTAGGAATCGATATAAACACTAGTACTAATTATCCTTCCTATTATCTAGCAATCTGAATTATTAAGTGATTAATTATTAAGGCTCTAAATTGCTAACTGAACTACCCTAATCGATAAGCTAATGCTAATTAACATAATGGATACAAAAACAATTACTAACACACTTAACATGTAAACTTGCTTCACCACTTAGCATGATATTACCAAAAGACTTTTTATCCTAATACTTGTTATTTGTAAGAAATTATAGGTATGTAAGGATTCTTCTCAAAATTACTTACTTCTAATCTTAATTGTGTCTATTACAATCTCTTCCGAATAAACAACCAACTCAGATTGCAATAATGTGATGTTAATTTATCAATTTCCCTAAGGATACAACAATTTTCCTAATAATATCTTTACTATCAGGAGTAAGTTATTCCAATGAATTAGATCTATTCAATAGAATTGTCTCTTGACATATTCTATTGAAATCTGACCTAAGTCAATGTCATGCACTATACCATACTTAGATTAATTAAGTTCAATTCATCAAGAATAACAACATTAGGAAACTACTATTCCATGCTATTATTCATACTAAGTAGATGTAGCAAGTCCTAATGTATTACTCATGTATGATAAAATAATAACATAAACTAACAGAAATCATAATTAAAAATAAACAAAACATGGAATAAGTAGAAAGTAAAAACACCTTTTAATTCCATTGTAAAAGTCTCACAATGCACAATAATGAATCCCATCATCTCTCTCGAGTAGTTTCGAGAAGAGTATTATATAACTAGTGATTGTGTAGAAGAAAAATTGAACAAAACACAAAATGGTACAAAGATGGGTGAATAGGTGTGTTGTGGGTTGTTGATGTGATGTTCTTGATGATGTTGCTTATAATCATCCTTCTTTCATTTGAAATTTGTGGTATATTTATATTCTTCTCATCAAAGGGCTTGAAATACACCACTTAAAAAAACCCCTTGGTGTTAAGACCCGATCTATGGCCAATTTGTGCAAAACAATTTAAAAAGAATCATCATATCTACTCCCATTATGCCTGTGACTTGAGTAGTGATCTTCTCATCATAAACATGCTACTTCATTATGACCGTAATGGAGGGCGTGATCATCCATCAAAGATAGAGTCACAACCATGATGAACAAGTGGAAAAATAGCTTCAGCCTTAGTCACTCCCTTAATCATGGCCGTGATGGAGAGAGTAATGAGCGTTGGGTACTCAAATCTTCTTTAATCACACCTATGAATGCTCAAAATCTCCTTGTTCATGTGTAATTTTATCTCCTCTTTACTTTGTCTTGAATAAATATTGTCTCCTTATTTTTGAATAATCTAAAATTGATATATTACATAATTAAGTATCAAGAACTTGAGAAATAAACACAATTATGTTCAATTTATGCCTAAATGTGCCTGAAAAGTGTAGAGTGATTTATATTTATCAATTACTAACTATGAGGTAGAAGTATAACTCTTCTCTAAGTTTTGGCTTAGACAGTATAGGTAGGGTCATCGAAAAATTCTTCAAGTTTTCAAATGCTCACTAACATTCGAGTGCCATTTCAATTCAGCGGGATTTTTAGTAGCTTAAAGAATTTTGCACACTTGTTTGTGCTTTGGGATATAAAGCAATTTAGTGTAGTGATCTTAGTTGTTAGGTGCTATCATTTCTTAGACTGCTTAATCTTATCTGGATTGGCTTCTATCCCCTGCTCTATTACCATGAAACCAAGAAATTTCCTTACTGCAACCTCGAAGATTCATTTCTAGGGATTGAGCTTCATTTGAAACTTGTGTAGGGTCTAGAATGTTTCACAGAGGTCATGAATGTATCTTGTCTTAGTCTTGCTTCTAACGATGATATCATCGATGTATACTTCAATGTTTCTACTTATGTGTAGCTTGAAGATATGTATGACTAGCCTTTGGTATGTAGCTCTAGCATTTTTTGAAACCGAAGGGCATTACCTTAAAACAGTAGGTCTCAAAGTCTATAACAAAGGATATGTACACCTCATCCTTAAGAGCCATCCTAATTTGTTTGTACCTTAAGAAGGCATCTGAAATGAATCCTTATGGGTAGATACATGGGACCCAGTATTATACGAAAACCAATGGATGGGTCTGAGCTATGAGATGGCTTGAAGAGTAAATAGGAGTTGATGGTTTAGCGAATCTGTAAGCTATCTAACTGGATATAATGTATCAACAAGATCTAACACACCCTAAGACTTGCTGGATGTGACACATCGGTCCGAGTAATAGGGTTACTCGCCATAATCCTTGCTCAAGGGATTGAAAAGAGCGGATAGAGGAGTGTTTTCCAAGAGAAAAGTTCAACGGTTTTTCATTAATTGTCAAAAGTCCCCCTAAAACCTTATACAAGTGTTCTATTTCTACAAAAGCAGTAAAGTTGTAAATAAATGAATAAAAGGATGCCCTAGTGGCATTCTAGTAACTACAAATGAAACATGAATGACAACTAAGGGAAAGTATAAGAAAAGGGAAATCAAAATAGCATAAGTAAAATGGGTAGTTGCATAAGATTTTCGAGTGAGGGGCTAACGTTTCATTCTAAAGAGCTATTAGAGTCTTGGATCTATGATATAGGTAAACTTGATTCTGGATAACCCGTATTGTCCAAGGTTGATGTAATATGTCCATAGCTAACCTGACACAACTACGGCTGACCTTGTATGGCTAGACCAACCTAATATGGTAGTAGCCGAGTTGACATGATAATAGCCTACCTCACATAGCCAGGTTGATCTAGCATTAACGTGGATGACTTGTTTAATATGACTAGGTGCTACCGAGTTGATGTGGAATAGCCAAGTAGCCTTGTCATGATTGAGCAGATCATGGCCGAACATACTTAGTTAAGCAAATTGATTACAGTAAAGTAAAGTGGACGGGTAAGACAGGACAATCATATATAGATGATCAGAGTAGACCTAGCAGAAAAGAATAGAATCGACTACTATAGGGCAGAATGGACCAAGTATAGCAAGGAAGACCTAGCAAAGCAAGGCACAAATAGTTGGCTAAGATAGAACTTACAGAGCACATCAAGTCTTCCAATATTGCCATAGTTCATAGATAGGTCTGTAGGAAGGCTTGGTCAGGGTAGAGCAGGGCGTACTCAGCATAACAAGGCAAACACAACAGAGTAGGGTAAGCCATCCAATGCTGAAATAGCTTATAAATAAGTCACCTATTTGTGCGAAGCTCATGAGCAAGCCTCACATGTAGTTTGTAATTGGCCATGGCGTCAGGTCAGTACCTGGAGTCCTACCATCCGCTCCCTCTTAGAAGAGTTTTGACTTAAAACTTGGCAGTTGGTGGCTCTCGATCCCTTTAAGCTTAAACACCAATTAACAAAATTGAAATTTAAACATTAGAATACACTCTAATTCTTGCAATAAGGGCATTACCAACTGATGCTCCCTCTACTCGTCATGGGTACTATCAATCAAATCTTTCATCTTAGATCTTTCCTTCCACTCATCATGGATTCAATCAATTGCACCTTGGTAATCCCAACAACTATCTATTATTGGAAGTAATACGATCTCAAGGTCATACAAAAGATTAAGGGCTCATAGACCTTATATTGGTAGGTCATAAGATAGCTCATCAATTGCAAGTGCTTCCACCTCTTCAAGCTCGGCTAGCTTGGACATCATGATCTCTTTATCAGTTGTAATCAACATTCCCTTTGCTTCCCCATAAGTCGATTCTTCCTTCTCCTTCCATCTACACACCTCAAATCTATCTAACATAAGAGTATCGAATATATCCCCAATACACATATCCATCACCTTGGTCTTGATAAACTCCAATCCATAGTTGATAGTAGCTTTCAGGTGTACTGCTATAATTGCTCATATCAATGCCATGTAAGCCTATTAGTTGACTTGGACGCAAGATTTCGATATGAGGAAGGAAAATGTAATAATTCTTGGAGCTACAATCTATGGCATTTATAGTGGGTAATGGTACTATTTTCGAAACATGGGGTTTCAACCTCAATTCAGCTCGATCTTTCTCGCTTCTACTGTTTGTCTCTCCAGCAACCTTCACCCCTTCTTCTCCTAGTTTCTCTACATGGGCTTCTTTCTCATCAACTTTCTCTACTCAAGTATCCTTTTGCTACCTCATTTCTACTCTAAGCTCCTTAAGCTGATCAAGTATAATCTCTAGCTATTCCTGTACATCATAATGCTCAGTACCAGTGGTGAATTCTTCTCTCAAGGCTAGTTGGATAGCATCATTTAAGCTTCTTACTCCTGAAGGGTTAATACATCGAACAATCTTTAGCCTCAATCCTCTCATGAATCTTAAGATAGTACACAAAAGAGATTCATACAACTCACATCAGTTCAGGAATTCCTTATATTCCCTAGCAAATTCTTAAACACTCATTTATCCTTACGTCAAAGTAGATAGCTCTTCATACAACTTATCTTGATATGATAAGGGTACAAATTTTTTTCTCAATGCAGGTCTCATTGAGCTCCATGTAGTACTCGTACCTCTTAAGATCCTTTGCCTTGATACATTCTTCCACCAAGTCCTAGCAAGGCCTTGAAGTTTATCCTTCATGATGTTTTCCTTGTTACATTCAGGGTACGAATACTTTTCAAAGACTCTATTGACTCAAAATTCCTAATCTAAGTATTCGTCTAGAGATCCATAACCATCAAACATGGGTATTCTCAACCTTATATCTTCATAGTCATAGTTATAACCATATCTTCCTCAATTGCCATAAGCCATGTTAAATGGAGGTATCACTTTAGTAGACTAGCTCAGCTCACAAGAAGTCTCGTTGACAATGACTAGAACTATCTAACACTTGGTGTTTGAAGAACACAACAACTTAGATGCTTGCACAGCTTAGATCTTCCACTTCACTTCGACACATTGACCTATCTTGGATACTAAAATCAACTCGGCTATTAGGTTGTAGTATTTCATCACTAAAACTTAGATGCTATAGACTAGCTTAACAAGTTGAATAGCCAAACAACTTACCTTGGTAACCTTAGGAGTATATCAGTTTAGCTTGACAAGTTAATGGGAATAACAAGCTGGGTGTACACACCTTTTTCGAGTCTCAATTTGAGCAGTACTTCACTAGAATGACGTATCAACATTTCCTCAATTCGGCACTCTAAGTCAACACAACAATTCAAATAGCTTCTCCAAAGTGTAACAACAAAGTTTCTATAGCTAACAACCACTAAACACTATAAATTAATGTCAAAAACCCTGATTTCAGCATGAGTAGCAACAACATGTTCCACTAATTGTTGTTACAACTATATGGAAGAATCCCATTGAACGACCCTTCGTCCAAATTCAATCATCCAAACCACAGAATTTGAGTACTATTGCTAGAAAAATAGAACACCCATCTTCAATTTAAGGCACCCAATTTGAAACCCCTTCTAATTTCTATAGCTATGGTTTCTTGACTCCAAACCTTACAGCAATCACTTTCTTAACACTCGTGAAACAGTCGCACACTTCACCATACCAACCCATAGTTTATATGAGTCAATCTTTCAGACCTACTTCTGACTTAACTTCAGTAACCAATATACTCAAACGCATGGGCGTACATAGAAATGAAGCTTCTTTGTTTTCACAATGAAGAACAAAGTACAATAGAACACAATAAGAACTAGACTTATTGATTTGTAAGTTAATATTTTCAAAACTTACTCCAATTGAACTAACTCCAGTATCCAAGAAAGGAGCACAACAACTACTAATCGATAAATACGAACAAATCATCACTGCAAATTCACACGCTCCCTTTTCGGAATCATGCTCTAATACTAAGAAGATATGGATCCCTGTGGTGGACACATGGCACCTAGTATCACACCAAAACCAATGGATGGGTCGAGCCATGAGATGGCTCGAAGAGAAAATGGGAGTCAATGGTTTAGCGAATTTGTGAGCTATCTTGTTGGATATGAAGTACCAACAAGATCTAATAACCCCTAGCACTCGCTAGATGTGATTCACCAGTCAAAGTAATAGGGTTGCTCGCCACAATCCTTGCTAAAGGGATTGATAAGAGCGGATAGAGGAGAGTTTTCCAAGAGAAAAGTCTTAAGGGTTTTTCATTAATTGTCAAAGGTTCCCCTAAAACCCTATACAAGTGTTTTATTTATACAAAAGGGATAAAGTTGAAAATAAATGAATACAAGGATGCCTAAGTAGCATTCCAGTAATTACAAATGAAACAAGAACAACAGCTAAGGGAAAATACAAGAAAAGGAAAATCTAAATAACATAAATAAAATGGGTAGTTGCATAAGATTTTCAAGTGAGGGGCTGATGTTTGATTCCGAAGACCTATTAGAGACTTCGAGTTGTGATCTAGGTAGACTTGATTTTGAACGACCTGTCTTATCCAGGGCCAATCTTATATGTCCATGGTCAACCTGACATGACCAAGGCTGACTTCGCATAGCTAGATTGACTTGATATGGCATGGCTGAGCTGACATGACAGTGGCTAACATTGTATGGTCGGGCTGATTTGGCGTGGACATAGCTGACCTATTTAATATGACCTAATGTGACTGATCTAATATGGAATAGTTGGGTAGCCTCGTCATGACTAAGTTGATTGAAATAGCTAAGCAACCTCATCATGACCGAGCAGGCCTTAGACGAATAGACTTAATGGAGCAAATCTATCTTGGTAAAGTAGAGCAGATGAGCAGGACAAGATAGTCTTATATAATTGATTAGAGTAGACTCGGTAGAATATAATAGAGTCAACCACAGTGGGGCATAATGGACCAAGTATAGCAAGGAAGACCTAGCAAAACAAGGCACAAATAGTAGGCCAGGATAGAACTTGCAAAGATCATCGAATCTTATAATATTACCATTGTTCATGGATAGGTATGTGGGAGGGCTTTATTAGGGTAGAGTAGGGCATACTTAACATAACAAGACAGACCCAACAAAACAGGATAGGTTGTCTAATGCTGACATGGCTTATAAATAGGTTACCTATTTGTAAGGAGCTTGTGAGCAAGCCTCCTATGTTGTTCAAGCCTTGGTGTGGCATTGGGTCAGTACCTAGAATCCTATCAGCGTCCATGAAATTAAGATGCCCATGGCTGGATGTCAAGTTGATGAGTTGGTCTATACGTAGCAAAGGGAAGCAGTCTTTGGGCATGCCTTATTAAGATTGGTATAATCTACATACATTCACCATTTTCCATTTGCTTTCTTTATGACCATCAGTCCTTCGAGCTAATCTATACATATACTTTATTTAATATTGGGGTAATTCACTTATGTATTTCAAAAGAGTACGTTAGTAGAAATAAATAAACCTTAATTTATGAACTAATAGTTATAACCCTTGCTGAAGGAGAACAAGCAGTGCAACATAGAGTGAAGGATGGGGAATGTGAATCTAGATACTTATAAGATGATTATAGAGTTGGTTGTCTTGAATATAAAAGGATTGAATGTAATATTGGAAATAATCATGGAGCAAATGTTGATTGTGAGGAAAGAATAGTGGCATTTAAGTGGCTTGATGAGAAGGGATCATAGAAAACTTATAGAAACTTAAGTGTTGAGAGAAGTTTTTAGAAGAAAAAAAACTTATAGAAAAGGAGTAATGCAAACACGAAGGATGATATATAAGTTGCAGTGAGGCAAGCAAAAGTTGTTATTAGAATGAATGGAATAGTAAGAAATATCCAAGATAAATGATTGTGAGCGAGCTTCAAGACTAAATCAAAATTTTATTTGAAGTATAAATGGAGACTAATTTAGAAATTGATCTTATATAGAATGAGATTGTAATTCAAGGGATAGTAGCTAATGATGAGATTGAGGAGTCAAAAAGATGATAAAGTATTTGAAGTTAATAGGATATATAACTACAAAACTAAGAGATGTATACCTTTCATGTACCCTTAACACATGTGATAAGCAAGAATAGTATGGCAAATCTATGCCTTTCGTGAATCTTTTATCCAGACTCGTGTTTGTTACAACTAGTGTCTTTTATGACAAAATTTCCTATCTTTGTAAATCACATCATGCTAATGGTCAGCTAAAAAAGTGTCCAGTATATTTGTGAGTCTTCTTCATCAAGAGTTATGTCAATTTATGTTGAATCTAGTCAAGTCCACTTTGATTGAGTCATTCTTTATATCCTTAATGTACAATTCAATGGAAAGTTTAGATTTGCCAAACTCATTTTTGCCAATATTTGTGTTAACTATGAGAAACACCTAAGATCTTAACTGTGACCATTAAGCAACGACAGTGATATAAGAACTATACACGTAAAGAAATTGAATTTATTACATTTACCTTAAGTTGAAATTAGTACTAGACAATGCATAGATAATAGGGAGGAGGTGAAAAGATATGTTGGTTGGCAATAGGACAGACAAGAAAATAATCAAAGAGATGACTATGAGTTATATAGGACTAATTAAATGTGAGAGTCTAAACTAATTGAAGAGATGAAATGAAGATTGAATGGAGATACTAGTTTGGATGGTGACAAAGGAATGGCATAGGAACATGCTAGTTTGAAATGAACAATTGTAAGGGGTAAAATTATAGATAGTAATATGATGATTATGGTATTTGAAGAAGAGCATAATGAAGTTAGAGAATGGACTACTTATTGTGGAAAGATGATTTGAACAAAAGGGAGGAGTGAGGCAGGATTAACTATATTAAGTTATATAGTAAAAGTTAGAAACACAAGATGAAAGAAGTAGTAAGATAAGTAATCAAAACAGAAAGTTCACGAGTTGATAATTTAAGGTTAAGATACATGAGTTGGTATTGAAGGATTTTACCTTTAACAATAGTTGATAATTATGATGTGATGTAGAAATAATAATCGCACAGTGGAAGCGCAATATTAGGTCACAAACATGAATGTCGTAGATTATGGAACTTTTGAGGATAAAACACTTCGTAAGAGGGTTGGATATAATACCCTAAGGTCTTAAGTCAATACTGATAGGGATCAAGGACCGATCATGCGCTTTCGAGCCCGAGGACTTTCTTAGGTGATTCGCTGAGCTATCCAAGGTGAGTTAAGCACCGAGGAGCAATGATTACCCTAGTCCGATCTACTAAGCTATTTTGCTCTTTATACCATCTAGGATGTTGTTGAAGTGACTAGTCGATGTGTTGAACCGAACCCTCTACTATACACCAGTCAAAGCGCTACATCTGAATATAACCATCCCTACAATGCCGAGCTGACCATCCAAAGCTGACCCCTAAAATGAGTTACCCCTGAACCATCCCCAATCCAGTCATAATTGACTAAGCTACTAAATTGTCAACGTCAAACTAACTTGATCGAGATCTACCCTTCTTAGTTCATTGTATTGTTGGGACTACAAACATTAAAATGCATGCGCACTAGCCATTTCTTGACATTCATACTATCTTTTCTGACAGTGAATATTCTTTTGCACGATGATGTGTTTTCCTTGTAAACTATTCTCCTTTTCTTAGCAGTTAGGGATCCATTTATGAAATTTTCTGTTATTTAGGACTTACCCTGACTGAATGCTATAAATATTCACATAATGTAATAGCTGCAATGATTAGATGCAGAGAATACACTAAACTTTTACTCTCTTGAGCTACTCTTATCTAGCCTATCTGAGCGTTAACTAGTGGCGAGTGACCTTTGATTGTACTTATGAGTTATATCAAGTGTGACCGAAGCTTGTATGAGGCATTGGTGTATCATATCCTTTATCAGTACACGGGAACCCTTGCTTAACCTTCGACTACCATTTACTCTTCAAGCCATCTCACGACCCGGACTCACCCTATTGGTTACGCGAGATATTGGGTCCGTATGTTCATCTACTGAGTCCTTATCATCTTAGTATCAAAACCTAGCTATGTTTGAAGCTAGATTCTACTACTGTATTCTTGGATTGGTTTGTTACTGCTCTCATGCAATAATGGTTCTATTGTTAACTTTGGAGTTTAGTAGCTGAGAGTGCTCTATGCTCTATTTTCCCCTATTCTCGATATGCAAAATTAGTGTGGTTGGCTATTTGTTAGTTGTGTAATTTTCATGGTGATTAGAGTATCGGTTATTGATCTTCAAGTGGTATTAGTAGACGTTAATTTTGTGAAGTAACTATCGATGTTAAACTCAAGTGTTCAAGGAATTTTGGGAAACCAAGAAGGTGGTACTCAACATGGCCAAAGATAATATGCAAGATTTACACCTTAGTTAGTAAGTAGCCGCTTAAATAGGCTTATTAACTTGATAGCTACCTTAGTGATTGTTATCCAAGAAGACAAGTAGTGAGCTAGAAATAACCCCACTAGGGAACGTGAACAGCAAGGACGAGGCAATGGTTAGTTTAGCTGAGTTAATGCCCCAACTTGACCACCCTAAGTTAAAGGAGTTGGTAACAATGTTAAACGAAGACTAGTGCTAAAAGAGATTGAAGAGGAAGTGGAAGGGGATGATGAGGTATAAGAGTACTACGAGCCTGAGAAAAGAAATGTATGAGCCCCTAGAGTCGAAGGATTGAGAATGTGTATTATGAGTTTTTCGGGAAGTGGTGATGTTGAAGACTACCTAGATTGGGTAGATAAGATTGAATAGTTTGAATGCCATGAAGTGCTTAATAATGCAAAGATTAGACTTGTTGTGTTAGAGTTCACTATTTATGTCACCTTATGGTGGAAGAACTTGCAAGCTACCAAAAGAAAGGAATGATAATGAGAGATTAAGAGTTAGCATGAAATCAAATGAGTAATGCAAAAAAGGTTTATGCCGAGCTATTATCTGCAAATGCTATCTCAATTCATTGGTGGTTGAAGTGCGAGATTAGGGATGTCCTAGAAACCCTAGATGTTAAGACGCTTGATGATGCAATTCGAGCCACCTAAAGGATAGAAAAGCGCCAAACAGGAAGATTCTGACCACATGTTAGCCAACTAGGTAGTAGCTGAACTATTTCAAGTAGACCAATGTGAGTGGAACTAAGTAAGACTGCTAAGACCTGATCTATTCCGGTAACCCGAGCTGAAGAGAAGGAACCCTTAAGGAAGTTCAAGAAGGGGCAAAGTTTTGAGAGGAAGACGAGTGAGTTCAAGTGTTTCAAATGCCATGGATTTGGATACATGGTCACTTAGTATTCGAACAGGCGAACAATGGTGATCCGAGGTAAGGTGCCAACTATTAATGTCGATAGTACTGGTAAGGAAGTAGAGGAGCTGAAAGAAGGCAGACAGACTAAACTATTTAAGGAGGAAGTTATCTATAGTAAGTAAGGCAACTTTATGCCGACCACTCTAGGGTTAAGGAGGGCAATGAGCGTTAGTCCTCTAACCAATGATAAACAAAGGGAAAATCTCTTCCATATTAGATGTAAGGTAAATGAGTCACTATGCACGCTGATCATTGATAGTGGGAGTTGTACTAATGTAACCTCTGTATTTATGGTCCAACAGTTGAAAATGCTAACCATACCCTACCCGAAACCTTAGAAGCTTCATTGGCTTAGTGATAAAAGAGCCTTATAGTTGAACAAGTAGGTGTCTATGTCGATTTGCATTGGCAAATATCAAGATGAAATGCTCTATGATGTGCTACCTATGAGTGATGGGAATCAGGTTATGGGACTATTGACCCACAATTGAGCTTGAAGACTAGAGGGGCTGGCACAATGAATTCTTATGTTCCAACCGACCCTTGCCAAGGCCGAGGCCAAGTACTTACTTGTCGAGTCACCTTTAATGCCATGTCGAATGACCACCCTTTATTCTTTGTTATGTCGAGTTGATGACTTCTCTAATGTCGAGCCAACTAATCGCTTGGCATCATCCTTGCTGAGAGGCTGAGAGATAGAGAATCCGGACTAACTAGGCCATTCCTACTTGGCTAAGCCCACCCATTTGTACCTTTTGCTCACATCTCCTAACAACCTTACCAATGCAGTATTGCCACGTGTATAGTATCATATGGAGAATTTGTAGCACCAATAATTGATTTCTTTATATATTCATTTTTACCCTCTTGTATCATGTATATTGCTTCTTTAAGAAATGTTCTTATTGTCTTTTCCCTTTTGGGCAAGTTACCCTAACTCATGGGTATAAATACCCTTGTACTTATAGCTGTAGGAGATTACCTTCAATACACTTGAGTACTTTTTTCCTTACGTAAACACTACTTGTTTATTCTCGGCATCACTCTTATCCTTTCCCTTAAGTAAGGTTAAGTGGCGAATAACCTCATTGGACTAAGTCATGCGTCATATCGAATTGTGCTGTGAGTCCTTGAAAGTTCATTTAGTGCATTATATCCTTTGGAACTATTCATGGGTTTTTGCTTACTATTCCATTCGTATTTTTGAGCCTTTTTCAAGCTTAGACCCATCCAGTGACCAGCCTTGTTTGTTCCTAGTCACAATTCATGCCATCTTGGTATTAAAGTGAAGGTTTTGTGTGAGTTATAGTTAGTTCTTCTAGAAGTTATGTTGTGCTTTGTTTTGCTTGTATGAAATAGAGTTAGTTATTGTATTCCATTGACTGCTGTGTTATTTGCTGTTTACTTTCTAAAGTGTTTATTTGAATTTGATTTTGTGAGTTAAAATGACAAACCTGAGTATGAATGTTAGTGTTAGTGATGACAGTAGAGTTGTCTACCATGGACGACAATCTCAGGAAACTCTTAGAAGCACTGACAAGAGACTTGATGAGGGAGCTAACCTCTTGGTATATCTGAGTCGAGTTGTTTATGCCTTGTCTTGACCTACTAAGGCCACGTAAAATACTCTTCAAGCTACTTAACCTGTTAGAGGTTAGAACCTAGCTCAACTAGTTCGAGGTGGAGGAGTTGGCAGACGAGTAAGGTAAAGGATAGACTTGAAAGAGCTTGATATGGAGGAAGAAGAGTATTTTGAAGAGGAGCATGGACAAGTCCCTAGAGCATCCGACCATGTAAAGCTTCGGATTCTAAGTTTCAATGGATTTGGGAATGTTGATGAGTATCTGGATTAGGAAGAGAAGGTGAAGCATGTATTTAATTACTATCAATATGATGATTATGAGAAAGTTAGGATTGCTGCTATTGAATTCTTTGGATATGCCACCATGTAGTGGAAGAATTTTTAGGCCATGAGAAGAAGAGAAGGGTACCGAGAGATTAACACTTAGCCCGAGATGAAGAGAGTGCTCAGAAACAGATTGATGCCGGAAACTTATCTCTAAGATACTTTCACTCGGCTTCAGCAATTAAGACAAAGAGGTTGAATTATTGATGAGTATGTTCAAGAATTCCAAATGCTTATGATAAGATGCGAAGTGGAGGAACCGCTAGCATGAACAGTCTCAAGGTTTATTAATGGATTAAGAAGAGACATCCAAGACATTGTAGAGCTCCAACGATTTGACACAATGGATGAAGCTGTTAGAATTGCCCAATGAATAGAGAGGTAAAGAAGGAGTTGAGTAATGAATAGAATGCTGACTAGTCGACCAGGATAGGTAAGTTACCGAGCTCAATATATTATTGAACCAAACAGAAGAGTTGATGTCAGAGTCGAGTAAAAAGGGTGACCTAAAGATGTAGTGTCGACCTGAATGTATGAGAAGGGGTAAAGGTTTAGTAGGAAGACTAGCCAGATCAAGTTCTTTAAGTGTCAAGGGTTTAGACATATGGCTGCTTAGTGCCTGAACCAAAGGACGATGGTCATTAAGGGAAACATCCTAAAAGTAGAAGTAGAGAGTACGGATGAGGAACCCACTGAAGAGGAGGTCCCTATCGAGAAAGAACTAATTGAGGAGGACGTGTTTCCTGAGAACTTAGACTAGGTACTCATGGTTGTTTGATGTACTATGATCATAGAACCCTTACAAGATGAGGAGCAAAGAGAGAAATTGTTTCATACCACCTGCAAGGTGAATGATTGAATGTATGCTCTCATTGTAGATAGTGGAAGTTGCACCAATGTAGCATAGGCCGATCTTGTATCAAAATTGAAGCTGCCAATTGTTGCACATCCTAGGCCGTACAAGTTACACTAGTTGAATGAGAAAGGAGCATTACATGTCATTCGGTAAATATTGTTACCGATTACCAAGGGAATTACTCTGACTAGATCCTCTACGACGTACTACCTATGTGCGCTTCCCACATGTTTCTAGGTAGGCCGTGGTTGTTTAACAGGAGAGTTATACATGACGGCTATAGGAACATGTATATGCTAGAGAAGGATGATCGAAAGATCAAGTTGATCCAATGTCACCAAGAGAAGTTCATAAGCTACAGATGAAACTTGCTCGCAGATCTAAAAAAGCTCTAGTTATGAGTAAAGTAGAGTTCCAAGAAGCCATCAATGCTGACGAGCCAACCTTATTGCTGGTCAGGCAACTATTGGAAATGAAGGAGTGGGGTAAGCTTCCCCAGGAAATCAACAGTTACTTGGAGGGTTGCCCTCAACTCGAGGCATAGAGCACTGCATTGACTTAGTACCTAGCGTTGCATTGCTGAATAAGCTAGCTTATCAAATGAATCCTGAGTAGGCTTCTAAACTCCAACGTCAAGTCAATGAGTTGCTAGAGAGAGGTTATGTAAAAGAGAGTCTCAACCTTTCTGCTGTGCCTACACTTCTAGTGTTGAAGAAGGATGGAACCTAGCAAATGTGTGTTGACAGTCGAATCGTGATCGTGAACAAAACCATGATCAAATATAGGTATCTAATCCAAAGGCTAGAAGACATGTTGGATGAACTGAGTGGAGCCAAGATTTTCAACAAGATTAATCTTAAGTTTAGCTACCATCAAATTTACATGAGGTTAGGAGCGAGTAGAAGACTATGTTTAAGACTCAACATGGACTTTACAAGTGGATGGTTATACCCTTCAGCTTATCTAATGCCCTAAGCACTTTCATGAGACTTATGAAACATATGTTGAAACATCTCATCGGGAAGTGTGTCTTGGTGTACTTTAATGATATCATGGTCTATAGTATCGACATGTCGAATCACATTGAACATCTTAGAGCAATCTTGGATATCCTTCTTGTCGAGAGACTATTCGGCAACTTGAAGAAATGTTGCTTTTGCCAGGAGGAAGTTGTATTCTTGGGGTATGTAATCAGTAGAGGAGGCTTGTGAGTCGATGATGAGAAGATCAAAGCAATTGTCGGATGGCCGACTCCTACTACTTGTGCTGACATAAGAAGTTTCTACAGATTAGCTTCGTTTTGCAAAAGGTTTATTAGGAACTTTAGCACCATCACCGTGCCACTTATCATGCTAACAAAGAAGAATAATGACTTTCGATTAGGCGAAAGGGAGGAAAGGAGCCTTATCGACATAAAAGAAAGATTAACCTCCACCGCAGTATTAGTACTACCTGATTTCGACAAAATTTTTGAGTTGGAATGCAACGCATCGGATGTTAGAATAAGTGCTATCCTGATGCAAGAAGGCCAACCAATTGCCTTCCATAGTGAGAAGCTCTGAAGACTACAGTTGAACTACTCCATGTATGACAAGGAACTTTTAGCATTAATTCGAGCAATGCAAGTATAGCAACAATACTTACTACTGAGAGAATTTGTCATATATATTGACCATAAATCACTAAGGTACCTCTGAAATCAAACCAAGCTGTTGAAGGGGCAAGCGAGATGGGTTGAATTACTTAAGGGGTTTAATTTTGTGATAAGGTATTAGTAAGGAAAGAGCAACGTAGTTGCAGATGCTCTTTTGAAGAGGCATGTACTCTTATCAGAACTTTAGACCAAGCTATTTGGTTTCACAAGTATCAAAGAACAATACTCTAGGGATCTACACTTTGGATCGATAATTTTGCAATGTGTTGATGGGAGGACAGTGGATGAGTATTATGTAGAGGATGGCTATCCATTCTGAATGGGGGAGATTGTACGTGCCAACTTGTTCCCTATGGGAATTATTAATCAAGGAGCCCACAGCAGAGGGCTTTTTAGACACTTTGGAGAGAGGAGGACCTATGAACTATTGAATAGCCAATTCTTTAGGCCGAAAATGCGAAGAGATGTGCACCGAATTGTAGAAAGTTTTGCAATGTCAAAAAAGGCCAACTGTCGAGTCAAACAAGGGAAAGTAATGTCCTTACTTATTCTGACAAAGCCGTGGCTTGAACTGAGTAGGGACTTTGTTCTCAGACTGTCGCATACTATTTGAGGCAAAGATTCTGTAATGGTCGTTGTAGATTGATTCAGTAAGATGGCACACTTTATATGCTAGACCAAAACTAATGATGCTTCGGCTATTGCTTCTCTTTTCTTACAGGAGATTGTGTGAATACATGGTATCCTGAGAAGTGTAGTCTCCAATAAGGACTCAAAATTCTTGAGCCATTTCTAGAGGACCCTATGGTGTCAGCTGGGAACCAAATTACTTTTCAGTAACTTATGTCACCTCCAAACTAACGGCTAAATAGAGGTGGTTAATCATACTTTAGGGTTACTGCTCCAAGCTATAGTAGGCAAGAACTTGGCTGATTAGGACGTCTACCTGCCTATGGTCGAATTCGACTATAACTACACTGTACATGATACCACTAAGTAGACTCCCTTTAAGGTGGTCTATAGATTCAATCTCAAGTTGCCCCTCGACTAGACCCTTATACCAACACCCTTGTAAGAGGACCCTGACACCTCGGCCAAAGCACAATTTCTTCAATACATCTATAACAAGGACACTTGGCTTATTGACCAAGCTACCAAAAGAATGCGAAAGAGGACTAAGGATAGGTTGGCCAAACAATTTTAGCTAGGAGACTTAGTATGGTTACAGCTCAGTAAGGAACGGTTCCCGAATAAGAGGAAGAACAAATTATCTGCAAGAGTGGAAGAGCCTTTCAGAATCCTCCAGAAAATCAGTGACAACACTTAGAAGTTGGAACTGCTTGAGGACTATGGGGTTTCTGATGCCTTCAACATTGCCGACCTCAATCAATATCACCTTGACAAAGAACTGAGCGAATACCATTCGAATTTCATCCCAAATCTAAAACAACCCGGAAGGAGTAATGGGAATCAAGTTATGGGACTTCTAACCTACAACTAAGCCCAAGGACTAGAAGAGCTAGCATGATGAATCTTTATGTTGCAAACAACCTTCACCGAGGCCGAGTACTTACTTGCTAAGTAACCTTTAATGCTGTACTGAATGATCGCCCTTTATTCTATATTATACCGAGTTGATGACTACTCTAATACTAAGCCAACAAATCACTCAGCATCATCTTTTTTGTGAGGCCGAGAGATAGAGAATCTAGATTGACTAGGCCATTCCTACTTAGACAAGCCCACTAATCCGTACCTTTTGTTTACATCCCCTAACAACCTTGCCAATGCAGCATCGCTACATGTATAGTATCGTATGGAGAATCTATAGCACTAATGATTAATTTCCTTGTATATTCATTTTTACCCTCTTATATAATGTACATTACTTCTTTAGGAAATGTCCTTGTTGTCTTTTCCCTTTTGGACAAGTTCCCTAACTCACAAGTATAAATACCCTTGTACTTCTAGTTGTAGGAGATTACCTTCAATATACTTGAGTACTTTCTTCCTTGCATTAACATTGCTTGTTTGCTCTTAACATCACTCTTATCCTTTCCCTTAAGTAAGGCTAAGTGGCAAATAACCTCACTAGATCAATTCAAGCGTCATATTGAATTGTAGTGTAAGTCTTTAAAAGTTCCTTTAGTGCATCATATCCTCTAAAACTGTTTATGGGTTTGTGCTTACTATTCCATTCATCTTTATCACTCTTTTCGTACCTTTCCCTATTAACCCTTTTTTGAGCTTTCTACAAGGTTGGACCCATCTAGTAACCAGCCTTATTTGTTCTTGGTCACAATTTGCACTACATGGGTGCATCTTACATTCTACTTGGGCATCCATTGATATTTGATTGAGCAGTTATGTATGACGGAAGGAAGAATACATGTTCAGTGGAGTACGAAGATAGAAGGATGAAATTGAGTCCCATGATTGCCGAGTAAATGAAGGTCGTGTAGTCTTAACTTAGTCGAGCCCCGAAGAAAGAGGTTTTAGTGATGACCCGAGTCGAGCTGAAAAGGGAGCTAGAGCTTAAAGGACCTACTTACCTACTTGTTCGAAGGATTTTAGAGACAAGGCTCGAGGAGGAGTTGCATGCCGAGGTAAAAACCTTACTAAAGGAATTTACCGACCTATTTCTAGAGGAACTGTTGAAAGGTTTGCCCTTAATTTGAGGTGTTAAGCATGCAATAAACTTATAGCTAGGAGCCGCACTTCCAAACTAACCTGCCTATAGGTTGAATCCCAAACAAGCTACCAAGCTATAGAAGCAAGTAGATGAGCTAATGGAGAAGGGGAATGTACGTGAGTCTCTTAGCCCCTGTATCATTCTGGCCTTATTAGTGCTAAAGAAGGATGGTTCTTGGAGGATGTTTGTGGATAGCTGAGTGATCAATCGAATCACCATCATTACATGTATCCCATACTTAGGCTTGATGACATGCAAGATGAATTAAGTGGAGCAAGAGTGTTCTCTAAAATTGACTTTAAATCTAGATACCTTCAGATTTGAATGCATGAGTGTGATGAGTGGAAGACTGCATTTAAGACATGATATGGTTTATATGAATGGCTTGTAATGCCATTTGGACTGTCCAATGCGCTGAGCACATTTATGCGCTTGATGAATCATGTGCTTCAAGAATTATTAAGAAGGTTTATCGTAGTTTATTTTGATGACATTCTTGTGTACAACCCCAACCTAAAGACTCACCAGGAGCATCTCCAAAGAGTCCTCGCAAAACTACGAGCTGAACAACTTTACGCCAATCTGAAGAAGTACAACTTTTTCCGATTCGAAGTGATCTTCTTGGGGTTTGTTGTAAGTGGAGGTAGCATCCGAGTCAATGATGAGAAAATAAGAGTGATTGTAGAGTAGCCTAAGCCAACCTGTTCTATAGATGTGAGAAGTTTCCACGGCCTAACATCATTTTATCACTAATTCATAAAGGATTTTAGTACGATTGTAGCCTCACTTATTGAACGGTCAAAAAAGAATATTAAATTCAGATGGAGAGAGAGAGAGAGGCGGAGTTTTGAGAAAGTAAAAGAGAAGCTAACTACAGCCCCCGTTATCACGAACTGAGGATGGCCTAGTCGTGGTAGACGTTGTATATTGTATGAAGAACCCCTGATTGGTTACCCTTCCAATCATGAACTCTTCACACAATATACAAGGCTCTACAACCACTAGTATCCCAAGAACATACAGATCCATATGATATCATCACATAAACAAATTTATATAAAATTTAAACTACAATGTTTACAATACACAGTAATTTATTACATCTAAGTCTCTACTATTGCTAAAATAAAAGTACATAAGTAATAATCTATATATTTTGTTCTCTCTCAATATACAAGATGGCTTACTCTTGCCCAAGTCCCCAAACTAGCCAATAACATCCCCCGGCCAACTTCTACGAATGAGTTATCTTGCAACAAAAGTCAAGGGGGTGTAAGCTTAAGCTTAGTGAGCAAAACCCCCAGCCACACCACAGGTAAGTTATAAATACATTATATTCACGCATATGAATGAATGATCAAATAGAATGCCAAACAATACATATAGTTAACTAATCCATATATGTAACTCAGATTTAATGCCCTTTAAAATCAAGGTTGGAGAATATACGGCACCAATCAGATCTAGGTATTATACTAGAACTTACTTTACTACAGAACTCTACGTTCCGTACTTAAATCAAACAAGTCTTTTATTTCATAAAAACCAAGTTCTAGTATAATAGTAAGTGGGCCCCCATAGTCCACACTCACCCCTAAACTAAGGCTTCTAGACTTCACCCTTAACCAGGCGGTTGGTGCCTCCAATACCTAATATTCCTGTAGGCCAAGGTAAGGCCATTTTGTACGAGTGCACCGTACAGAACCAAAAAAGTAATAATATCAACCCCCTAATGGCCTCTCTTACCCTCCATGTGATGCAACGGCCGGAATTGTATCTATGCAATGCATGTTAATGTATGTACCAATTTCCTTTTATGAGCCGAGTATAATTAAGTCCAATTATGTTGTGACCATGTAATAGCACATACAATCATTTTCTAAACTACCATGTAGCAAACAAAGTGTTATCCATACTTAAGATAAATTCACAACTCAGCACATAATAACATATATAAGCATTTCTTGACCCTACACAATAGTCAATTAATAATAACATTTAAGTCTACTCTCTATAATCACATGCAAGCATGGAATCATAGGGTAAATTCTCACTCTACCATGACGACACACTCTAGTCGTAGTAATCAATTAGGAGATCCTTGCCACCTTGAGATCACCTGATTATTACGATATAATAATTCTTGTAAGTAATTGAATTAACTAGTAACTTTAAATATCTATTTACCTAATTTTACTTAGATTACTATCAACTTTTATCCGGTCAGACTTTATCACTAATAATACGTAACTTTTTCGTTCTATTTCTGATATTTACGAATTTATAGTCATTTTTCATCGTTTTTGGATGCACGTTCATACGGTGATGTCCGTTTTAGATGTTAAGACCCCGTGTTTTACGATATGGACTAAATTTATGGAAATTTTGACTATGGAAACTTAATTATTCTTATTGCTTATGTTTATATTATTTGTTTGTACTTAATGATTTGGTTAACCCTTAAATTCTTATACTTAGAGAATTTTACCTTGCTGTTACTAATTCATGTACTTAATTAAGTTTAATCTAATTTAGGAAGTGTATTAGGGTTTACTAATTTATGTACCTAATTCTTATGTACTCTTCTTATTTGTTATTTTATAAACCTATGCTTATGTCATCGCTTCCATCATCAATCGCTTGTGCAATCGCTTATGTCGTCATCACTTATGTCATAGCTTATGTCATCTTTTAATGCATCATTGCTTACATCATCATTTAATTACATATGCCTTAGCTCATACTTATGTCATACTTAAGTGTCTTATGTACAACATAATATTTTCATCAAAAAATGAAAAATCCCTTTTCTTTTGTCATCTTCAAAAATAATAGGATTCTCGACTTAGTACAAGTTCCATCCAAAAGTCGCTGACTCCAACTCATACTCTTAGTATACATGCCCCCTAGTGTTAGGCCCTTTATTATACTTATATGTATACTAGTGTACTTATATGTATACTTATACTTATACCTTATTTATACTTGTACATATACCCATATATACATATGGTCACATACATATTTTTATACAAATTTCTATGCCAAAATTTTCTCTTAAGAAAGCTTCTCTAATTTCATTCTTTTTGTGCTTTAAGAGTGTATTTAGCATGGTATAGGTATGTATAGTTAGTATATGTCTTAGTTTAGGTTATGTACATAATAAATACTTATGTACAAAGGTCTCTTTACTTGTATTTCTCTAGTATACCCTTATGTACATATACTTAAAGACATATACACATGCATCTCCTTCCACTTCACCATGATTTCTACCCTTCTATACCTAAAGATAGAAACTTTATGCCTTCTTTAACATGGATACACATAACTACTCATCTAATCTACCTCTTCACCTAATAAATAAGTAATATAAAGTAATACATAATAACATAATAACATACCTTAGTTTGTTCTTGAAATAAGGATACAAATTTGGAAAAATTTAGAAAGTGAAAGGGAAAGGGGAGGTCACGGTAATGGAGGTGGGGTAAGGGTTTGATTTTTGTTTTGTGTCATGTTTGAAAAGAAGAAGAAAGTGGGGTCTAGAAAGTAGACAAGGTGTGGATGACAATTAAAGAAAAGAAGGGAAGAAAAAGCTAAAAGAAAAGAAAAAAAAAAGAAATCATTAGAAAACTTAGATATTTTCTAAAGCGTAAGTATCTTTTGTTGATTTTTCTAAATATTGACTTTAGTCAACATGTGTTGACTTAGTCAACCTTTTGACGTTGGTCAAAATGAGTTGACTTGGTCAACTTTCCAAAAGCATATACCATTTAATATACATAATATAGTAATTAAGGAAAATTAAGAGAAAAATTAAGGAAATGAGACATTTAGTGAATTGATTAGTAAAAATAGATAATGAAATCTTACTTTAGGTATTTATATCCTATATACATCATTTGGTAGGCTACTTAGTATAACTAGTATGAAAAGTATCAATTAGGGTATTAAAGTTTACTATATTTAACCTAAGCATCAACTACACCCTTAACTCTATGTAATACTATCCTAATTATATACTTAGAAGATAAATGTGATCTATGATACAATATCTTAGTTACCAAAGGATTACTTAAGGATTCTAAATATATATGCATAATTGAAAGTTATCTCTAATCTTTCACTAATGATTTGGCAAAATATGAAGGTTATATTATTAATTTGGGTTTTAGGGTATGTTATGATAAATTAATGCTTGTATGTCTTTAAGGTTTTAGTTTTAGGGTTTTTATCAATTTCAAATGAAATCTTTAATGTTTACATACATTTGGGGTAGAAAAATTTTATACGTGATTGACTAGTTATTTTAGGGTTTTCACTTTCATTAGCCTTGTCAACTCTTAGATTATCTAACATAATCAAGTCTACTTCAAAAGCTAGATAAAAAAATGTAAGGGTTTACACCCGTCTTAACTCTATCGAGTTTTGACAAAGTGTTTGAAGTAAAGTGTAATGCATCTAGACTAGGTATAGGTGTTGTGCTGATGTAAGAAGGTCGTCCTATTACTTACTTTAGTAAGAAACTTTAAGGAGCTACACTTAACTATTTTGTATAAGACAAGGAGTTCTACTTCTTAATCCGAGCCCTAATAGTATGGCAATACTATCTACTGTCTAGGGAGTTTGTGAACTACACCAATCATAAGTCTTTGAGGTATTTGAAGAGCCAACCTAAACTATCCTAGAGACAAGCCAAATGGATTAGGTTCATGAAGGGTTATTCTTATGTCGTCAAGTATAGGAATGGAAGAAACAATTTAATGGCCGATGCCCAATCAAGATGACATATCCTCCTGATCGAGCTATAAATAAGGCTACTTGGTTTTTCAACCATAAAGAATCTGCATGTTAAGGATCTACATTTTGGTCCAATATATGCCCGATGTAAGAAAGGATAGATATTGGATGAGTGACATAGGGAGGATAGCTACTTATTAAGGAAGACGAAGCTATGTATCCCGACCTATTCCACTAGAGAATTACTAGTGTGCAAGGCACATGGAAGGGGATCGACAGGATACTTTGGCTAACGCTGAACCCATGAGGTATTATCCTAAAAATTCTTTTGGCTAAGGATGAAGAGAGATGTCCAATCCATGCTAGAAAAGTGTAAGACTTGCCAAAAGGCAAAGAATCGAGCTAAGCAAGGACACTACCAACCTTACCAATCTCGACCAAACCATGGTCCGAGCTGAGCATGGACTTCATGTTAGGATTGCTAAGGACATCTCGACGAAAGGACTCTATGATGGTGGTTGTGGACCGATTTAGCAAGATGGCACATTTCGTACCCTATTCGAAAACTAACGATGCTTTGGCTATCTCCTTTCTTTTCTTACTAGAAGTAATCAAACTTCACGAAATTCCCCGAGCCATTATTTTAGACCAAGATCCAAAGTTCATGAGTTACTTTTAGTGGATGTTGTGGAGGTGAATGGGAACTAAGCTATTGTACAATAAGTCCTACCATCTACAAACCGATGGGTAGACTAAAGTTGCCTACAGAACTATGGGAACTTTGCTACGAGTTATTATCAAATGCAACACGGCCGATAGGGATCTATACCTGCCAATCATTGAGTTTACTTATAATAAGACCATCCACAATGTAACAAACATGTCTCCATTCAAGGTCGCCTATGGGTTCAACTTTGACCTCTCGATAGACCAGTCACCCCAGCTGATGCTTAACAATAATCGGCAAGTCGTTGAAAGAGTTGAGGCCATCTATGCCATGCATTAGAAGGTTATCGAATGATTAAGCTAAGCTAATACTAAGCTCAAGAAGCAAAGCTGAGGATGGAGGAAGAGAGAATTTCAACTAAGTGATTTAGTTTCGATATATCTCAATAAGAAACGATTCCTAAACTTGAAGAAGAACAAGTTGTCTCCCAGATTCAATGAACCTTTCAAAGTACTTGAAAAGATCAATCCTAATGCTTATAGGATTGAATTATATAAGGAATATGGAGTCTCGGACCCCTTCAATATTACCGATCTCCAACCTTACACTCTCAAGGATGAGCTACCCAGAGCTAAACTAGATTTGATCCCAAATCTCAAATAACTCGAAGGGGATGATAAGGATCAACGACTAATCACACGCTCCCGAACTCGAAGGCTTTCGTAGGTAGTTCGTCGAGCTATTCGAGGTGAGTTAAGCATTGAGGGGTAATACTTACCCTAGTCAAATTTGTCGAGTTACTTTGCTCTCTACATCATCCAGGATATTGCCAAGGTAACCAACCAACGTGCTGAACCAAACCCTCCATTATACAGTAATCCAAACCCTACATTTGAATACAGCCATCACCACAGTGCCAAGACCAAGTCGACAGTAGTCAAGAGTCGACCTTCCAAGGCTAACCTCGAAAATGAGTTACCCTTGAACCATCCCTAGTCTTGTCCCAATTAACCGAGCTACTTAATTGCCGACATCAAACTGACTTGATTAAGATCCGCCCCTTTCGGATTGCTGTGTTATTGGGACCATAAATAGTAAAATGCACACGCTCTAGCCTTTTCCTAACATCCATAGTATCCTTTTTGATAGTGAATATTCTTTTGCATGATTATGTGTTTTCCCTATAAATTATTTTCCTTTTCTTTGCAACTAAGGATCCATTATGTAATTTTTTGTTATATAAGACTTACCTTAACAGGTACTATAAATACTCGTATAATGTAATAGCCACAATGATCAAATGCAAAGAATATACTGAACTTTTACTCTCTTAAGCTAAGTGTCCTTTTTACTCTTGAGCTACTTTTATTTAGTCCATTTGAGCATGGACTAGTAGCGAGTGACCTTTAGTCATACTTGTGCATCAAATCAAGTGTGACCCAAGCTCGTATAAGGCATTAGTGTATCATATTCTTCCTCGATACATGAGAAACCCTGCTTAACCTTCAACTACCATTTACTCTTTGAGCCATCTCATGGCCCAAACCTACCCTATTGGTTATGCGAGATATTAGGTTTATGTTTTCATTTATGGAATTCGTATAAAATACGATAACCCTTGGATCTAAGCCCTTAAATTTAGGGCATCGAACAATATTATTCGTTTTCTTTCAAACTTCACAGTAAGGTTAGAAAAGTTAGATGAAGTAATTCCAGTAAAGTTAATTTCTCAAAATAAGCTTTTTAAAAAGATTAATTTATGAAAAATATTAATTTATTGATAAACCGATAAATATCAAAAATATAAAATTTGAGTTTTTAAATATAACGAGATATTAGAGATAAGTTATTTAACTTATAAAAATATTAAATGAATTTGAATTATATATAATATACATGTATTTACATATGATATGTATTATATGTATTAAATATATACATATAATAATAAATTATCAAAATAAGGGAAATTAACATAAAATAATGGAAAATTAATAAAAAAAAGTTGAATGAGTCGTCAAATGATGTAGTAGCTTAGGATTAATTGGACAACATGAGTCAATACCTAATTAACTAAAGGACACAAGAAACATAGGAAAATGGAAAATTGATATGTAACATACACATGTCCAATTTCTATTAAATTAAGCAAACATCAAAAACTATAAATAGGACTTAAACCCTCAATTAAAAATATAACAAAAATTCATGGTGAATCAAGTCTAGAGCAGTTTGTATACCAAACCACAAGTTGACTTAGAGTGGCTTACGAGTTAAAGAGATGGTAGCGCACCTAGTTGTTTTGACAAGGTAAGGGGTTCAGTAATGACCAGAGGCAGCCAATTCAAGTTAATTAATTTTTTGCCTATAACTTGTTCAATTTTCTAAAAATATCAAATTATGTTAATTAATTATGAAAATTGGTTTTCCGTTTTTTTAGGTATAGATTAATTTAGTAATTTTATTTTAATTAAATAATTAGTGTAAATATAGGGTCCTTAAGAAAATGTCTTATTTATGCAAAATTTGAACTAATTTTTATAATTATTAAATGATGTCATTTCAAACTCAATTTTTGTATATAATGCAATTAATACATGTATTTAATGCAATGATAAGAATTTTGGAAAGTAAGTATGTTTACTATTTATTTTAATTATTTTGGATAAAACTATTAGTTTTATCCAATTATTGAAATAATTAGTTTTTGATGAAATTAACGAATGAGCCCTACATGTTTTGACTTTTGGAGATTTATAAAGATATTTGGATCACTTTGTTTTAATCTCACACATAAATTTGTTTATTTTCCCTAATTTTTTGTTATTTCGAGCTAAAACAGCTATTTTCATAAAAATAGATAATAACTAATTCAATGTAATTCTTGGTCAATAATTAAAATATATATATATTTTTTAGTCTATAGGATTTTTTTCATGGAATTAATTGAGATCATATGCTATTTATCACTTGTTTTCCCAATATAAGCTTATATATTAACTTAATATGTAATATAGTAATCAGTAGTAGTAAAATACTTGTCAAATTTACGCAAAATGAACACATTAAAGTATATTAAGGGTTACTAGATAAGTTTGGAAAGTGTGATTTTAGGGTTTATAGTTTAATACTAAAGCTTATTCAAGTCAATTACGAAATTACAGTGACGTACAGTCGAGTCGGTAGTATGAAAGGGTATTTTTAAGCTTTTGACAATATTGATTAATCTTGATTCTTAAGATATTTTAATAGTACTTGAAATAATGATCGTGACAATATAAAGTTTACTAAAATTGGATGAAGAATGAGTAAGATATGGTCAAATGAAGTTTAAAAACATGGTAATGAAAACTTATAATAGTTTAGGTTCGATCTATACTTGACTTGAAGACTATGTTTATATTTTCCTAGGTATGATAAGTAAGGAAGGATCATGTCATGAAGTTTAGGATTTTACACTACTATTAAAGCTAAGTAAGTAGATCTAACCAATGCTTGGAGTAGATATATTGCTACTCACAACATTGTGTGCTTTTGATGTTGTGCTGATTGAATATGGCTATATCTTGGGGGAACTGATATGCTACTAAGGTAGATGCTGTTATGGTAATTTTGAATTATGATAGTTGTATCTTGGTTAGATTGTTATGTTGCTATGTTAGGTATTGATGTGATGTTTATGAATGATTGTACTAATTGGGTAAGTTGAGGGATTGTTGACTCAATCTTTTAGGTGTTCACCTATGTGAACCCTAAGTGAGATACTAGATTTCTGCTAAGGAGAGTTCAAAAACGAGAATCAGATAACTAAGATGGATAAAATTTAAAAATTGGTTTATGCTGAATGATGTGCTTTAGTTGTTATTGTAAATTGTGGCATAGCATAGCACAAAAAGAGACCTACGGGTCAAATTTTTCAAAATGAAGCTTCCAAGTGATCAAGGAAAAATCATAGCTTTATGAACTCAGTTTTTAGAAGCATATAGATTCTCATCACTTGAACATCTTAACTATTTTGATAATCTGATTTGATAAACTACAGTATGTAATCTAATTTTGTAAAACGAAGTTGGGGGTCCTACTCCTAAGAATTTCCTTATTACCTTAGGTTCTTGGACATTGTATTCAGATGCTATGCTATGTTGACTAACTAGATGTAGATATTGTAGGGCATAGGATATTGGTATTAATGCATGCCATGTATATGAGCATAATAAACTGCATTGCTTACAGCTAGCAATAAATGCCTAGTTGGGCTAATGTATGTGTGAAGTTGAACCTAGTGGAATTGAGTAAAATTTTTCAATTGTGATATTGCCTATATTATATCATTTGTTATCTACTCTCACTCAACTTCAGTAGTTGAGGGGATAAAATGTTTTATTCTTAAGTTAACAGCATGGTAAAGGGCCTAACACTAGGGGGCATGTATACTAAGAGTATAAGTTGGAGTCAGCGACTTTTAGATGGAACTTGTACTAAGTCGAGAATCCTATTATTTTTGAAGATGACAAAAGAAAAGGGATTTTTCATGTTTTAATGAAAATATTATGTTGTACACATAAGTTACAATCAAATATCTAGCTAAACTCCAATGTAGCAACCCCTTTACCATGTAAATAAAGCTATTGTTTGATAAATGAGTAGGTTGAGTTAGTTTTTAATAGGTATTCCTATGTGATGGTGCATTCCGTGCTAAGCCAAGATGTGACATGTCTAGATCTTCTTCAAGTCAGGTATCTCACTATTTAGCTTAGACTAGGGTTAGATGCCGGCTGGCTTGGGAGCTCAACATGGACAGAAGTTTGAGGATGGTATGTTCGGACGCTATCTAGGTCTTAGAAAGAGTTAAGTGATTGGTATGGTTGCTCGGTAAGTCAATTGTATGCTCAATAGGTCGGTATGTCTACTTAGTAGCATTAGGAGCTATGTTAGCACATGTAAGAGCTGGGTACTTAGGTTGATAGTAGAGTGAAACATGGTGGTTAAAGTAGGAATCCTTTTCTTGGATGGGGCTTCATGCAAGTATCCTCCATGATACGGATCCTCGTAGGTGGACACATGGGAGCTAGTATCACATGAAAACCAATATAAAGGTTTAAGCCACAAGATGTTCGAAGAGTAAATGGGAGTCGATGGTTTAGCGAATTTGTGAGCTATCTAGTTGGATATGTACACTAACAAGACCCAACATGGCCTAAGACTTACCGAATATGATACACCAGTCCAAGTAATAGGGTTGCTCGCCATAATCCATGCTAAAGGGAATGATAAGAGTGGATAAAGAAGACTTTTCCAAGAGAAAACTCTCAAAGGTTTTTCATTAATTGTCAAATGTTTGTCTAAAACCTTATACAAGTGTTCTATTTATAGAAAAGGGGTAAAGCTATAAATAAATGAATAAAAGGATGCCCTAGTGGCATTCCAGTAATTACAAATGAAACATGAATGATAACTGAGGAAAAATACAAGAAAAGGGAAATCTAAATAACATAAGTAAAATGGGTAGCTATATAAGATTTTCGGATGAGGGGCTGACATTTGATTCTAAAGAGCTATTAGAGACTTAGAGCTATGATCTGGGAAAACTTGATTTTGGAAGACCTTTCTTCTCCGAAGTCAAGATGATATGTCCGTTGTAATACCACTTACATGTTAAGTGATGGAATTATAAATCATCAAGGTACCTTTTGGTATAACTACTCAGAGTATGTTGAAACTCTGAAACCTCGGTGAGAAGAGTTTCGACCGAGTCGTTACATCCACGATTGACCTACCATGACCAGGGCCAACCTCACATGGCTAGACCGACCCAATATGGTAGTGGCCAAGTTGACATGTTAGTAGTCAACCTGGCATGACCAAGCTGATCTGGCGTAGATATGCTAGACCTATTTAATATGACCTGATACAGTCGAACTAATGTAGAATAGCTAGGTAGCTTCGTCATGACCAAGGAGATCTTAGTCGAATAGACTCAATCAAGCAAATCGATCTTGGTAAAGTAAAGTAGATAGGCAAGATAGGATAGTCCTAAATAGCTAATCATAGTAGATCCTAAATAATAAAATAGAGCCAACTACAGTAGGGCAGAATGGACCAAGTATATCAAGGAAGACCTGGCAAAGCAAGACACAAATAGTAAGCTAGGATAGAACTTATAGAGCACATCGAGTCTTCTAATATTACCATAGTTCATAGATTGGTCTGTAAGAGGGCTCGCTTAGGGTGGAATGAGATGTACTCAACATAACAAGGTAAACTCAATAGAGCAAGGTATGCCATCTAATGCTGACATATCTTATAAATAGGTCACCCACTTGTACGAAGCTTGCGAGCAAGCTTCCTATATGGTTCGAAACCTAGTGTGGCATTAAGTCAGTACCTAGAATCCTATCATCCCCTCCCTCTTGGAAGAGTTTTGACCCAAAACTTAGTAGTTGGTAGCTCTAGATCCCTCTAGGGTCAAACACGAATTGACAAAATTGAAATTTAAACATAGGAACACACTTTAGTTCTTACAACAAGGGCATTACTAGCTGATGCTCCCTCCACTCGTCATAATCTTTATCAATCAAATCTTTTATCTTAGATCTTTCCTTCCACTCATCATGGATCCAATTAATTGCACCTTGGTAGTCCCAACAACTATCTATTATTGGAAGTAACACAATCTTAAGGTCATACAAAAGATTAGGGGCTCGTAGATCTTGTGTTGGTAAGTTGTAAGATGGCTCATCAATTGCAAGTGCTTTAACCTCTTCAAGCTTCGCTAGCTCAAACATCATGATCTCCTCATCAGTTGTAATCAACATTCGCTCTACTTCCTCATAAATCGATTCTTCCTTCTCCTTCCACCTACACACCTCAAATCTATCCAATACGAGAGTACCAAGAATCAACTTAATATATCCCTAATACACATATCCATCACTTCGACCCTAATAAACTCCAATCCACAATTGATAATAGCTCATAGGTGCAATGTTATAATTACTCATATTAATGCAATGTAAACCTATCAGATGACTTGGATGCAAGATTCTGATATGAGGAAGGCAAACATAGTAATTCTAGCGGCTAAATTCTATAGCATTTATAGTAGGTAATAGCATTATTTCTAGAACATGGGGTTTTAATTGCAATTCAACTCGATCTTTCTTACTTCTACTGTTCGACTCTCTAGTAACCTTCACCCCTTCTTCTCCTAGTTTCTCTGCACGGGCTTCTTTCTTGCCAACTTTCTTTGCTTGAGTATCCCTTTGTTGCCTCATTTTTGCTCTAAGCTCCTTAAGCTAATCAAATATAACCTCTAGCTATTCATGCACATCATAATGGTTAGTACTAATGGTGGATTCTTCTCTCAAGGCTAGTCGGATAGCCTGATTTAAGATTCTTAGTCTTAAAGGGTTAATAGGTCGGGCAACCTTTGGCCCCAATCCTCTCATGAATCTCAAGATAGTATACAAAAGAGATTCATATAACTCACATCAATTCAGGAGTGTCTTGTATTCCCTAGCAAATTCTTAGACACTCATTTGTCTTTGCCATAAAGTAGATAGCTGTTCATATAACTCATCTTGATATGATGGGGGTATAAATTTTTCTCTCAATGCAGGTCTCATTGAGCTCCATGTAGTACTTACCTCACTTAGGATCCTTTACCTTAATACATTCTTTCACCAAGTCCTAATAAGGCCTTGAAGTTTATCTTGATGTTTTCCTTATCACGTTTAGGGTACAGATACTTTTTAAAGACTATATTGACTCGAAATTCTCAATCCAAGTATTTGTCTAGAGATCCATAACCATCAAACATAGGTATCCTCAACCTTATATCTTCATAGTCATAGTCATAGTTATAACCATATCTTCTTTGATTGTCATAAGCCATGTTAAATGGAGGTATCACTTTAGCAGACTAGCTCGGCTTATAAGAATTCTCATCTACAATGACTATAACTATACAACACTTGGTGATTCAAGAACACAGCAGCTTAGATGCATGCATAACTCAAATCTTCCACTTCACTTCAACACTTCAACTCAACTTAGATACTAGAATCAACTCGACTATTAGGTTGTAGTAGTTTGTCGCTTGAACTTAGACATTACAGGCTAGCTCGACAAGTTAAATAGCCAAACAACATAGCTTAATAACCTTAAGAGTATAATAGTTTAGTTCAGCAAGTTAATGGGAATAACAAGTTGGATGTACACGCCTTTTGCTAGTCTCAATTTGAGCAACACTTAACTAGAATGACATGTCAGTACCTCTTTAGTTCGGCACTCTAAGTCAACACAACAATTCAGATAGCTTCTCTAAAGTGCAACAACAAAGCTTCTACAACTAATAACCACCAAACACTGCAAATTGAAGTCAAAACCCTAATTTCAACATGAGTAGCCATAATACATTCTACTAATTGTTGTTGCAACTATATAGAAGAATCCCATTGAGCAACCCTCTGTCCAAATTTAATGACCTAAACCATAGAATTTGGGCACTATTTTTAGAAAAATTGATCACATATCTTTAATTTAAGGCACCCAATTCGAAACCCCTTTTAATTTCTACAACTATGGTTTCTTGACTCCAAACCCTATAGCAGTCACTTTCCCAACACTCATGAATCGATCGTATACATCGCCACACCAAACTATAGTCTATATGACTTAATCTTACAAACCTACTTCCAACTTAACTCTAATAACCCATATACTCAAACGTACGGGTGTATACAGAAATGAACACCCTCTGTTTTTACAATGAAGAACAAAGTACAACATAGCATAATAGGAACCAAACTTATTGATTTATAGGTTAATATTTTCATAACTTACTCCAATATGACCAAGTCCAGTATCCATGAAAAGAACACAACAACTACTAAAAAAAAAATATAAACAAATCTTTACAACTTCACACGCTACCTTTTTGGAATCATGCTCTGTTACCAAGATGATATGGATTTCGTCAATGAACACACAGACCCAATATCTCACGTAACCAATAGGGTGGATCTAGGTCGCGATATAGCTTAAAGAGTTAATGGTAATCAAAGGTTGAGCAAGGGTTCCTATGCATCGACGGACAATATGATGGATGACTATACGAGTATAGTCGAAAATCACTCGCCAGTAGTCTACACTCAGATGGGCTAAATAAGAGTAGCTTAAGAGCAAGGACACTTACCTCAAGAGAGTAAAAGTTCAGTGTATTCTTTGCATCTGATCATTGCAGCTATTATGTTATGTGAGTATTTATAATGCTTAGTTATGGTAAGTCCTAAATAATAGAAAATTACATAAACAGATCCCTAGCTGCTAAGTAAAGGAGAATAATTTATAAGGGAAATACGTAATCGTACAAATGAATATTCACTATCAGAAAGGACAGTATGGATGTCAAGAAAAGGCTAGTATGTGTACATTTTACTGTCTGTAGTTCGAATAACACAGCAATCTGACAGGGGTAGATCTCGATCAAGTCAATTTGACTTTAGCAATTCAGTAGCTCGGTCAATTAGGACTGGATTGGGGATGGTTTTAAGGCAACTCATTTTTGGGGTAGCTTATGTCACGAACTAAGGACGGTCTAGTCGTGGCAAACGCCGTATACTATACAAAAAACCCCTGATTGGTTACCCTTCCAATCAAGAACTCTTCACACAATATACAAGGCTCTACAACCACTAGTTTCCAAAGAACATCCAGACTCACATGATATCATTACACAAATATAATTATATAAAATTTAAGTTACAAAGTTTATATTACACAACATTTAAGTATGTCTAAGTCTATAATAATAAGATAAAGAAAAGTACATGGGAAGAGTCTAAATAAACTTTTCTCTCTCAGTACACATAACAGCTCGCTCTTGCCTAAGTCCCCAAGCTAACCTACGGCATTCCTCGTCCTGTCTCTACGAACAGGCTATCCTGCAACAAAAGTCTAAAGGGGTGTAAGCCTAAGCTTAGTGAGCAAAACCCTCAGCCACACCACAAGCAAGTTATAAATACATTATATTCAAGCATATGAATGAATGATCAACCAGTATGCCAATCAATACGTATAATTAACTAGTTCATATACGTAACTCAGATTTAACGCCCTTCGAAGTCAGGGTTGGAGTATACATGGCACCAATCAGATCCGGGTATTATACTAGAACTTACTTTACTACGGAATTCCACATTCCGTACTTATGTCAAATAATTCTTTTATTTTCAGAAAAACCCAATTTCTAGTATAATTGTGAGTAGGCCCCCGCAGTCCACACTCACCCCTAAACGGAGGCCTCTAGACTCGACCCTTAGCTAGGCGGTTGGCGCCTCCAACGCCTAATGTTGCCGCGGGCTAGGGTAAGGTCATTTTGTACGAGTGCACCGTACAGAACCAAATAAATGAATAATATCAACCCCCGAATGGCCTCTCTTTACCTCCGTGTGATGTGACGGCCGGAATATTATCCATGCTATGCATGTTAATGCATGTCTCAATTTCATTTTATAAGCGGAGTATAATTAGGTTCAAATTATGCTATGACCATCCAATTGTGCACACAATCATTTTCTATACTACCATGCAACAAACATAGCATTATCAATATTTAAGATAAGTTCACAATTCAAGACATACCAACATACACAGGCATTTTCCCAAACCCCACACAATCATCAATTAACAATAATATTTAAGTCAACTATCTACAATCACAAAACAAGCATGGAATCATTGGGTAAATACTCACTCGGCCATAATGATTTGCCCTAATCGTAGTAATCGATTGGGAGGTCCTCGTTCACCTCAGGGTCACCTGATCATTATGTGATAACAACACTAATAAGTATTTGAATTAACTAATAATTCTAAACATTTAATTACCTAATTCTACTGAGACTACTATTAACTTTTACTCGGTAAGACTTTAATTTCAATCGTATATAACTTTTTCGTTTTATTTCTGATATTTACGAATTTATAGTCATTTTTTATCATTTTCGGACGTATATTCACACGGTAATGTTTGTTTTGGATGTTAAGACCCCTATTTTACATTATGAACTAAATTTATAGAAAATTTTTGTTATAATACTTATGTATTCTTATTACTTATATTTGTATCGTTTATTCCTTAAATTCTGATAATTTAGGGATTTACTTTACTATTACTATTTTATGTACTGAATTAGGTATAATCTAATTTACAAAGTGTATTAGAATTTACTAAGTTTAGTACCTAATTACCTACATTTTTCTTATTTTTCTCATTTTCTAAACCTATGCTTATGTCATTGCTTATGTCATCATATGCTTATGTCATCATCCACCTCATCATTTGATTACATAAGCATTACCTCATGCTTATGTCACATGTACATGTCTTATGTACATTTATTTCTTACTTTATACTTATGTACATATGCCTTATACATACATATACTTATACATCTACATATACTTATACAGTATTTATACATGTATTCCTACTCATATACCTATACGGTTGGATACGTATTTTTATACTAAAAATTCGTATGCCAAATTTTTCCTTAAGAAAATCCTCTCAATTTCATCCTTTTGTAGTTCTATGTATGTATTTAGTATAGTATATACATATATAGTTAGATATGGTCTTAAATTAGGTTATGTACATGATACATACTTATGTATAGAGGTTCACATACTTGTATTTCTTTGGTATTTCTTTATGTACACATATCTAAGAGTACATACACATGTATTTCTTCCATTTCCTTCATGATTCTTCACTTTCTACACTTAAAGATGGAAACTTTGTTTCCTCTTCTTCAAGACATCATTAAACATCTAACTACTTATCTAATCTACCTAATTAACTAACTAATGAATAACATAAAGTAACATAAAACAACTTAAGAACATACCTTTAATTTTGTTGAAGTTTATGGAGACAAAAGAAAAGGAATGAAAGTGAAAGAGGGGAGGGAAGTTCATGGCATGAAAGGGAAGTTTTTGCTTTGTTTCTTTTGTTTTGTTTTCAATTATGGAAGACAACAAATGGTGGGGCCTAAGGGGCAAAATTGTGGACGGCAACACTTAAGAGGAAAGGAAAAAGAAAAATCAAAAGGAAAAGAAAAGAAAACCATCATTAAGAACTAAGATATTTTCCTTATCTCTTAAGACTTTTGACTTTTCAAAATGTTGACTTTAGTCAACATGTGTTGACTTGGTCAACCCTTTGACTTTGGTCAACATGCATTATCTTAGTCAACATTCCTTAAGTATGTGTAATTTTGTGCACATAATGTAGTAATTAAGGGAGATTAGAGGAAAAATGAAGGAAATGAGGGGAAATGAGATATTTGATGAATTGATTGGTAAACACTGTTGATGAGATCTTACTTTTGGTCTTTATAGTCTATATATCTCATTTGATAAACTACTTTGAATAACAAATGCAAAAAGTACCAATTTAAGTGTTAAGGTTCTCTACATATAACCTAATCTTCAACTATTACCCTAACTCTAAGTGAAACTATCTTAATCACTTACTTAAGAAGTGAATATAATCTATGACTCATTATCTTAATTTCTAATGGATTACCTAAGGATTCAAAGCATATAAGTATGAATAAGGGTCATCTCTAATCCTTTACTAATAGTTTAACAAAATATAAGCATTATTTTATCAATTAGGGTTTTAGGGTATATCATGTTGGATTAGTGCACATATGTCTTTAAGATAATCATTTTTAGGGTTTCTATCACTTTTGAATAAAATCTTTAGCATTTAAAAAAATTTAGGGTAGAAAAATTCTTTACGCGATTGAGTAATTCTTTTAGGGTTTTCACTTTCATTAGCCTTGTCGACTCCTAAATTATCTAACATAGTCGAGTCTATTACAAAAGCTAGGTTGATAATTTTAGGGGTTTACAGCTTAAGATGGTCGGCTCTTGATCATTGTTGACTTGACCTTGGTACTATGGGGATTGTTGTATTCACATGTGGTGCTTGGACTGGTGTATAGTGGAGGGTTCGGTTTGGCATGTCGGCTGGTCACTTCGGCAGCATCCTAGATGGTGTAGTGAGCAAAGTGGCTTGGCAAATCGAACTGGTGTAAGCACTACTCTTCGGTGCTTAACTCACCTCGAATAGCTCAACAAACCACCTAAGAAAGCCTTTAGGCTTAAGAGCGTATGATTGGTCCTTGATCCCTATCATCCCCTCCAGGATGTTTGAGATTTAGGATCAAATCTAGTTCAACTCTGGGTAGCTCATCCTCAGGAGTGTAAGGTTGGAGATCGGTAATGTTAAAGGAGTCTAAGACTCCATATCCCTCATATAATTCAATATTATAAGCATTTGGATTGATCTTTTTAAGCACTTTAAAAGGTCCATCGACTTTAGGAGACAACTTGTTGTTCTTTAAGTTTTGGAATCGTTCCTTGCTAAGATATATCCAGACTAAATCACTTGGTTAAAATTCTCTCTTCCTCCATCCTCAGCTTTACTTCTCGAGCTTAGTATTAGCTTAGCTCAATTGTTCCATAACCTTTTTGATGCATGGCTTAGATGGCCTCAACTCTTTCAACGGATAGCCGATCATCATCAAGCATTGGTTGGGGTACTTAATCCATCGGGAGCTTAAGGTTGAACCCATAGGTGACCATGAATGGAGACATGTTTGCTATATTGTGAGCAATCCTATTGTAGGAAAACTCAAGAATTGGCAAGCATAGATCCTAGTTAGTCATGTTGTGTCTAATAGCAACCCACAGCAAAGTTCCCATGGTTCTACTGACAACTTCGGTTTGTCCATTAGTTCGTAGATGTCATGATGTGCTGTACAATAGCTTAGTTCCCATTCGCCTCTACAATGTCCTCCAAAAGTGGCTTATGAACTTTGGATCTCGGTCGAAAACAATGGTTTAGGGAATTTCGTAAAGTACGATTACTTCCTACAAGAAACGAAATGAGATAATTGAAGCGTTGTTAGTTTTGGAATAAGGTATAAAACATGCCGTCTTGCTAAATCGGTCTACAACCACTATGATGGAGTCCTTTCTTGGGACATCTTCAGCAATCCTAGCATGAAGTTCATGCTTAGCTCGAACAATGGTTAGGTTGGGATCAGTAAGGGTTGGTAATGTCCTTACTCGTCTCGATTCTTTGCCTTCAGTAGGTCATACACTTTTCTAACATGGGTTAAACATCTCTCTTTAACCTTGACCAAAAGAATCTAAAGGATTGTACCTCATGGGTTCAACATTAGCCAAAGTGTCTTATCCATCCCCCTCCATGCACCTCGTGCACTAGCAATTCTCTAGTAGAATAGGTCAAGACACATAGCTTCCTCTTATCCTCCCTATGATAGTCATCTAGTGTTCATCCTTCCTCACATCAAGCATAGATTGGACCAAAATGTAAATCCTCAGCATATAGATTTTTTATGGTTGAAAAACTAAGTAGCCTTGTTTGTAGCTTGGTTAAGAAGGTATGTTGTCTTAATAAGGCATCGGCTACTATATTGTTTCTTCCATACCTATACTTTACGACATAAGAAAAACCCTCCATGAACTCAATCCATTTGGCTTGTCTTTGGAATAGTTTGGGTTAGCTCTTCAAATACCTCAAGGACTCATGATTAGTGTAGATTAGAAACTCCTTGGGCAGTAAATAGTATCGCCATACTATTAAGGCTCGGATTAAGGAATAGAACTCCTTATCATAGACTAAATAGTTGGGCGTAGCTCCTCAAAGTTTTTTGCTGAAGTAAGCAATAGGTTGACCTTCTTGCATTAGCACAACACTTGTTACAAATTGGGAGACTGTCTAGTCATAGCAAATGCTGTATACTATATGAAGACCCCTTGATTGGTTACCCTTCCGATCATGAACTCTTCACATAATATACAAGGCTCTATAACCACTAGCTTCCCAAGAACGTATAGATTAACATGATATCATCACATAAACACATATATATAAGATTTAAACTATAGAGATTATAGTAAACAGTAATCTAATATATCTGTATTTACAATACTATCAAAATGAAAAGTACACATGTAAAAGTCTATAAAAGTGAATTCTCTTGACACTTTGAATAGTCTACTCTTACTCAGGTCCCCATGCTAACCTTTGGCATCCTATGGCTAACGTTGATAAACAGATTGTCCTGCAACAAAAGCCTAAGAGGGTGTAAGATAATGCTTATTGAGTAAAACCCTTAACCACACCACAAGCAAGTTATAAATACATTAAATTCAATCATATGAATAAATAAGCATACAACATGCCAAGCAATACGTATAGTTAACTAGTCACTATACATAACTCAGATTTAACACCCTTTAAAGTCAGGGTTGAAGTTTACATGGCACCAATCAGATCCGAATGTTATACTAGAACTTATTTTCTACGAAACTCCACATTTTATATTTAAACAAAATAAATCTTTTATTTTCATAAAAGCAACCAAGTTTTAAGTAAAATTATCAGTAGGACCTCACAGTTCACACTCACTCCTAAATGAAGGCCTTTAGACTCGACCCTTAGCCGAGTAGTTGGTGCCTCTAACGCCTAATATTCCTACAGGCTAGGGTAAGATCATATTTTACATGTACATTATACAAACCAATATACTTATAAATAACAACCCCCATATGGCCTCTCCTTACCTCTATGTAATGTGACAGCTAAAATCAGTATATATGCGATGCATGTTAATGCATGTTCTAATTTCTTTTTAATAATTGAGTATAGTTAAATCCAATTATAGTATGACTAAATAATAACACATACAATCATTATCTATGCTACTATGCAACAAACAATTTGTTATTGGTATTTAAGGTAAATTCACAATTCAGCAAACAATAACATACACAAGCATTTCTTGACCCCATACAACATTCAATTAATAGAATCATTTAAGTTCACTAGTTACAAATACACGTAAGTATGGAATCATAGGGTAAATACTCACTCGACCATGTCGCCTCGCACTAATCATAGTAATTGATTGGAAGATCCACACCCTCGTTGGGATCACCTAATCATTACAAGATAGCAACGATCATAAATAATTTAGTTAACTAGTAGTTCCAGATATATATTTACCTAATTCTACTTAAGTTACTATCGGTTTTTATCCGTTTGAACTTGATTACTAATTGTATATAACTTTTTCATTTTATCTCTGATATTTACAAGCTTATAGTCATTTTTCATTATTTTTGGGAGTATGTTCACACGGTGAGATCCGTTTTGGATGTTAAGACCCATGTTTTATAGTATGAATTAAATTTATTGAAATTTTAATAGTTGAAGCTTGAATATTCATATTTTCTATCTTTATATCTTATTTTAATACTTTATGATTTAATTAACCATTAAATTCTTATATTTTGATGATTTTGCATTATTATTACTATTTTGTGTACTTAAATGAGGTTAACTCAAATTGATATGTGTGTTATGGGCTTATAGTGGTTATGGCCCACATATGTATACATGTGTATATATTATATATTTTATTAGGCTATTTTATAGTATTTTAAGTAATGTTGTTATAAGTTATTTATGTACAACCTTTATGCTCATGTACTTATGTACCTTATACTTATGTTATGTGTAATTATACTTATAATACACTTGTATGTATACTAGTATACTTGTATATACACTGTATCTATACCCATACATATACCCATATATACATATGGTGTTATACGTATTTTCGTATGCCTAGTATACTCCCTTAATAAATCTTCACGTAATCTATATTTTTGCATCTTATAGGCTTAATTAGAAAGTTATATATATGAATACTTAGTATACTTCTTATTTTAGGTTATGTACATAGAAGATATTTATGTACAAGTAGTTTCCCTATTCTTATTTATATGTGTATGTATACTTATACTATGTATTTTACTAGTATATACCTATTTAGTCCATATAAGTATATATATATATATTTATATATATATCTATATATATATCCACACATAAGTATCTCACATGTATCCACATAGTATATGTACTTATGTATTTCTACTATTATACCTAAGTATTTCTACACTTATGTACATGTATATAAGAATCCTATTTGTGTCAACATACATGCACATATTACATGTAAATTTCAAAACCAACCTAACATATACAACTAATTACTAATTACGATAAGAGATCATATAAAAACATACCTCTCTCTCCTTTATATTATGAAAAGGAAAGCAAGTATATATGATATAGTAGTTTGTCTTGGTAGTTAGAGTTATGAAAATGAAATTGAGAAAGTGCTGGAAATAGAAAGGAAAGAAGGGATTTATGGTTTTGAGGGGAAAAAGGGTTTCTTCTATTTTTATAAAAGAAATAGGTAGGGTCTAAGGAGTTCCATTGTGTGGCGGCAAAAGGGAAGAAAAGTTAGAAAAGAAAACTCTCTCTCCTTTATAATATGAAAAGGAAAGCAAGTATATATGATATAGTAGTTTGTCATGGTAATTGGAGTTATGAAAATGAAATTGAGAAAATGCTGGAGATAGAAAGGAAATGGGGTGGGGTTTATGGTTTTGATGGAGGGGAAAAAGGGTTTCTTATGTTTTAATTTATGTTTTTATAAAAGAAATAGGTGGGGTCTAGGGAGTTCCATTGTGTGGTGGCCAAATGGAAGAAAAGTTAGAGAAGAAAACATGTACAAAATATGTAGAAAGCTAAGGAAAGAGAAAGAAAACTCTAGATGGAAAGTGACATTTGTTGACTTAGTTAGCTCTCTTAAATTTATATGAAATTAATATACATAATAAGAAAATTAAGGATAATTAGGAGAAAATTTAGGGAAATGAAAGGCAATATTAAGTTAAATGAATTAATTAGTAAAAATAGCTATTAGAATCTTTTTATAGATATTTATATCCTTAAATAAAATTTGATATCATACTTAATGTAATTAGCATGAAAAACACAATTTATAATACTAACATTACTTATATGTAATGTAAACATTAATTAAACATTTAAATCTATATAATACTAACTTAGTTATATACCTATGAGACTAACATAATCTATAATGCAATATTTTAGTTCCTACTAAATTAACTTGGTATTATACACATTTATGAACAAATGGAAGTTAACTTTGGTCACTTATTAATGATTTTATATGATTTGGCATGCTATTAAGGATATATTATCAATTAGGGTTTTAGAATATATTATAGTGAATTAGTTTTTTTATATACTTAAAGTTATAGTTTTATGCTTTTATCACTTTCAAGGGCAATCTCCAATGTTTACATACATTTAAGGTTTAAAAATTTTATACACAATTGAATCTTCAATTGTTATTTTAGTGTTTTTCTCTTAACTAGCTTTGTCGACTCTTAGAGTCTTCTAGCACACTAAGGTCTACTTTAGGTATTAAATTGAAAATTTTAGGGGTTTACAACACCTATGCCTAGTCCGGATGCATCACACTCTACATCAAACACCTTGTCAAAGCTTGGTAGAGCTAAGACTAGGAAACTTCTTATGCCGGAACCATGCTCTGATACCAAGATGATATGGATCCCCGTGGGTGGACACACAAGACCCAGTATCATACGAAAACCAATGGATGGGTCAGAACCACAAGATAACCTAAAGAGTAAATGGGAGTCGATGGTTTAGTGAATTCGTAAGCTATCTAGCTAAATATGACACACCAATAAGATCCAATACGACCTAAGACTCGCTTGATGTGACCCAGTAGTCTAAGTAATAGGGTTACTTACTATAATCCTTGCTAAAGGGATTAATAAGAGCAGATAGAGGAGAGTTTTTTAAGAGAAAAATCTCAAGGGTTTTTCATTAATTGTCAAAAGTCTATCTAAAAGCCTATACAAGTGTTTAGTTTATACAAAAGTGGTAATTTTGTAAATAAATGAATTAAAGGATGCCCTAATGGCATTCTAGTAATTACAAATGAAACATGAATGACAACTGAAGGAAAATACAAGAAAAGGGAATTCTAAATAACATAAGTAAAATGGGTAACTACACAAGATTTTTGAGTAAGGGGTTGACGTTTGATTTCAAAGAGATGTTGGATACTTAGAGCTATGATCTAGGTAGACCTAATTCTAGACGACCTATCTTGTCTAGGGCTAATTTGATATGTCTACAATCGACCTGATATGACTAGGGCTGACTTTGCATGGCTAGACTGACCTGATATGGCAATGGTCAAGTTAATATGACAGTGGTTGACCACACATGGCTAGGCTGATCTAGCGTAGATGTAGCCGACTTGTTTAATATGACCTATGTGGCCAAGCTGATATGGGTTAGCCAAATAGCCTCATCATGACCGAGCAAATCTTAGCCAAATAGACTAGGTCGAGCAAATCAATCTCGGTAAAGTAAAGCGAATGGGTAGGACATGTAAACCCCTAAAATTTTCAACCTATACCCAAAGTAGACCTTAGTGTGCTTAAAGAGTCTAAAAGTTGACAAGGTTAGTTAAGATGAAAACTTTAATATAGCAATCGAAGATTTAATCACGTAGAAAATTTTTGTACTCTAAATGTATATAAACACTAGAGATTGCACTCGAAAGTGATAAAACCCTAAAACTATAACTTTAAGGATATAAAAGCACTAACTCACTATAATTTACCCTAAAACCCTAATTGATAATATAACCTTAATATTATACCAAATCATTGGTAAAAGATTAAAGATAACTTTCAATCACTCATAAATACATACAATACTAAAGTAATCAATTAGAAACTAAGATATTAAATCATAGATCACATTCATCTTCTAAGTATATAACTAGGTTGATATTATATAGAGTTAAGGGTTTAATTGATCTTAGGTTATATGTAGGGAACATTAATACCCTAAATGACATTTTTCATCTTAATTATACTAATTAGCTTACCAAATGATGTATATAGGATATAAATACCTAAAGTAAGATCTCATCATCTATTTTTACTAATTAATTCACCAAATGTCTCATTTTCTTAATTTTCCTTAATTACTTCATTATGAGCATTCAAATTGCATGCAATTCTAAGAGAGTTGACTAAGTTAACATTTGACCAAGTCAAAGGTTGACTAAGTCAACATGTTAACAAAGCTAACAAATGTCATTGTCATCTAGAATTCTCTTCTCCTTTCTAATGATTTCTTCTCTTTTCTTTTGGATTTTTCTTCCCTTTTTCCTCTCTTCTTTGCCATCCACAACTTCTCCACTTTGGACCCCATTTGTTTTCATTTCAAAACACAAAACAACACAAAACCAAGTTCTTTTCTTCGTCTTCCCAACCATGATTCCATTTGCTTCCAAAATTCCAAACATTTTCTTACATACTTTCACACTTTCTACTAACATAAAACAAGGAAAAAGAGGTATGTTATCATTTGCTTATCAATTTTATGTAGTAGTTAGTTTTGTAAGCTAAGTTAGTATAGAAAGTTGGTTTGATATGGGTACATATATTGTTAGAAGTGGAAGCTCCATATACATGTGTAGAAGAGTAGGAATCTTTATAAAATGGAAGAAGATGCATGTGTATATGTTTTTAAATATGTGTACATAAGGGTATACTAAAGAAATACATGTATAAAGCCCTTTGTACATAAGTATCTATTATGTACATAACCTAAAATAAAGCATATACTTACTATACATACATATACCATGCTAAATACACCCTTAAAATGCAAAAAGATAAAATTTGAGAAACTTTCTTAAGAGGGTAAATAAGGCATACGAAAATACGTATAAAAATACATATGCCACCGTATGTGTATATGGGTATATGTATTAGTATATGTATAAGTACATAAGTATACATATTAGTATGTTAGAAGTATAGGTATGTATATAACATATGTATGAGTACATAAGGATATACATACATAAGGATATATATATATAGTTATATGTAATGAATGATTACATAAGCTATGACATCATCAAATGATTATATAAGCCATGACATCATCAAATGATTACATAAGCTATGACATAAGCAAATGATGATATAAGCGATAATACAAGCAATTGATGATCTAAGCAATGACATATGCATAAGCTTGAAAAATAATAAATTATAAGATTACATAAAAATATAACATATATATGTATACATGTACTTAGGAGATGAAGATCCTTTAAACACTAACATACTTCCTAAATTGAATTAAACTTAATTAAGTACATAAATTTGTAATATCAATGTAAAATTTCTTAAGTATAAGAAGCTAATGGCTAATGAAATCATTAAATACTAGAATAGGATATAAACATATGCAATAAGAATAATTAAGCTTTAATAAGTTAAAATTTCAATAAGTTTAGCCCATATTGTAAAACACGAGTCTTAACATCTAAAATGGACATCACCATGTGAACGTGTATCCAAAAATGATGAAAAACGACTATAAATTCGTAAATATCAAAAATAGAATAAAAAGGTTACATTCGATTAACAATTAGGTTTAATCAGATAAAACTGATAGTAATTTAAGTAGAATTAGATAGATAGATATCTAGAACCATTAGTTAATTCAATTACTTATTATCCCTGTTATCTTGTAATGATCAGGTGATCCCAACGAGGGCGACGATTTTTCGATTGATTATTACGACTAGAGCAAGTCGTCATAGGCAAGTGAGTACTCTCAATGACTCTATACTTGTTTGTGCTTGTAGTTAGTGCACTTAAATTGAATATCAATAACTTGATGCATGGGGTTTTGGGATATGCGTGTGCTTGATATTGATTGATTATTGTGAGAAATATTGTTAAATATGATAATCAATGATTTGATTTTTTTATATGATTTGGATGGTTTGCTAATATTGAATGATCGCCTCATAATTTGACCTAATTATATTTGGCTTATCTTAAATTAAAAGGGTCATGCATTATCCATGCATTGCATTTACTTATTCTGACCGTCACTTCACGTGGAGATAAAGAGAGGCCTTGCGGGGCTTGTTTATATATATTAAAGTGTTTTTGTACGGTGCACTCGTGCAACATGACCTTACCTAGACCTATGGGCTTATTAGGTTATGGAGATGCCAACCGTATGGCTAAAGGTCAAGTCTAGAGATCTCTACTATAGGGTGTGAGTGTAGACTGCAGGGGCCACCTCACCACTAGGCCTGGGATTTTGTATACTATTAGACAACTTAGAAATTGAAATATATTTTACGAAATATGATATTCATAGTTATGGGTAAAAACCTAGGTGCTAGAGCTTGGTCGTGATTGGTGCTGATGAATCTCCAACCCTTATCTCAAAGGGCGTTAAAATCCGATATTATATGCAGTACCGGTCAATTGCATATATTGTTTAGCATACTAAATGTGCATAAATTCATATGGTTGTAACGATTTATTTGATAACTTGTTTGCTAGTATGGTATGAGGGATAACTCACTAAGCTCTTGTAGCTTATTCCCCAATAGTCTTTCTTTTGCAGGTTTACTTACGATAGGATTAGGATAAGTCTCGAGTGTTAAGTGCGAGATGAAGATGTGTACATTAGTGTTAAAATTAATTAAGATCTTTATAGGTGATACATAAACATTCTTTATAGAAAATATTCATATGTTAGAATTTAATATAATTTAATTTTTCCTACAGTTTTATAAAGTTGGCATATCCTATCTTATTATTTGGTAGGGGATACTGATTCTCTGCGATTCTAAGGAACTGTAGAATATCGGATATCTATAGTTATTTATATTTATATGTTATGTTATGTTATGTTACAATAAATTAATTACTTGAAAATCAATAATCTTAGTGATTTATTATTTAGAGTCTTATAATCTCTGACTTGCAAGACGATTTTCATATCATGGGTGCATACATGTTATGAAAATTTTAGGTAATCCTACTAAGCCCCCTTTAGGGTCATAATAGGATAGGACAGTCCTATACAGTTGATTAGAGTAGACTTAGCAGAATAGAATAGAGCTAACCATAATAAGGCAAAATGGACTAAGTATAGCAAGCAAGACCTAGCAATGCAGGGCACAAATAGTAGGTGAGGATAGAACTTGCAAAGCATGTCGGGTCTTCCAATATTGCCATAGTTCATAGATAAGCCTATAGGAAGGCTCGATCAAGGTAGAGCGAGGTGTACTTAGCATAACAAGGAAGACCCAATAGAGCGAGGCAAGCTATCCAATGCTAACATAGCTTATAAATAGGTTACCCACTCGTACGAAGTTTGCAAGTAAGCCTCCTATGTAGTTCAGAACCTAACATAGCATCGGGTCGATACCTAAAATCCTATCACTCTATATGAGTCCTTAATGTCCTCTAGCTCAGCTATGTGTAATCGGTTTGAGGAGTTCATTCCCATCATCTTTTTAGAGTTCGGAAAGATTTGTCCTCAAATCTAAAGTGGTCTTAGGCTCTTATTCTTCTTAGGCATTTACAAGGCCTTCTTCTTCGGGTTAGCAGTGAATTAGGTCAAATACATTAAAGGTGGAAAAAACACCATAGTTATGAAGTAGCTTGATCCAAAAGGCATTGCAATTAATCTTCTTCACAACCCTAAATGGAGCATTAGCTTGTGGAGATAGCTTACTCTATCTCAAGTGTAATAATCACTATTGACTAAGGTAAATCCATACCAAGTCTCTTGGTTTGAAAGAAATAATTCAATAACAACGACTACTAATCTCTTGTTGTCTCTAGTTTAACTTAGCAATCTTCTTAGCCATTGACTAATGTAGCTCTTGCAATTCGTACGTTTAGTCAACTCTAGATTGATGCGTCTCTAGAGTCGGACATTCGATGAAGCACCACAACAAAACGGACCAGAAAGAAATAGAAGAAAAGCTAGCAAAATCTAAGCAGCTACGGAATGGATATGATGCTCCACTCAATCCTACTCAGCCTACGATCCACCGAATATGACATACCGGTCCGAATTGAAAGGTTACTTGCCACTACTCCTTGCTAAAGGAAATAGATAAGAGCTTAAGGGTAATGAGAACACTAAGGTTGCTCAAAGGATACTTAATTAATTTGATATTGATGGTATGATTGTTTGCATATAAGAAAGTAGAGGTTTATATACCCGTCCACTAGGATTACATATATAAAAAGACAAAAAGGTATTCTACAACTAGGTTACATAAGATATACTAAAAAGGGTAAAAGAGACAAAGAAGATTCAATTATAAAAAGGAATTATCTAAAATACTATATTAGAAGACATGTGTTACTTAACATCTGGATCGAATACTAAAAAGGGTAAAAGAGACAAAGAAGATTCAATTATAAAAAGGAATTATCTAAAATACTGTATTAGAAGACATGTGTTACTTAACATCTGGATCGAAGAAATATGGTACAAGGTAAGTAGAAATAGAGTAACACTTATGGTTAGGTGCTAACCTGATGAGGATCGGGTCGGGGACCAATTAGTTCTTCTAAAGTGAAGTTAGCTTGATTCGAGGTCAGATGCTTCTCGCCTCAACTACCCTTAAGCTATCTCTTAGGATAAAGTATTACTGTTGAATAGAGGCAAATCTAACACTTGTAAGAATCTAATAGTCAAGTTGGTAGGAGATTAGCTTAGGAGAGGATTCCCCATCTCAACTATGACCTGTATGGAATCCAAATTAAGTAGGCCTGGATCTCACCTCCTATTCCTTGATCCTTACAAAAAGAGCCCCTTATTGATGTAACTACGGGGGCCTTTCAATGCTCAAGTTAGCAAAGAGGACTGAAAGAGAAAGTAAGTGAGCACTAAAGACCCGAAGGTTAGTGCTCATCCCATATATGTGTTGCGTAGAATGTGGGTTGTATATTGAGGCCAAATATGAGTTACCTAGATTAGGAGAAAGTAGATGAGAAAAGAAGGGCTCCCTTTTCCGATTGATGGTGCCTAGCACCTTTTATGGAAGTTACTTAGACATGTGATGATTTGGGGTTTGCTCGTACTAATCACTAGTAGATAACATGCATCGCAGTAGAGACTAGATAGCTCTAGGAGCAGTTAGCTATGATCAACTCGATAACCAAATCTATAGCATGGGGATTTGACATTCATAGAGACTATAAGGTATGCTGGCTATACTACGGATGTCAAATGCTCATTAATGAGTTATAGTGAGGAGCAAGCGCTAAAGACAAAGGTTGAACTAGGATGTCAAGGAAGGGATCGATTAGTGATTGGCTGAAGGTGAGATGAGACTCGAGTTGATGCTAGATAGCTAGTGTACAAGGGCTTGATGGTTAAGCCTATTTGCTCGGGTAGGACATTATATGGCTCATCAAGTAGTAGTGTAGAGGTGAGCTCATTACTCACTTGCTTATACCCCATCAAGCTTGCATGGCTTCACTGAATAGGTTGTAGTATAGAGGGCAAGCTCACCATTTACTTATGTATACCTCAATAGGCTTGCTCGTATGTTGGGCTTCTGTCCAAGCAAGAATTGGGTATCAACAACATTAATTTAATATCTATCTACACAACATTAATTCTCCATATAAAGTAAGCATTACATCATAAAAATAGCACAAAACTAAAAAAGCAAAGTTCAACCTAAACAAGAAAATATTAAAGTACTACATCATACATATTACAAAATAGATATCTATTTAAATTGCTAATGCATATCAAACAATTGTCAAATCATCACCATAAAGATCTTCAAATCCTTTTTTGCTTCAATCTTCATCTCTACTCAATGCAAGCTATGCAATGGTATCTTCCTATACAAAGTTCAATAAAATAAATTATATTATAATTACAAAGATTGTAGTTGATTCTTTGAAAGCTAAGCTACTATTACAATACTCTCAAGCTAAATTTAAGAAAGAACTATAGTTAACCACAATTGTAGAGGCTAAAGAGTGTAGCAATAGAGTATATGTACATATAAATATTCCATTATATATACAACTAATAGGCCAAATAGAAATCCTAGGACCAAAATAAATAAATATATATATATATAAATAAGGATTAAAAGCCCATGAGACTAAAACTATAATTTGAAACTTTATTTCTCTAGAATTAAGATATTTTAAAGGAATAAGCTAATTACAATCAATATGGATAGCAACTTTAAAATAGAGTTAGTGATAAAATTTATGCACTTGCCCATGGAGTCAATGCCTTCTTAAAGATAGTAAAAGATTACATCTTTAGCAAGGATATTTTGATTACACAATTTACAAACAATATGAAAATAGATTACTTCCATAACCTCAATTTGCTTTCATGATGAGGCATCAAAAATAGATACATGTGAGAAGCTTAAAACCTAGACATAAAGAAAATATTAGTAGAAGAATAATCCTTGCAAACTCACTCTCATTTGATTTACAGTGTTAAGAGAAAAGAACTTGAAGGTAGGTCTTTAATGTTCCATTGAGTAAGCACTTAGGCCATGCTCTAAGGTATCGCCAAATACTCAAATACTCTTACTATTGAAAGAGTAGGAGTATAAACAATCAAACAATTGAGTAAACTTCATACTACATGAGATAATAAACAAATTCCTCAAACAAAAAACCAATCACAAAGAGATAATGATACTATTGTGCAAAAGATGAGACCTTCCACACATGCAACAATAAACATAAATGAATACTAAGTGAAAGATAGAATACTTACTTATTCAATATTATGATCATAACCTACCAAAGTCATTTGTATAATATTCAACATTTAAAACTAATAATTAATTGCATAAGCAATATAAGAAGAAAAAATAAGTTGCCATTATCAGTGGAAAAACCTTTTTTCGAGTCACTTTGATCGAACAGCTAACTTTATTAAATTTTAACTGATTAATATATGTTGCATTAAGCTAAACACGTATAACTTTATTAAATCCTAAGTGTGTACATTATAGATAATTTGATAATTATGTTTATTCAATTATTTACCTGCCTCTTTCCAATATCCTTAGCAACCTTCCTAACCTTTCATTCTTTTGCTTCTTGATCAAGAAATAAGTGATCATAACACCTATATTAAACAAAATGGAAGTTTACTTTTAAAAGGGCATACTAACCTTTTATTTAATAATGTAATGGAATATATTGATGAGGATCATAACATGAAACTATATAGTTACCTATAGAGCACAAAAGATGCCCTTGACATTAAAGTACATAACTCCAAAAAAAAAAGTCATGTTGTTAGCATCCCTCACAAAACATGAAACAAAATGAAATATATATATATATATATATATATCACATAATTCAAATAAATCCTAAGAACTTACACATCAAAGCACTTGAATTTAACTAAAACAAAATAAACTTTTTTTGTTCTCAATAGCAATTTAAATATTAGGAAAGACTTTAAAGCACATAATTGGGTGTTCAATGGAAACTCTATGGAAGAAAAATAAAAGGAACATTTTGGCCAAATAGGGAAGATTCTACAAATGTGATGAATTTTTAATAGTTGCGTAAATGGAAAAAAAAAAAAAAAACTCTTTCCTTTTGTTCAAAATCAATGATTTATGTTCTTCAATTCACATCCTTGTTGTAGTAAGCTCTTCATCCTTTTTTAATTTCATTACCTAGCCAATACATTTGTAGGGGAACTAGAGCCTTAAGGTTTTGAATCATTTTTCTATAATTTTTATGGTAATGCAATTGCCATATACATACAATTGCCTTCAAATTTTACTTTTTTATTATTCACTTCTAATTCCTTAAATAATTTCAAGAGAGGTTTTAATATAGTAAAAAAGGATTAAGAAAACTAGTAATAAGTCAACATGTTACATAATGTGAGGACAGGTAAAGAAAGCAAAGTGAAGCGGTCTACATTACCTTTTGTTTGCAATTAGTAGCATATGCTTCCATATGCAAGTTGACCTTATATATGTACACTTTCTATTGACCAATCTATTGATAGAAGATAAAGCTTCACTTTCTTGTATAGGTTAAAATATAAACTAAACTCCAAATTCACAAGGTAGCATAATTTTCTATAAAGATGAGAAAGATTCTATGAAGATAAGAGAAATGGAACAACTTGCTTAAAATTTAGAACTTTGAACAATAAATTTAATCTAAACATGGGAAAAGGGACCATATTCTCTATTGGCTTCCTCTTATTGCTATTTCACATTTTTCTTATTCTATTAGCATAACGAGCTATGAATTTGCATGCTTTAGCTTGAAGGGAGTCCTAAAATTTTAGTATTTTTTTGATATTTTTTATTATAGAAATAGAATATAAAAAGGAAGTAAAGATGTAAAAGAAAAGTAATCAACTTTGGCAATCAAGCAAAGAAAAAGCTTTTCAAAACTATTATGCAAAGCAATTGTTCTACCTTTTCAAAGCTCTTCCATGGAAACAAGCTCAAAGAAATTTCACATGTTATAGCACATTAATGGTACACATGAGAGTAGCTCTCCAAATATTCAACAAAGATAATGAACATAACATCAACTATAAGCTTTTCAAGATTAATTAATTGGTATGTATAATGTCATTGACTTCATTGTGAATATTCATATAATTAGATACACCAAATTACACTTAACTTTTACTCATAAAACTAAATAAGAGGATAACATTAGCCACATGATGATCATGTTCTAGTTTTTATTGGTTGATAATTATTCATCTTAAATCAATCAATTGACTTTGCATTTTTCCTTTTATGTCATATGGGCTCTATTTTAACAAAATCTTAATTTCTCAATCTCACATGAATTTTCCCACCTCTCATCTCTATTTGGCCATAGATGTTAAAGTTGTTGAAATTCTAATGGAACAAAAACAGCCTTTTTCCATTTTTTGAACACCAATTTGACATACAAATAAAAAGATCAAATGGAAAACGTGTAGTCTTGGTCTTACTCCATCATCAAGATACCCCAAAGCATAAAGCTCTTAGCTTTGACGTTAGTTTAAACATTCCCATACCACTTTTGAAGAGACTGAGAGAGAGGAAGATAATTTAGTGAATAATTCATATGAAAACATTAGAAAATAAAGAAAAAGAACATTATAATTATGGGTTTCATTTTTTATTTTGTGGTCTGTTTCTTGAATTTTTCAATATTGTTGGTACATTAAGAGAAACCCAAAATGGTTTCAATCTAAACAAGAATTTCTTAACTAAGAAAATGCAAAGGCATGTGTCATTCTAGGGCAAGAAAAGTTTAAGAAAAATGGATGACAAAATAAAAAAATAAAAGAAGCACAAGAAAAGGAAAAGGTAAAAAAGAGAAGATAAGAATGAACAAACCTCAAGATGACATAAAACATGTAGAAATGAATGGACCCATAATGACCCTCCTTCAATTCAACACTTTCCAACACCAATTTTAGATCCAAACACTCAAGCTTGAAACTAAATTAATCGATTGCATCCATTCCTAAAGCTAAGCATCTCAAAAATAACACATTCTACTAACGTTATAAATGAGCTGAGCTTCTAAAAGCTCAAGCTCGACTTGTTTAAAAATTATTGAGTTGAGCTCAAGTCAACCTTTTTATCGAGTTTGAAATTGACGCTTGAGTTTAGCTCATTTAGATAAACAAGTTTTATCTTAAACTCAAACTTGGCTTATTTACTAATTGAGCTAGAGTAGAGTTAAGCTTAACGTGAGCTGATCTTAAGCTTATTAACGAGCTTAAATATTGAAAATGAAGAAATATATAAATTAATAGATTAACAAATAATGAACAAGAATTAGATTATATATTATATATTATCTTATGATATATTATATATTTATATATATTAACCTTTAGATTTTAATAATATATAATATTTGTAATATATATAAAATTCATTAGTCTACTCACAAGCCTAAGTGAGAAAGCTTGTAAGCTTAAACTGAAGCTCGAGCTCAACTCATTTAGATAAACAAACTCTATCTTGAGCTTGAGCTCAACTTGTTTAATTATCAAGCTCGAGTCAAGTCGAGCTTGAGTAACTTGTGAGCAGCTTAACTCATTTGTAACCTTATAATCTACAACTTAGAATTGAGAAATAGAGAATAAGGAGAGAGGATAAAGAAAGTGAACAATGGAGTTTAACTGATGTAGGGGTAGGATAGGGTTAAGGAAGAGAGGAACTAAGCGGGAAGAAATAAGTTAAGAAAGGACAAGAAAATGAAGAAAAGAAAAATTATATAAAAGGGGAAAGGGTTTTAAGAATGAAAAAAGCGGTAAGAAGCTTTACAAGGGAAGGGAAAAAAATTAAATAAAATACCTAGGACCTTACTTTATTAAACATATGTCCCATTATACTAAGTTTATTAACACATGTATGATCATAGCACAAAATTCACAATATTTCCCAACTTTAAAACTCACATTTATGCATAAATTTAGAAAAAACTTATAAGTTTTAGATGAAACTAGAGTTTATGTACAAAATAGACCAACTTGTGTAAAATTGTCTAAAATACATAAAAAATGATTAAATTAAAAGGTATTTTATTGATTTTATATCCTATGTGCAGGTGTATATAGGCTACCATGGTCTTGGTAGCCCTTAAATTTGATCAAGGAAGCCAAAATAAAGGGTACTAAGGAATTTGGCCTATAGATAGATAGGTATTATGCCCTAAAGCATCAGGGATAAAGTGACCTCTTAGATGATCAATCAATGGGGAAGATGGTATTAGAAACAAAAAGTGCAGGGATTGATTCATACATGCTAATCGATTGGTATCATATGCATCAATCAATCGATAAAAGAAATTAGGGTTAGGACTTTTCATCCAAAACTCTAATCCTCATAAACATTGCATTTCATAAACCACTAAGGTGACCTAATGCTATCATGTGTCTAACAATCGATTAGTAGACCTTCCACCAACTGATCGATAGCCTAAAATTATATATACTAGCATTTGTAACTAGAAATGTGAGCCTCAAATAGGTTTTTAGCATTGTTTAGTCTAGATTTGCAAGCTTAATGTCTATTTCACTAATTTCTTGTCTTGTTTATGATATTTGGTGAATATTTTTTGTGATTTTGACACACATTTAAGTTGTTTAGTGTGTATTTGCTACTTTCTCTTCATTTAATCTCTTGTTCATTCATTACCATCTTATTATCTTATTCTATAATGGAGTTTACGACTATATTTCTATCTTGTCTTATTGTCATTATTGATATTATGAGTGGCTAAGTAGTTTTAGTGGGTTTGTGATAATAAAGATGTTGCAGTGGTGTAACTTTGAAGTTATGATATGTGTATGTGTATTTGAATGGGATTTTGATGATTGGCATTTCATTTAAACTCTTTGAGGAGCTTGTTAATGAAATTTTCATTGAGTTTCCTTATAATTATGAGATCGAGAGGAGATTAGTTGTGTAATTCTTTAATTGAGTCATTAATTTGGTGGAGTATTTACATGATTATGAGACGAATAGGAGATTAGGTGTTCCCCTATTGAATTCACATTACATTATGCAGTTTTAATGTATTGTGATAGGTTATGAGATTAAGAGGAGATTAACCCCCTAATCTTTAGGACTAAAATACTTAATTTGTAATAAGAATTGAGAATTTAGTTGATTGTATAGGGAAATGAGATTGGGAGGAGATATTCCACTACATAATTGAGTGAGGTATCTTACCTGAAATTGAGCTCAATGAATTCTATCAACACCTAATTAAAACCATCTCCAATATCTTAATGGCATACCATACCGCTACATCAAAAACACATCACAAGCCCACGTCTTATTATTCATGTTAATTATTGCTTTTCGTTCATATTCTAATTTAAATTGCAATTTCAAACCTCTTTTCGATTTGCCTAGATTAGAGTAGCAGGTTAAGATTTGTTACTTAATTGAATCCCTCTTCTCTAAGGAATTCAACCTAGTAAATGCTCACCAATATTATTACTACAGACGATCTGGTACATTGATTGGCTAAGAGGCTGACACCATTTTGAAAATTTCCATTTATCAAGTGTTCAAATTTGTGATTTTTGTCAATGCACCATGCTGTTCTCATTAATATACTATTGTGTCCCACTAAAGCTTATTGGGCTGCTAGTTATGCTAACGAGTAAACGAGTCATATTAGATTGGTCACAAAAACTTAAAATTGTTGTAGTACATATACTAAGAGCTTGGATCAAGGCATAGAGTTTTTTATCATACGAGTGAGACTATCTTAATCACTTACTTAAGAAGTAAATATAATCTATGACTCATTATCTTAATTTCTAATGGATTACCTAAGGATTCGAATCATATAAGCATGAATGAGGGTCATCTCTAACCTTTTAGTAATAATTTGGCAAAATATGAGCATTATATTATCAATTAGGGTTTTAGGGTATATCATATTGGATTAGTGCACATATGTCTTTAAGATAATCATTTTTAGGGTTTCTATCACTTTTGAATAAAATCTTTAGCATTTAGAAACATTTAGGGTAGAAAAGTTTCTTACGCGATTGAGTATTTTTTTTAGGGTTTTCATTTTCATTAGCCTTGTCGACTCCTAAATTGTCTAACATGGTTGAGTCTATTACAAAAGCTAGGTTGATAATTTTAGGGGTTTACACAACTTGTAACCCAAGCCTCAACCAAAGATTAGTATCTCCCCTCAATCATACAACACTCGACTTTACAACATTACACATGAACACAACACTTCAACATAAGGAAAATCAACTAGCAATACAATCTTACATAAAACTTAAGTAATATGATGAGATTAAATCATCAAAATTAGGCTCAATTTGCAAAAAATCCCCTATACGATCATTATCAATAGAAATTGAGGTTTAAGCTTGATATACTAACTTCCAACATGAAATCATGCAAATTAAAGTCTAATTATGATACAAATACAACTACTAATACTATAATAACACTTTTACAAATCATAGTAAACACATATATAAACCCTAAAGTAACAAGAATCAAATCTATGGAAATATGGAAAAAAGAAAGAAAAAGAGTAAGATCATACCTTAAAAGAGTATAAGGGTGATGAAAAGTGATCATGCAAGTGTTAGAAGTGGGTGGAATAAGGAAGAAAATAGGGGTAGAGATTTGTAGGAAGCTAGCATTGTGAGAGTATCATGGGGTGGATTTTCAAAATGTGAGAAATGAGGAGAGAGAGAGAGTGGGAAATTGCTTATATAATAGGGAGGTAGGGATATAATCACGTCCATGACTTGGGCCATGATGCCCCTTTTGACCTTGGTCACAAGCGTGATGAGTCCCGTGATTAGCTCTGCGCCCAAAATTTTTAAACTATCATAGCTTACACTCTTTAATAGTCATAGGCATGAAAAAACTTGTGACTAGTACTGTGGTAAAAAATTTCACACATAACTCATTTTATCACAACCATGATTGAATTGAAAAGCTCCCAAGATAATGATCACCGTTGTGATAGAGGAGTGAAATTTTCTAAGGAAGTGACTACGATTGTGATGAACAGATGGATTAACCCTGTTAATTTATCACGGCCGTGATTAATCTCATGATAGATTCTATGCTTGAAAATAAATTCTTACTTTTATCACGACTATGATTGCAATGTTTACCTTCCATCCTCCATCTACATCCCCATACTTTGTGAAATTCTTCTCTTCCTTCTAAATTACCATGACTTTTACTTGATGTTTCCTTTCTTTGTGCGTTAAACTATAAACAAAGATACTTAAAACAATCTAAACAAATAACAAGAACAGCAACAAGTAATTTAAACTTAACAACATCAAAGTAATAAATCAAACACAAGAGTAAATCTAACTAAAGGATACATGCTTGTTTAATGTCTCAAGCTTGACATTCCTAAAGAATTTCAACTTCATTCCTTGAATTGGAGAAGCTTTAACTGCTCCCTACCTTCATTCCAATCAACTTCCCCATGGTATAACTTCAACCGTTGTCCATTAACCTTAAACGATCCTTTTTCTAGATGCTCAACTTCCACTACCTCAAATGGAAACACCTTCTTCACTAAAAATGAACCTAATCACCTAAACTTAAGTTTTCTAAGAAATAACTTAAGTCTAGAATTGTACAAAAGCATTAGATCACCTCCCTTAATTTGCTTAGGATGCTTAATCCTAGAATCATGAAAATGTTTAGCTTTATCAATTGCTTCATAATCTAAATTTGCTATCTTTAAAGCCTAATAAGCCTTATGCTCAATCTCCATCAATAAATGGTAAGCCTTACCATAAACCAATCGATAAGGTGTAATACCTAATGGAGTTTTCTAAGTAGTTCGGTTTGCCCGTAAAGCATCATCTAACTTATAAGCCTAATCTTTTCTATTATGTGCTATAGTCTTCTCCAAAATCCTTTTTAGGTTCCTATTAAATACTTCCACTTAGCTACTTGTTTGTGGATGGTAAGGAGTAGCTGTCTTATGGTATACCCCATACCTCTTAAGGACTCTTTCAATTTGATTACTGCAAAAGTGGGTTCTTATATCACTAATCAATACTCAAGGTGCCCTAAATCTAGAAAATAACTTTCTCAAGAATCTTGCTACCACCCTAGTATCATTCAATGGTAAAGCTTGAGCTTCAACCCACTTTAATACATAGTCTACTACAACTAAAATGTACTTGTTACCATAAGAACTAGGGAATGGTCCTATGAAGTCTACTCCCTAAACATCAAAGACTTCACATTTTAAGATATATTTTTGTGGCATTTCATCCCTCTTGGAGACATTCTTGATTCTTTGACACCTATCACAAGCTATAACATAATCATGAGCATCTCGAAATATACTTGGCCAGTAAAAACTAACCTCCAACACCTTCTAAGTTGTCCTGTTTACATTATAGCGACCTCTTATTAGACAACTATGGCAATGAAACAAGATCTTTTATCCTTCTTCATGTGATACATAGTGTCGGATAATCTGATCAGCACACACTCTAAAAAGAAAAGGATCTTCCCAAAAGTTATGCTTTAACTTTGAGAAAAACTTCTTCTTATGGTGATCTAAATCTTAGGATAGAACCTTCTCCACCAAATAGTTTGTTATATCAGTGAACCATGGAATGTTGTGGGTCTTAATTGTGTAAAGAGCAAACAAGCTTCCTTTTGGAAATTTATCATCAATGTCATCCTCATTCTAGATGTGGATTATCTAACCTAGACAAGTGATTTGCAGCCAAAATTTTGACCCCCTTCTTATCCCTTATTTCCAAATCAAACTCCTAAAGTAACAATACGCAATGAATCAACCATGGTTTTGCATCAAATTTAGATAGAAGGTACCTTTAAGTTGAGTGATCAGTGTAAACAATCACTTTTGAGAGAATTAGGTAGGATCAAAACTTGTCAAAAGCAAAGACAATTGCTAATAGTTCCTTCTCGGTTATGGTGTAATTCACTTGAGATGGAGTAAGTGTCTTGTTAGCATAATGTATTGGCTGAAGGTGTCGGTCTTTTCTTTGCCCTAATACCACTCTAACCGTTGGGTCACTTGCATTACACATTAATTCAAATGGCATAGTCTAATTTGGCACTACCATGATAAGAGCATTGGTTAATTTTTCCTTCAAAATATTAAAAGCCTCTAAACAACTAGTGCTAAAATCAAATGGCACACTGTAAACCCCTACATTTTTCGATCTAGCTTCTAAAGTAGACTTAAATATGTTAGATAACTTAGGAGTTGATAAGGCTAATGAAAGTAAAAACCCTAAAATAACTAGTCAATCGCACATAAAATTTTTCTACCCTAAATGTATGTAAATACTAAAGATTTCATTCGAAAGTGATAAAAATCCTAAAATTATAACTTTAAGGATAGAAAAGCACTAAATCACCATAATTTACCCTTAAACCCTAATTGATAATATAACCTTAGTATTATACCAAATCATTGATAAAAAATTAAAGGTAACTTTCAATCATTCATAAATACATATAATACTAAAGTAATCCCCTAGAAACTAAGATATTGTATCATAGATCACATTCATCTTCTAAGTATATAATTAAGTTAGTATTACATAGAGTTAAAGATTTAGTTGATACTTAGGTTACATGTAGTGAACATTAAAAACCTAAATGACACTTATCATCTTAATTATACTAAGTAGCTTACCAAATGGTGTATATAGGATATAAATACCTAATGGAAGATCTTATTATCTATTTTTACTAATCAATTCACTAAACTTCTTATTTCCTTTCATTTCCTTAATCTTTCTCCTAATTTTCCCTAATTACTTCATTATGTACACTAAAGGGGATGTATTTTTAGAAAGTTAACCAAGTCAATACATGTTGACTAAAGTCATAAGGTTGACTAAAATCAACATGTGAAAAAGTCAACAAAATGTCACTTTCACTTTAGAGATATCTTTTCCTTCTAATGATTTCTTTTCTTTTAGACTTTTCTTCCTTTTTCCTTCCTCTTTTGTCATCCACTCCTTTTCCCCTTCTAGATCCCACTTTCTTCTTCTTTTCAAACATAAAGCAAAATAAAATGAAGTCCCTTACCCCACCTCCATAACCGTGACCTCCCTTTCCCTTTCACTTTTCTTAAGTTTCCAACTTTACATCCATATTTCAAGAGCAAACTAAGGTATGTTATTATGTATTGCTTCATATTATTTATTAGTTAGATGAAGAGGTAGGTTAGTTTGAGTAGTTTATGTGTTGTGTACATCTATGTTGAAGAAGGCTTAAAGCTTCAATCTTTATGTGTAGAAGAGTAGGAATCTTTATAAAATGGAAGAAGATGCATGTGTATATGTCTTTAAGTATGTGTACATAAGGGTATACTAGAGAAATACAAGCATAAAGACCTTTGTACATAAGTATTCATTATGTACATAACCTAAACTAAGACATATACTAACTATACATACCTATATCATGCTAAATATACCCTTAAAATACAAAAAGAATGAAATTTGAGAAGCTTTCTTAAGAGGAATTTTAAGCATACGAAATTCGTATAAAAATACATATGTGACCGTATGTATATATAGGTATATATACAAGTATAAATATGATATAAGTATAAGTATATGTATGAGTATACTAGTATACATATAACTAGAGTAAAGGTATAAGTATACATTTAACATATGTGTAAGTGTACATAAGACACTTAGGCATGAGGTAAAGCTTATGTAAGCAAAGGATGATGTAAGCAATGATGTAATCACATAATGACATAAGCCATGATATAAACAAATGATGACATAAGTGATGACATAAGTAATGACACAAGCAATTGATGACATAAGTGATGACATAAACATAAGTTTATAAAATAAGAAATAAGAAGAGTACATAAGAATTAGGTACATGAATTAGTAAACCCTAACACACTTTCTAAATTGGATTAAACTTAATTAAGTACATGAATTAGTAATATCAAGGTAAAATTCTTTAAGTGTAAGAATCTAAGGGCTAATTAAATCATTAAGTACAAACATAGGATATAAATATAAGCAATAAGAATAATTAAGCTTCAATAGTTAAAATTTCCATAAATTTAGTCCATATCATAAAACATGGATCTTAACATCCAAAACGGACATCATCATGTAAACGTGCACTTGAAAACAATGGAAACCGACTATAAATTCATAAATATCATAAATAAAACGAAAAAGTTACATATGATTAGTGATAAAGTTTAACCAAATAAAAATTGATAGTAATCTAAGTAGAATTAAGTAAATAGATATCTAGAATTACTAGTTAATTCAATTACTTATTAGCGTTATTATATCGTAATGATCAGATGATCCCGAGGTAGGCAAGGATCTCTCGATTAATTACTACAACTAAAGCGGGTCGTCATGGCCGAGTGAGTATTTACCCTATGATTCCATGCTTATATGTGATTGTGAATAGTGGACTTAAATGTTATTGTTAATTGACTATTATGTAGGGTTGGGAAATGCCTATGTATGTTATTACATGCTGAGCTGTAAATTTACATTAAGTATAAATAATACTTTGTTTGCTGCACGGTAGTATAGAAACCGATTGTGTGTACTATTGAATGGTCACATCATAATTGGACTTAATTATAATCAGCTCATAAGAAGAAACCGGTACATGCATCAACATGCATTGCATAGACATAATTTCAACCGTCACATCATACAAAGGTAAAAAGAGGCCATTCGGGGGTTGTTATTATAAATTTATTGGTTCTGTACGGTGCACTCATACAAAATGACCTTACCTTAGCCCATAGGAATACTAAGCGTTGAAGGCACCAACCACCTAGCTAAGGGTCGAGTCTAGAGGCCTCTATTTAGGGTTGAGTGTGAACTATAGGGGCTCACTCATGATTATACTAGAACTTGGTTTTTATGAAAATAAAAGACTTGTTTGATTTAAGTATGAAACGTAGAGTTCCGTAGTAAAGTAAGTTCTAGTATAATACCCGAATCTGATTGGTGCCATATATACTCTAACCCTGACTTCAGAGGGCATTAAATTTGAGTTACGTATATGGACTAGTTAACTATACGTATTGTTTGGCATCCTATTTGATCATTCATTCATATGCGTGAATATAATATATTTATAACTTACTTGTAGTATAGCTAAAGGTTTTGCTCACTAAGCTTAGGCTTACACCCCCTTAGACTTTTGCTACAGGATAGCTTGTTCGTTAAGACTAGCCGAGGGATGCCACAGGTTAGCTTAGAGACTTGGGCAAGAGCAAGCCATCCAACATGTTGAGAGAATGGATTATGTAGACTTTTACTTATGTACTTTTGTTTTATCAGTAATATAGACTTAAATATACTAAATTATTGTGTATCATAAACTTTATAGTTTAAATTTTATATAAATATGTTTGTGTGATGATATCATATGGATCTGTATGTTCTTGGGAGACTAGTAGTTGTAGAGTCTTGTATACTGTATGAAAAGTTCATGATTAGAAGGATAACCAATCAAGGGTTCTTCGTACAGTATACAGCGTCTGCTACGACTAGACAGTCTTCAGTTCATGATACATACCCTTCTCAAGGAGCTTTGTCAATGGCCTAGCTATCTTAGAGATGTCCTTAATGAATTGCTGATAGAATCTAGCATGTCCTAAGAAGCTTCTCATAGTCTTTACAGATGATGGTGGTGGTAACTTTGATATCACTTCTACCTTAGTGGTATCTACCTCAATGCCCTTGTTTAATATTTTGTGTTCCAACACAATACCTTGTTATACCATAAAATGGTACTTCTCCCAATTGAGCACTAAATTTGTCTCTTCACACCTCTATAGTACCCTTTTCAAATTTGCAAGGCATCCATCAAACATATCACCTAACATAGAAAAATCATCCATAAAGACTTCCATCACATCCTATACTAAATCCCTAAAAATAGCCATCATGCAATGCTGGGAAGTGATTGGTGCGTTACATAGTCCAAACGGCATTCTACGATATACAAAAGTACCATAAGGGCAAGTAAAGGTAGTCTTCTCTTGGTCTTCCAAAGCTATCGAAATCTAAAAATAACCAGATACCCCATCTAGGAAGCAGGAGTATTCATGACCCACCAATCTCTCTAACATATAGTCAATAAAAGGTAGTGGAAAGTGGTCTTTCCTTGTGACGTCATTGAGTTTCCTATTATCAATGCACACTCTCTAACCAGTCACAGAGCGCATCGGTATCAATTCATTCCTCTCATTTGGCACTACCGCCATGTTGCCCTTCTTCGAAACTACTTGAACTGGACTCACCTACGGGTTATCTGAAATTGGTAGATGAGTCCTACATCCATCAATTTCACTACCTCTTTCTAAACTACTTCCTTCATGTTAGGATTCAACCTCTTTTGAGATTGCACCATCGATTTAAACCTATCCTCCATCAAAATTTTGTAGGTACAAAAGGAGGGACTAATTCCCTTAATGTCCAATACCTTCCATGCAATTGCCCTCTTATGTTTTTTTAGGATTGATAAAAGTTTTTCTTTCTAGCAAGAGTCTAGCTTCGATGATATGATTACTAGTAGCTTAGAATGCTCTGACAAAAAGGCATACTCTAAGTAAGTGGACAATTGTTTCATTTCCAAGTCAGGAGGCTCCTCAACCGATGGCTTCAAATGAGTAATATAACTGTGGTTAATTTCTTTAACCCTGAAATCCTTCACTTGTGTACTGCATACCTCCAACTAAGTGATCACTTCTTTCATCTTTTCAAATTCATCTATCTCATTTCCTCTTATCAAGCATGACTCTAAAGGATCCTTACTCAAAACATCTTACAAAAACTTAAAAACGGTGAAATCAAAAGAATCAATAGCAAAGCATTCATCATCACCACTCATTGATTTCTTGAAGACGTCGAGCATTCTGATCATCATCTCCTCACTTCCAACCTAAAGGACCAACTAATTCTCTAATTTATGTATTGATGCTTCTTGATTTCTTAAGGCTGCTTCTGTGGCTTAATAGCGATTCTCAGAGGTCTTGATGTACTAACCCAACATTTCTTCAGTGGACATTAGCTTACTCTAAAGGGGAGGCAATTGTCTTTGAAATCTAGGATGTTGCATGTTAGAGCTTTGACTGGTGTTGTTGCCCCATCTAAAATTAGCATGATTCCTCCAACCCAGATTATATGTGTTACCAAAAGGATCATTCCTTGGTTGGATCGAGTTCCCTATGTAGTCAACTTCTTCCACTTGATCAATCTGTAAGGAACTTGCCAACTCAAAATCTAAAACTCCTAAAGCCTTGTTTTGACCCATTGTGAGACTATTAGGCTTCCTTGTCAACACCTCCGCCTTATGTGCTAGAGTGGAAGTAGCATCCAACTCATGTTTTCCCGCTAGCCTTATTTTTCTTCCTCTTATAGATGACCATTGATAATGGTTATTAGTCATATCATCGAATAATTAGATACATTGCTCTAGTGACTTATGATTTAGGATTCCTCTAGCAGCTACATTAATGAGCTACTTGGTTCTATAGTTTAGCCCATTGTAGAATGTCTGAACTTGGTGCCAATTTGTAAGACCATGATGAGGGCACTTCCTTAACAATTCCTTCCACCTCTCCCATGCTTCATATAGAGTTTCTAAATCCATTTAACCAAAAGAAGAGATATCTACCCTTAGCTTAACTGTTGTAATACCCTAGGATTCAAGCCCATACGATAACTCTAGGATCCAAGCCTCTAAATTTAGGGTGCCTGGTTATAATATCTGTTTTATGTCAAATTTCACAGTAAAGTTAGAAAAGTTAAACAAAGTAATTTAAGTAAAGTTAATTTCTCAAAATAAGCTATATAAAAATATTAATTTAAGAAAAACGTTAATTTATCAATAAAGCCGACCGAAATAGTAAAATTCGAGCTTTTAGATATAGTAAGATATTAAAGATAAGTTAATTAATTTTCAAAAATAATAAATGAAGTTGAATTATACATAATATACATGTATTAACATAGAATATGCATTATTTGTATTAAATATACATATATAATAAGAAATGATTATTAAAATAAGGTAAATTGATAAAAAAAAATTAGAAAATTAATAAAAAAAATACAAGGATGAGTCATCATACCTATATGGAAACTTAGGATTAATTTGGATAATGAGTCAAAAGCAAAGAAATAAGAAAATGACACCTCATGTATTGAAAATCCAAAAAAAAAATTACATGTGTAAGCCACATATAAATAGGGAAAATATAAATAGGGCTTGTAAACTTCAAAAACAACATTTTGAAAGTTTGAAAATTTAATAAAAACACTCTAGAAATTTTCAAAACAAATTAGAAAAAAATAAGAAAGTTAGATTAAAAATAGGGCACAAAATCTAATCAGACCGGTTCAATAGGCTATTGGTGTCTAATTATGGTGGCCATTTGAGGTCAAGGAAAGCACCTCTAGTGGAGGTGTTCTAATAAAGTTGGGTGGCCGAAGGCTGTTTGGAAGCAACTGGTTCAAGTGAACTAAATTTCTGACCAAAATTTGTAATTTTTCTAAAAATATCAAATGATGTTATTTAATTATGAAACTTGGTTTTCTAGAGTTATTTTATCCATAGATTAAATTTATTTTAGTGAAATAATTATTAGAAATATAAAGTCCTTAATAAAATGCCCTATTTGGGCAAAAATTGAATAAATTTTTATAAATATTAGAAGATGTTGTTTCAAGCTCAATTTTTGCATGTAACACTCCTAATATATATATATATATATATATATATATATATATTTTGAAATAAAATTTTTCAAAAATAAACATGTTTACTATTTTTTATAATTCTTTTGAATAAAACTATCAGTTTTACTAAATTATTGAAATAATTAGTTTTTAATGAAATTAATGAATGAGCCCTACATGTTTAGACTTCTGATTATATTTGGAATATTTAATTTGTATCTCACTCGTAAATTTATTTATTTATTTTTTCTCTTAATTTTTCGTAATTTCGAGTTAAAGCCGCTATTTTCATAAAAATATATAATAGCTAGTTTATTATAATTCATAGTTAATAACTAAACTAAATATTTTTTTAAGTCCATAGAATTTTTCGTGAAATTAATTGAGTTCATATACTATTTATTACATATTTTCCTAGTATAATCCTACACATTAGCCTAATATGTAATATAGTAACCAGTACTATTAGAATGTTTATTAAATCCCTATCAAATGAACACTTTGAGGTATAATAAGAGTTACTAGAGAAGTTTGGAAAATATAATTTTTAGGGTTTTTAGTTCAATAATAAAACTTAATCGGGTCAATTATAGAGTTAAGGTAGCATATGGTCAAGTCGTAATGAGAAAAGGGTATTTTTGGATTTTTGGATTTTTGATAATACTGATCAATCTTATTTCTTAATATATATTAATAGTAATCAAAATAATGATCGTAACGACATAAAGTTTACTGAAATCGGATAAGAAATAAGTAAGATACAATTAAATGAAGTTTAAAAACACGAAAATGAAAACTTATAACAGTTTGGGTTCGACCCATAGTTAATTTGAAGATTGAGTTATATTTTCATGGGTATGATATGTAAGGAAGGACCACGTCGTGAAGTTTAGAATTGTGCGCTATTACTAAGCCCAAGTAAGTGGATCTAACTCATGCTTGGAGTAGATATATTGTTACTTATAACACTGCGTGCTATTTAATGCTATGTTAATTGAATATGGGTATATTTTGGGTGAATTGATATGCTACTATAGTGGATGCTGATGTGGTAATTTTGAATGATAGTAACTGTATCTTAGTTAAACTGTTATGCTGCTATGTTGGGTGATAATTTGTGCTTACGAATAATTGTGTTAACTAAGGAAGTTGAGTAATTGCTAACTCAATCTTCTAGATGTTTAACTATGTAAGATACTAGAATTCCGCTAGGGAGAGTTCGAAAACCAGAATCAGATCACTGGTTTGAATAAAACTTAAAGATTGATTGTTCTAATTGATATTCTTGAGTTGCTATTGCATATCATGGCATAGTACAGCACAAAAAAGGACCTACGGGTCAGAACATTGTGACCATTTTGATAGTCAAAGCATGGCTTTATGAACTTAGTGATCATAGAAAAAGCATGGCTTTATGAACTCAATTTTTGGAAGCATATAGATTGCATTGCCCAAATATTATGACTATTTTGATAGTTAAATTTGGTAGACTATAGTGTGTGGTCTAATTTGGCACATTGCCACTTTGATTTGGTAGACTACAGTATGTGGTCTAATTTGGTAGTATTGCTACTTTGATTTGGTGAACTACCATGTGTAGTCTAATTTTGTAAAGTTAGGGGCCTTACTCCTAGGTAGCTCTTTGTTGCCCTTTTTGAAAATGATAGACTATAGTATGTAGTCCAATTTGGTGAGGGTCCTACTCCTAGGTAGCTCCTTGTTGCCCCAGGTTCCTGTATGTTACATCCAGATGCTCGATTATGTCAACTAATCGAAAGAAGTTTAGAGGGCATGGGATATTTTTACCGATGCATGCCACGTGCATGAGTATAGCTTGATGTATTGCTAGCAATAAATGCTTACTTAGGCAGATGCATATGTAAAGTTGAACCTATAGGTTATAATTAAAATATTTCAGTTGTGATATGCAGTATTATCTATCATATTGTCTATGTTATGTTGTTTGTTATCCACTTTCACTCAGCTTCAGTAGCTAAGGGGATAAAATGTTTTATCCTTAGGTTAATGCAATTGTGAAGGGCCCAATGCTAAAGGGGAATATATATACTAAGAGCATTAGTCGGAGTCAGTGACTTTTGTATGGAGCTTGTACTAGGTTAGAGATCCTATTATTATGAAGACGATAAAGGAAAAAGTTAGTTGATGTTTTGATGTAAATATTATGTTGTATACATAAGTTGTAATAAGGAATCCAGTTGAACTTCGATGTAGAAACCCCTTTATTATGTAAATAATGTTGTCTTTTGATGAATGAGCAAGTTGAGTTAAGTTTTCAATAGGTATTCCTATATAACGGTGCATCCATGCTATGCCGGGATGTGACAGCCATCCTTGAGGGTAGGAAGTATTTTCTCATGAATAGCTCAACTATCTCTTGCCAAGTATTTATGGAATTTCTTGGCATAGAGCTGAGCTACTGCTTGGCATTAGATCTCAATGAGGATAGGAATAATTTGATGCAGATAGGGTCCTTTGAAACTCTACCTATCCTAAAGGTGTGACAAATTTTGAAGAATTGTTGTAAGTGGTTGTTGGGGTCTTCATTGTTGAACCCATCAAACTGAACACATTGCTAAATCATCTGAATGATACTTGGCTTGATCTCAAAAGTATTGGCTTGAACTTTAAGTCGAGTGATGCTAGTACTATTCCCATCTAGGTTGGGCTTACAATAATCCAACATTATCCTTAGAGCCACAAGCGGATTTACTCCTAGCTTGTTTCTCACTTGTATTACATTCTGATTTCCATCAAGAGGTTGGTCCAAATTCATTAGCGGATCTCTTTAGATACCATCTTTCGGATTCAAGAACTAGTTTTCTAATCGTAACTTGATGTTTTGATTTTTATTATTCATTTTGGATGACTCTATTTTGATTCTCAACGGTTCTCGTGCTCTTACTTCCTTACTACTAGATGCTTACTTCTCAAAATACTCTTGGACTTTCTTCAAGTTATATTTGAGTGTTCTTTTGGGTTTAGGATTGAAGTCAGCTAGATCAGTTGTGTTGGTCTAGGTCATAGACTGCAAATTTGCAAATCAGTAAATAAGCCAATATGAGCACAAATATTCTAACTAAACTAATAACAAATATAAAAGAAAAAAAATGCTAGAAGAATGTGAATCCTAATTTTCCTAGTGATGATGCTATCTGCCCGGCAACAGCACCAAAAACTTGGTCAATTCTAATTAGAGCTTCCAAGTCTCACAATTTAAATTTCTATATTTTATCCTTTACTCAGTTAAATAGGTAAGTCTACCTATCATTTATTAATACAGATAAATATAGGGTCGACTTCACAGGGAAAAGGATTCAAACACTTGTACTAAATATTCTTCCTACTGACTAGCTACCAAATGATTTAATGAAGTAATTTAACCAATCTCTACGACTAAACTGTGCTACTTTTAAGATTACACCAAGAAAACAAAATAGATAGAATTATAACATCAAAACAACAAGTTACAAAGTAGGTTTACTCCATCATATTAACATGGCTTTTGATCTATCCATCCTAATAATTTCTCATCTATAGGAATTCTCTACTCATGAGTATTCTTCTTAGAATTACTCAATTCTAATCCCAACTGTGTTCCTTAGAATCTCTTCTTAAAGAATGGACATGTTAACATTGCATTAGAAGCTTACTAATCCTTCAATTCCCTAAACATGCAGCAAACTTCCTAATAATATCTCTATTAACAAGAGTAGTTCATTTTAATGATTAAGATCTATTCAGTGGAATCGTTTCTCAATGTATTTCATTGAAATCTGCTGCAAGATCATGTTGTGCACTATACTATCTCAACCTGTATGAAGTTTTAATAACTAAAAATTCGTAATTATTAGGAATAATAACATTCACAACACATTCATGTTAAAATTACTTCATAAACTCCATTTTTATCACTCATACATGATAGAAATAGAGCAAATACAAAGAAATAAGAAAAAGGAAGTAAAACACAACATAAAAGAAAAGAGAAGAATAAAACCCCTTTTGATTCACTTAAAGGATTCTAATACAATGGTATACAGACATAAGATTCTTCACAATTCTCTTGAAGTTAATGAAGAATGTTACATAAACTTACGTCACAGTATCACTACACTAGGAACACGAATAAGAAAAACTTAATGGTCTTAATTCTATGATCTCTTATCTTTCTTGATGGTATTCGTTTTGATTTGATCCTCTCTTGATCTAGTTCTCTCTTTCTTCGAAAAGTCATGGTATATTTATACTCTTCCCGTCAAAGGACTCAAATATACCAATTTAAGATACCGCCTGATGTTAAAACGTTTTCCATGTACTGTTTCTTGTGAAAAAGTTGAAGAAGAACAGTTATATCTACTCCCATCAAGCCTGTAACTTGAGGAGTGATACTCTTAGAAAACAAGATTTTAAACTAATTGTGGCCGTGATAGTAGACCTGAACTCTTCATCGCTTTGTTACATCTCATCAAGCCTATGATTAAGGGAGCGATTACCCTCCTACTATACAATTACGACCATGATTAACAGAGGGATCATTAGTGCTTCCTTAATCACGCTTGTGATGAAGGGAATGATTAGTGCTGGTCAATGCATTCTTTCTTCATCATGCCCGTGATTGAAAGAATCTTGGTTTTACTTCAAAGTTTTCTTCTACTCACAACAGTGATTGACTTAAAAGTTATTGTTCTTATGTCAATTTCATCCCCTTACTCATGATTCATTTGAAATCAATATATTATATAATTAAGTACCAAAATTTAAGAATTGAATCACAATTATGAAAAATTTTATGTCTAAATATACCTTGAAAGTGTAAAGTAATTTGCACTTTTCAATGCTACCGATGAATATATGCACTAGGAAGAAAAGGTTGAGAAAATATTTTATTTCTATTATTATGAGAATGCCATGTGTATTCGAGTAGCTGTCATAGAGTTTTCTGGGTATGCTGTGATGTAGTGGAAGAAGGTGTAGACTACATGTCAATGAACCCGATGCAAAATACAAACATGGAAAGAGATGAAGCGAGTTTTGAGGGATAGATTTGTTCCTAAGTACTATGAACAAGACACTTTCCGACGTCCTCAAGAGCTTAAGTAGGGTAATCGATCTGTAGATTAGTATGTTCGTGAATTCTAATTGTTGATAATCCGATGTGTTATGGCCTAGAATAGTAGACTCGTAATAGTCTTACCAGGCAAACTATCCTAAGACAAATGTTAGACACTAAGCCACTATCGAATATGGGTTTACATAAGGCATACACGACTAAGTGGTTCAAAAGAGTCCAACTCATTACAATTTAGACAACATAGGCAAATTTTAGTGGAAGTCGTTAAGTCATTTCTATAGAAAATATTTACACAAGCAGTTTACATCAAGCGTAGCATAGTCAATTATTTATAGAAAGTTGTTTACTTCATATGTATATAAGTAACCCAAAATAGATAATTACAACCCACGTTAGGAATCTCTTTGGGTCACCTAAGTAGCCCAACAGATTTAGTCTAAAAGAAAAATACACAAAAGACTCAAAAAGATCTAGATTTGTCTTCACTCCTTCAAACTCTTAACCCTAAAAACACAACTGACTTGTGGATGAAAATAGCACTGTATATTTGTGGGGTACCTACAAAACAATCTATAGGGATGTAATCAAACAACCACTCAATAAGATGGGATGGAGAAAGAAGTGTACATGATAAAACGATAGGTAGGGTTATCAATCAGTTAGTTATATGCAATGTATTCAAACATATGCCATCTGCACAATGTTATTTAGTCTGTTGTGAAATTAGAGAAATTGATGCTTGCTCTAACCTGGGTTACGGAGTTTTACCTAGGCTTGTGCAATGGAGCTTGCTCTTCCTAAGACCTCTTCAAACTAATGTCCCCAACTTCAACTCGACTTCCTCTCTTGTCACTTAGTTAGGCCCTGAAGGTAGGGGAAAGCCAATTTCTACTACCTTATCGAAGGGTTGGTGTTTGGTTGGATAATCCTAATTATTACCCTAGTGGGTTGTAATGCATGTTAAGTTAAGATTTATCTCAAGTTCATGTTAGTCCATTTATAAGGTAGTAAAACATTTTCAAACATTCAGATATGAGACAAAACATTGTAAGACAATTAACACAAGTAGAAAAGCTAGCATATCATCACAATAGATTCCAATCACATATGTTGCATACGCACAAACAACTACTCTATAAGCACAAACATTATACACTTTAGCCTCCAAGTACTTATGACATGATACTTTAACATGCTATTACGCATCAATCCCATTTACTTAGATTTACTGTTGCTCTTACGATTCCAAGATGTTAGTTCCTCCTTCTTCGGTAACCCCTATATTGCAAATCATATTACAATATTACACAATTCAATATAAAGGTGGCTTACTCATTATACTTTTAATTAGTTTTGATATTCTTTTAGTATTAATTAGGTGTTTGTTGTAAGTATTAAGTTTTTTTTAATAGGTTAGAGAAAAACCTTCCACTTAACTTTTTACAAGAGTAGTTTAGGATTTTAGTATCTTTTACTTAACCTTTTACAAGGGAATCTTAAGGTCTTGGTACCTTCTATGAAAGTTTCTACTAAGGTTTTAGGTATATCTTTTCTTCAAGGAACCTTCTACTAAACTTTCTTCCATGATCGTCTAAGGTTGTTTTTAGTCAAGAAAGCTTCTGTAGGATGTTCTACAACTGCTTGATTTACTCCGAATCACCAAAACTCTATATTTCATACTTCCTTTCACTTCAATTAAATTTAATGAAATTACAACTTCAATCCCAACAACTTACAAGGTTCGAGAAACTTTCTACACAACTCACATGATCTCAAACTTCGCTAAATGTGGCGGTTTCCTTATCTTGTCAACCTAAACACCTAAATTTCATAAATTTAGCTTGAAAAATACAATTTTATGACAAAAACTAAACATGTACAGTAGCTTATACACTGTATTTACTACCAATAACTTACTCACTTAACAAGGACTAACCCTTGTAATTTTAAGCGAAAGTCACCAAATTTAGCTTTGAGAAGCCCATCTTTTTAATATGTTCAACATTCCCGTTAAAATCAAGAACATGTTGAATGTAACAATTTTTTACTTAAACAATATTTAGTGATCAGATTTAAGCAAAATATGTTGAAAAATAGTAATTTTTTGAAATTTTCAACTTATTGGTTTTTCACGAGTGAAAAATTAACCCAAATAAAACAATAAGTTTTAGTGAAATTTTTTACATAACAATCTTATACATGATATAAGGTGTTTACAGAAAAAATTTGGTAGAGAAATTACCTCATTTGGGTTTCTAAAAATTAAAGCTAAATTCTATTCTAAAGGTCCCATTTCTTACTAGCAATATATAAGAGGAATGGATTTTACAAAAATGACAATTTTACACGAAAGTATACTCAAAATAATGCCAAAATAAAATTTTCCATAATTTTTAGACAAAATTAATAATTTTATGAGTTTTTGAAAATCAGGTTGGAAATTAGACGCATCATCTGGGCAAAAGCTCCAATCACCAATGCATTGCCAAAGAGGGTAATGCTTGTAGGTTTAGTTGGTGGCAACTGTTCGTCGTTAGGCGACTTTTGGGGTAACGAACTCTAATCTTGCAAATTACTATCTAATTTTCTAAAAACATACTAGAAATCCCAAGAAAAAAAAATCCACACAAATTTTACTCACTTTCCAGATTATCTAAAGAGTTTAAAATGGCTACGGGTACGGATATTTATAGCTTGTAGGTTGGTGGAGTAACTAGGTTCATGTAGGACAAGTGTAAGGTACCTTTAAACTTCTTATGCTAAGTGGCATTATTGTCCCCTAAAACTATGTGTGGTTGATGGTTTTCTCTCTAAAACCAATAGCAAGAAACCCCTTGTTTTACAATAAATTAAGTTCATTAGCTTCTTAAGGAAATTTTCCATCTTATAATTAGTTATTGAAGGTTAGTTTTCCTTACAAATAGAAGTTTCTACCACAACTTCTATAGGCCCTATATTCCAATATACTTTTTTATTAATATTTTCTTTTATTATATAATATATATTTATTCTTTTTTCATTTTATTTATTACTCTTCTTGTTTATTTAATTTAATTTTAAGCTCTTCTTGCATTTTTAGGTTGCTCTTCTAAATCTTTGGACAATTTACTAATGAGTGAATTAATTTTATTATTTTAACCTATAATAACATTTTAGTATTTCATTTCAAAATTAAATCTACAAGGTTACTTTAACCAACTTTCGGATAACTATGGCTAAATTCGAACCCATGTGGATCAATTCTATAGGCGTCTTAAGTTTCTAGATGTTATGTCCAAGTTGTTGACTTATAGGACTCACATTTCTACCCTCCTTCAGGAAAGTTTTGTCCTCAAAACTTTTGTGCATAGATTTTTTATAGTTAAATGATCACTCATACGATAACTAACTTTTGGTGTGTAGGGTACTAACCTATCATTTGGAAGACCCATGGAAATCGTTGCTACATTACAACCTTTGGCTCTTAAGTTACTTCAACTTCTTAACCACTACCCCATTGACACATACTTAACTTCTCTATTCCTCAATTTCTGAACCTAATTACCCACTATCTTGATGGGTTGCTTTTCTTTGGTATAGCTCTTTTATGATTCTACAAGTTCCAACTCCATAATTATATTGAGATTCTTCACAAACTTTCATAGCATGGAAACATAAAACACATTGTAATAACCTGATAGGCTTAGGGGTAAAGCGACTTGATATGATACATTTCCCATTTCCTCTAATCTCTCAAAAGGTTCAATATATCTAGGATTTAACTTTGCTTTAGATCCAAAACATTTGAGCCCTTTCAATGGACTAACCTTAATGTAAACATAATCTCCTACTTTAAATTCTACCAATCTTGTTTATAAGTCTACCATACTTTTATACTGATCTTGGGTTTCCTTCATCCTTTGTTGAATAACCTTCACCTTTTCACTCATTTTAGCAATCAAATCAAGCCCATGCATTGCATGCTCTTCACTATCCCAATATAAGGGTGATCAACATTTGTGTATACATAGAGCTTTATAGGGTGCCATCTATATGGTCGTATGATCACTGTTATTGTAAACAAATTCGACTAATGGTAAATATTTATCCTAATCTCTACTGAAATCCAATACACATGCCCTTAACATGTCTTCTAAAGTTTGAATTATTCTCTTAGATTAACCATCTGACTCAGGGTTATAAGCAGTGGTAAATTGCAACTTAGTACCTAAAGCTTGGTGTAAACTCTCCCAAAACTTCGATACAGATCGACTGTCTCGATAAAAATGATACTTGTTGTACTCCATGTAATCTAATGATCTCCCTAATATAAAGCCTAGCCATCTTTTCCATAAGATCTCCAGTTTGAAAAGGTAAGAAATCTATACATTTAGTTAATAGTCTACAATAATCCACATTGAATCATGCTTAAATCGAGTTCTTGTAAGTGCTACAAAGAAATCCATAGTAATATAGTCCCATTTCCATTACAAAACCTCTTATAGTTGTAAAAGACTTGCCGGTCATTGATGTTTAGCATTAATTTGTTGATAAGTAGTGCACTTTGCTACATATTAAGTTATATCCTTTTTCATGCCACTCCACCAATAATATGATTTTACATCCTAATCATCTTATTTACTCCTAGCCCTAGGTGTATGGTATACTCAGTAACATGAGCTTCATCCATTATTTCTCTTCTTAGGTTGGGATCTCGAGGTACACATATTCTTCCTTCAAATTTCAACATCCCAATATCATTTATTTGAAAGTTAGGTACTTCTCTAAATGCTATCTTCCCTTTTATCTCTTTGAAATCTTCATCTTTATCTTGTTGCTGTCTAATTCTCTCTAATAAAGAGGGTTGTATTATTATATTCATCAACCAGTCTTCAAACTTATGCCACTTAAATCCACTCTCTAGTCTCTTAAATTCCCATATCAACTCCCGTTGGGTTGTGAGTAGTAAAGCGACTTCTTCATAATTCTTATGACTAAGGGCATTAGCCACAACATTCATCTTCCCAGGGTGATAATTAATTTTCAGATCATAATCCTTAATTAATTCTAGCCATCTCCTTTATCATAGATTCAACTCCTTTTGCATAAAGAAATACTTCAAACTCTTATGAGCTGTATATATTTCACAATGTTGTCCATACAAACAATGCCACCAAATCTTTAACACAAAGACCACTATAGCTAACTCCAGATCGCACGTCAGATAGTTTCTTTCATGTGGTCACAACTTTCTCAATGCATATGCTATAACCTTCCTTTCTTGCATTAGAATACATCTCAGTCCATTCTTTAAGGCTTTACTATATATACTATAAGGTTTATTAAGATCAGGTAATACAAGTATTAGAGCTGTAACCAATTGGTTCTTAATTTCCTTAAAGCTCTGTTCATACTCTTCACTCCATACAAACCTCACATTCATCTATGTTACTTAGGTTAAAGGCTTTGCTATCTTCGAAAAGCCCTCCATGAATTGCTTAAAATAACTAGCTAATCTTAGAAAACTTCGAATCTCTGTTACATTAGTTGGTTGCTTCCATTAAGTGATAGCCTTAACCTGTTTAAGATCAACGGAAATCCCCTTTCCAAATACTAAATGTCCTAGAAATGATATCTTATCCAACCAAAATTCACTTTTGCTTAATTTACCATACAACTGATTGTCTCTCAACCTTTGTAATGCCAAGCATAAATGATTAGCATGTTCTTCCTTATTTTTAAAATGAATCAATATCTCATCAATAAATATAACGATAAACTTATCTAAGTATGGCTAATAAATCTGATTTGTCAAATCCATAAATACAGTCGGCGCATTTATTAACCTAAAGGGCATAGCTACGAACTCGTAATGTCCGTACCGTGTTCTAAGGCAATTTTAGGTACATCTTCGGGCTTCATTCATAGCTGATGGTACCCAGATCTGAGATCAACTTGTGAAAATATTGTTGCTCCCTACAACTAATAAAAAAAATCATCTATTTGAGGCAATGGATTCTTATTCTTGATAGTAACCTCGTTCAGCTCCTTGGAATCTATACATAGCCTCATGGTACTGTCCTTCTTTTTCACAAATAGTATTAGTGCTCCCTAGGGTAACACACTTTGTCAAATAAACCCTTTATTTAGAAGTTCCTAGAGTTGCTTCTTCAATTCTTGTAATTCCATAGTGGATATCCTAATGGTACCTTTTAAATAGGTTCTGTTCTAGGTACTAAATCAATAGAGAAATCCAATTCTCGATGTAGAGCTAAACCTGGTAACTCGTTATGGAAAACATCTGGGTACTCATGTATTATAGGTAATTCAGATATTTTAGGTGCTTCCTTCTTCCGTTCTATTGCAAATACCTAACAAAACACCCAATCATCATTATTCTAATCTCCTTTGCAAAGTTTAATAACAACTAGTTTCATCTTTCGTTTGCCTGCCCTTTCATGAAACTATGTTAATTGGGTTTCTAAAATTAAAGTGAAATTCAGTTCTAAAGGCCTTGTTTCTTAAGAGTGATATATAAGAGGAATGAATTTTACAACAATGACAATTTTACATGAAAGTATACTCAAAATAATGCCAGAATAAAAATTTCCAAATTTTTTAGACAAAATTAATAATTTTTATGAATTTTTGAAAATTAGATTCACCGACAACAGAAGCTTCACTCATCAATGGCTAAAGGGTAGTCGTTTGCCAAAAAGGGTACTACTTGTAGGTTCAAGTGGTGGCGACCGTTTGTCGTCAGGTGGTGGTGACCATTTGTCGTCAGGTGGCTTCTAGGTTGTAGATCCCCAATCTCATAAATTACTACCTAATTTTCTTAATTTTCAAAAAATTCGCTAGAAATCCCAAAAAAAAAATCTCACAAATTTTGCTCACTTTCCAGAGTATCTAAAGAGTTTAAAATACCTAAGGAGAGGGGTATTTATAGCTTGTAGGTTAGTGGAGTAACTAGGTGCATGTAGGACAAGTGTAAGGTACTTTTAAACTTCTTATGCTAAGTAGCATTATTGTTCCCCAAAACCATGTTTGGTTGATGGTTTTCACTCTATAACCAGTTACAAGAAACTTCTTGTTTTGCAATAAACTAAGTTTATTAGCTTCCCAAGGAAGTTTTCCATCTTATATTTAGTTATTTAAGGTTAGTTTTCCTTACAAATGGGAGCTTTTACTACAACTTCTACAGCCCCTATTAATTCAATATACTTTGTCATTAATATTTTTTATTTTTATTATATAATATATATATATATATTCATTTTATTTATTACTCTTCTTGTTTATTAATTTAATTTTAAGTTTTTTTTTTTTTTGCATTTTTAGGTTGTTCTAAATCTTTAGAAATTTCACTAACGAGTGAGTTAATTTTATTATTATAACCTATAGTAACATTTTAGTATTCCATTTCAAAATTAAATTTAAGGTCACTTTAACTAATTTTTAGGTAGCTACTGTTAAATTCAAACCTATGCAAACTGATTCCATAGGCGTCTGAAGTTTCTAGGTGTTACGTCTAAGTTGTCAACTTGTAGGACTCATATGATGTAAAGTTGATGAATTAGAAGCGTGAGCCATTGCAAGATTCATTTTAGGGTTAAGACTTGAGATTGCGAATATAGTAATGGTGCAAAGGCTTAGGAATCTAGATGAAACTATCTAAGTTACTTAGAGGGTCAAAAGGAAAAGGAAAAGTCAACTCAGCCAAGCTTCGAGCGACCCAACCTAGTATGCCAAGTTGACCTGGAATTAACTAAGCTCCTTACAATTCCAAAGTGGATTGATGTAGTCAAGCTTTGAGCCAACTTGGTGATGACTAAGGTAAAGTTAAAGCTAAGGAGCTTAAGGTCAGGAAGGACTAAGGTCAAAGCTCAGGATAAAAGATATAAGAAATTAAGTGCTTCAATTGTCTAGGCTTTAGACATATGGCTAATTAGTGCTCAAACCGATGAGTAATGATGATTAAGGGTGAAAATCCCAAGTTCAAAGTAGAAAGTGCTATTGAAGACGAAGATGAAGTGGATGCCAAACATTTCTTTAACAAATTCCTAAAAGACCCTATGCCTTTACTCGACCTAAGTAGGGCGAACAATACCTTAACATGGTTATCCAAAGAATTCTTAGTAAAAATGTTACAAAAGAAGGTAAGTAAAGGGAAAATCTCTTCTACACTAACTATCGAGTAAGTGGAAGCTTATGTGCCTTGATCATTGATGGGGGTAGTTGCACTAATGTGATAGCATATAGAATGGTGAAAACCCTAAAGTTGCTAACCTATCCTCACCACCGACCTTACAAGATCTACTAATTGAATGAGAAAGGTAGACTCTAGGTCATAGAGTAAGTGATGGTGCCAATCTCCATTGGGGAAAGGTACGAGGATGAAATACCATGTGACGTCCTGCCAATGTGTGCTTTGTACATACTATTAGGCTAACTATGGCTATTTGATCTTAAGGTACTCCATGATGGATACCTAAACACTTATATGTTCTAAAAGGATGGTAAGGGAAGTTTAGGAATCACAAGAGAAGATCTCTAAGTCCTTAAAGATGAAGTCTTTAGTGATTTCTTAAGCAAGATTCTCTAAGGAAATTAAGTTCAAGGGTTGTGTCTTTCTGTTGATCAGAAGACTACTTGAGTTGAAAGAGGTTGGAGCATTGCCAGTTAAGGTACCGGCCTTATGCCAAGAATATGTAGACAAACTTCTTGATGAGTTGCCTAAAGGATTACCCCCTAGTTGAGGCATTGAGCATTGCATTGATCTCTATTCTAAAGTAGCTCTACCTTATGTACTTGCCTATAGGTTCAACCTTAAATAGGTAGTTAGCTAAAGAAGCAAGTTAACGAGTTGATAGACTATGGGTATGTTAAGGAAAACATAAGCCCTTATACTGTACTAGTTGTACTTATACCAAAGAAGGATGGCGCTTGGCGAATATGCATTGATAGCCGAGCTATCAATAAGATCATTGTCAAATATTGATATCCTATACCTTGATTGGATGATATGTTAAATGAATTGCATGGTGCACAAATTTTCTCAAAATTAAATTTGAAGGGTGATTACCACCATATTCAAATGAGACCAAAGGATGAGTGGAAGATAGCATTTAAGATGGAGGATTACCTCTATGAATGGTTGATAATGTCCTTCAGACTTACCAACATACTGACCACTTTTATGTGACTCGTGAATCATGTCCTGAGATCATTGATTGGTAAATGTGTTGTAGTTTACTTTGATGACATCTTAGTGTATAGTACCAAATTAAATTCTCAAGTCAAGCATCTGAGAGCTGTATTTGACATTCCTCAAGCTGAACAATTGTTTTACAACTTGAAAAAAATGTGGGTTCTATTAGAATGAGGTTATGTTCATCGGATATGTTTTGTTTGATGGAGGTATCTAAGTTGATAATGAGAAAGTCGAGGCTATTCTAGAGTAGCCGATGCTAATTAATGTAGCTGATGTAAGGAGCTTTCATAGTCTAGTTTCATTTTATTAAAGGTTTATTCAGAACTTTAGTTCTATAGTTACCCTATTGACTAAACTGACCAAGAAGAGCTCTAAATTTAAATGGTCGGAGAAAGCTTAGAAAAGCTTTATGGAGATTAAGTCTAAGTTGACTTCTACCTTAGTGCTTGCCATGCTAGACTTTGACGAAGTCTTTGAATTAGAGTGTAACATGTCTAAAGTAGGCATTAGTACTATACTTAAGCAAGAGCACCGACCTATCATATACTTTAGTAAGAAGCTTAGTGGTACCACTTTGAATCACTCAATGTATGACGAGGAATTCTATACTCTTATCCAAGCTCTTTAGAATTGGCAACATTATTTGTTACCTTGGGAATCCATTATCTATATGGACTATAAGTCCCTCAAACACCTCTAAGATCAACAAAAACTATCCCAACATCATGTCAAGTGGGCAGAGTTTTTGGAAACCTTCTGTTATGTCATTAAGTACAAGAAGGGGAGTTCAAATCTATAGTTAATGCCCTATCACATCGACATGTACTTGTGATAACCCTATAAGCTCTAATACTCGAATTTGGTACCTTACTTGACCAGTATGAACAAGATTCACACTTTAGGTCCCTCGTGGCTAAGTGTACTTATGGAGGAATAGTAGAAAGGTTTCATCTAAACCAAGGATTTTTTATGAAAGGTAGGTGTATCTATGTGCCTAACTATTCGGCTTAAAAAATGTTAGTTTGGGAAGCATATGCAGGAGGCCTAGTTAGCCATTTTGGGGAAAAGAGGATGCATAAACTACTAAAGGAGCACTTTGATTAGTTAGGCATGTTGAAAGATGCGCAAAAAGTCTTAAAGTGGTGTGATGTGTCCAAGCGAGCTAAAGGAAGGAAGGAACCTTATAGGGAATACATACCCTACCTATGCTTAATTGACTATGGATCGACCTGAGGATGTATTTCATGCTTGATCTACCTAAAGCAACTTAGAAGCATGATTCCATCATGGTGATAGTCGATCATTTCAACAAAATAAGCCGCTTCATTCCTTACCATAAGATTGATGATGTTTTATATGTTGCTAACCTCTTTTTCTAGGAGATTGTGTAGCTTTATGGGGTTTGAAGGAGTGTTGTCTTAAATCAGGATACAAAGTTTATGAGCTTCTTTTAGTGGACTTTGTAGAAGAAGCTTGGTACCAAACTCATGTTTAGTACTTCTTACCACCCACAAACAGACGGCTAAACTGAAGTTGTGAGCAATATAGTAGGAAGTCTACTTCGTGCCATTATTAAGAAGAATCTACGTCATGAGGATTTATGTCTACCCATCATCAAGTTTGCTTACAATCGTTCTATCTATAGTTCAGTAGAAAATTCACCCTTCGAGGTCATCTATGGGTTTAATCTAAGCTTACCACTAGACATGGTTGCCAACTTAACCTCCCAAGGAGAAAGTCAACTCGACTTACATGTGTTGAGGAATTCTAGAGGTTACATAGGAAGTTAGCTAAACAACTAGTGAAAACATTGGCCTAATAGCGAGTACAAGGAAACTAAGGAAGAAACAACATAGTCTATAATCAAAGAGACCTTGTATGGGCTAACCATAGTAAGGAGAGATTCTCAAGGAAATAAGCAAGCTATCACCTCTATCGAATGGTCTATCCAAGGTTTTATAGTGAATCAATGACAATGCATATGAGCTTGAACTACCTCAAGGACATGGGGTATCATCGACTTAATGCCCTACGTGCCAAAAGAGGAGGTCGACCAAGATTTGAGGGCAAATCTTCAATTCCCCTAAGGAGCTAATGGATTATCGACTTAGGGACCTCTCACTCGAGCTCACCTTCAAAGCCTATAGGGACTTATAAGAAGAATCTTGTCTTTTAAGCTCACCTTTGACAAGCTCCAGTACCAAGATAGTCCCCTATTAAACTCCCTGTAAGCTCGGCTCGATTATACTCTTCTCTACGCTGTTAAGAATGATGATGTTGAGCTCCTAGCTTAGATTTATGTGGTCGACCTCTGAGACATAATGCCTCGATCCTTAGCCAAGCTTGTTACCCTTATAGTAGATTCCTTCGACTTGATACCTGCCCTAGCATGTTAACCAACTCACTTCCCAAACAACTAGGAATTTACACTCTTTACTGAGTGTGTGGGGCCTACAGTAGCTTGCTACCTATCCTTCTCTTTTTCTGACATTCTACTATATTCCTTTTTTGTTAGTTGTTGTATATATCCTTTCTGGCTTATACTAAGAATCTTTATTCTTATGATACCCTTTTTTCAATTTAATATTATCTTTTGTTGGCCTAGGGACTTATTATAAATAGTCCCCTATTATTTGTAACTGAAATTAGATTTTGTAATTAATGAATATTCCTCCTTTATTCTTTTAAGAAACCCTCTTTAAGTTGTGACCCTTACACTCTTATCTAATCTTGCTAGTAGCATGAGTTAGTGGCGAGTGGACCTCAATCTTACTTGTGTATAATATCAAGTGGAGACTAAGTCGGGTCATGTTTATTAATGTGTCATATTTGGTGAGTAGCTTCATGAAGCTACTTTATGTTTATGTTCATTCGTCCATTTGTGCTTTCTTTGATATCTTGAAGGACCCACTGTTCACCCTATGATAAGCCCTAGTGATAACTTAGCTCTTAGGCACATCAATTGTAAAAACGAGTTTTCATGCTAGTGTATATTGTATGTCATTACTTGCATTAATAGAGATTATGAATCAAGTTATTGCTTGATTAAATGAATTAGCAATTACTCTTTTAGCATTGTAATATTTCTTTTAAAACATGAGTTTTTATCAAAATTGAAATATTCTTTTGCTATTGATTTCAAACACATGCTAAGATATAAGCATACAGCTCGTAAGAACTCTTTAGGCTCTACTTCCATGCATCCCTTATTAGCCTTTAGAGAATCCTAGTAAAGGAAATGATATGCTAGGTTATTAAAGAAGGAATTTGGTCCGAATTCTTTCTTAAGTTGGGAGGCGCTAACTCAAGTGGCCTATGATACCCGAGTTAGGTAGTTGATTGAGTTTGGTGGCTAGGACTAGTTATTAACTATTCATTAGCCAATTCATAAGGAATTAACACTGGAAGTACTTTGAGGCTAGCATATGATGCCATGGAGAACACTCTGTACTTTAGGTGTAATGGTTATGAGGTAATTATGCCTCTTGATAGGATACTAATTTGATAAAGATCGAAGGACAAGAAGCAGAACGGTAGTAGATCTAAAAACGAACAGGAATGTGTATTCTAGGAAAATGGGTACAAAGAGTAGGAAGGGTGTTGAGAGTGAATGTAAATGGATATAACTCACCAAGATACAAACACAATAAGGGGTTTAAGCTAGAAATAGAGTTCGATACAACTCACGAATACTAAATGTTGCTCAATGTTTCAAATGAAGGTTAGATGCAACTTACTAACTGGTTCAAATGAAGGGGTTCACTACAATCTGAGAACAAGATTAATAAGAATACGAAGATGATTAAAGAGTTTAATCAACACTCAATAATCTGGCAAATGCTAACTCAAGTATAGCCTTGCTCGAAAGAGGAAAATTTCACTCTCTGTATATCTATCTATCCATATCTATCTATATCTCTGTACAAATGTTGCTATTTATAGCAAGTTTTAAACCCTAGTAGTAAAACTATAAATAATGTACAAGGCCTTAAACCCTAAATAATCAGGCCCATAAATAAAATAAAGGGAAAACAAGTACAAGAATACAAAACTATGCGTTTTATAGAACTTGGCATGCAGTCACTTGGCATGTCCTGAGAAGAGTAGCATCCGAACAGGATGGGGTCGGTAGTTAGATGTTCAGGTCCGACAAGGGGTCCTTGACATCTCATATGTCTTAGCCGAGACACCAAAGAGGTTGACCAACAATTGCCAAGTCATAGAATCAGGCGGCACGAGTCTCTCTTTGATGTGTTGGGTGGTTCTTTGGTTCTGATTACTCAACTGTATGATCTCTCGGCACTTCGGTTGACGATAGACTTGATGTTGAGTGTTCATCTTTGTAAACCCCACGAGTTTAGCTTTCTAAGTATAGAAACAAACGTCCAAACTGTAGATGATTTCTTGAAGTCAAAAGAGCCAGTAAGATTTAAAACCGATTAAAATCTCAATCCAAAACCTAAAGTGGATACGAAAAACCTTAAATCATCAATTAAACCCCTAACCGCATACGAAGACCCTAAAACCTCGAACCTCATCAAAACCCTAAGATGACAATCGAAGACTTAATCGCGGAAGAATATATAAAACCCTAAATGTGTAAAAACATTAGAGATTGTGCCCTAAAGTAATAAGAACCCTAAAACCATAACTTTAAGGATATAAAAGCACTAATTCACCATAATTTACCCTAAAACCCTAGGTGATAATATATCCTCCATATTTTGTCATTTCATCCATAAACGACTAAAGATAACCCTCAATCATGCATAAACATTTAGAATACTTAAGTAATCCATTAAAAACTAAGATAATGAGTCATAGATTATATTTATCCCTTAAGTATGTGATTAAGATAGTATTACATAGAGTTAAGGGTATAGTTGAAGATTAGGTTAAATGTAGTAAACCTTAATACCCTAAATACTGTTTCTCATCTCAATTATACTAAGTAGCTTACCAAATGATGTATATAGGATATAAATACCTAATGGAAGACCTCATTATCTATTTTTACTAATCAATTTACTAAATTTCTTATTTCCCTTCATTTCCTTAATTTTTCCCTTAATTTCCCTTAATTACTACATTATATGTACAAAATTACATAAGCTTAAGGAAAGTTGACCAAGTCAACACTTTGAAAAGTCAACAAAAGACAATAAGAGATAAGGAAAAATATCTTCTTCTCATGATTTCCTTTCTTTTCTTTTCCTTTTGCATTTCTTTTTCCTTCTTCTCTTAAATTGCAGTCCATACATCTCTCCTTGTAGACCCTACCATTCTTCTTCTTCCATAAGCAAAACAAAGAAAAAGAAACAAAACAAAAAGGCCCCTCCATTGCCGTGAGCTTTCCCCTTCCCTTTCACTTTCATTTCTTCACTTTTACCTCTTTAAATCCAACACATCTAAAGGTATGTACTTAACTTACTTTATGTTGGTTTATGTTATTCATTAGTTAGTTAATTAGGGGTTTAGTGTTGTCTTGAAGAAGAGGAAACAAAGTTTCCATCTTTAAGTATAGAAATTAGAACTTTTGAAGAAGAAGAAAGGAAGACATGAGTATAAGCTTATAAGTATGTGTACATAAAGAAATACCAAAGGAATACAAGTATGTGAACCTTTATACATAAGTATTTATCATGTACATAACTTGAATTAAGACCATATCTAACTATATATGTGTATACTATACTAAATACATACATAGAAATACAAAAGGATGAAATTGAGAGGATTTTCTTAAGAGAAAATTAGGTATACGAATTTTAGTATAAAAATACATATCCAACCGTATAGGTATATGATTATGTATACACGTATAAATACGGTATAAGTCTAAGTATAGATATGAGTATAAGTATGTATAAGGTGTATGTACATAAGTATAAGAGAAAGGGGTAACATGTACATAATACATATACATATGACATAAGCATAAGGAAAGGCTTATGTAATCATATGATGAGGTAAGTGATGACATAAGCACATGATGACATAAGCCATTACATCATCAATTGATTACATAAGTGATGATGTAAGCATAGGTTTATAATAGAAGAAATAATAAGATTACATAAGTACATAACATAGGTATATACATGTATTTAGAAGTCGAAAATTCCTTAAACCCTAATACACCTCTTAGATTGAATTAAACTTAATCAAGTATGTAAATTAGTAGCACTAATGTAAGGTTTCCTAAGTGTAAGAATCAAATAGCTAATTCAATCATTAAATCCTAAACTAGGGCATAAACATAAGCAATAAGAATAATTAAACTTCAATAAGATAAAATTTCAATAAATTTAGCCCATATCATAAAACACGGGTCTTAACGTCCAAAACGGACATTACCGTGTGAATGTATGTCCAAAAACGATGAAAAACGACTATAAATTCGCAAATATTGAAAATAAAATGAAAAAGTTACGTATGATTGGCAATTAGGTTTAATCGAATAAGGGCTGATAGTAATCTAAGTAGAATTAGGTAGGTAGATGTCTAGAACCATTAGTTAAGTCAACTACTTATTATCCTTGTTATCTCGTAATGATCAGGTGGTCCCGACGAGGGCGAGGATCTCCCAATCGGTTATTACAACTAGAGCGAGTCGTCATAGTCAAGTGAGTACTCCCGATGACTCTATACTTGTTTGTGCTTGTAGTTAGTGCACTTAAATTGAATATCAATAACTTGATGCATGGGGTTTTCGGGATATGTATGTGCTTGATATTGATTGATTGTTATAAGAATTATTGTTAAATACGATAATTGATGATTTGATGGTATAATTGATTTTTATATGATTTGGATGGTTTGCTAATATTGATTGATTGCCTTATAATTTGACTTAATTATATTTGGCTTATCTTAAATTAAAAGGGTCATGCATTATCCATGCATCGCATTACTTATTCTGGCCGTCACTTCATGCAGTTGGTAATGAAGGGCCTTGGAGGGATGGATTCCCACATGATTTAATTAGTACCGTGCAGGAGCATGGGTACAACAAGACCCTACCCTTGGCTCACGGGTTCTATTGGCACCGGAGACGCTAACCGTGGGTAGCTGGGGGTCGCGTCTAGAGACCACCGCTGTAGGGTGTGAGTGTAGACTGCGGGGGCCACCTCACCGCTAGGCTTAGGACTTTGTGAACTATTGGATTTTTGGAAATGGAAATGTGTTTTTGTGAAATACGGAATTCAAAGTTATGGGTAAAAACCCAGGTGATAGAGCCCGGTCGTGATTGGTGCCGATGAATCTCCAACCCTTATCTCGGAGGGCGTTAAAATCCGATATTATATGCGGTACCGGTCAACTACATATATTGTTTGGCATTCTGCGTGTACATGCATTCATATGGTTGTAATAATTTGTTTGATAACTTGTTTGTCAGTATGGTATGAGGGATAGCTAACTAAGCTCTTGTAGCTTATTCCCCAATAGTCTTTCTTTTGCAGGTTTACATACGATGGGATTGGGATAAGTTTCGAGTGCTGAGGGCAAGATGAAGATATGTACATTAGTGTTAGGATTAGTTGAGATTTTTATAGGTAATACATAAACACTCTTGTAGAAAACATTCACATGTTACAATTTAATATAATTTAATTCTACCTGCAGTTTTATAATGTTGGTAATCCTGTCTTATTATTTGGTAGGGGATACCGATTCTCTGCGGTTCTGAGGAACTGTGGAATATCGAACATTCATAGTTATTTATAATTATATATTATGTCATGTTACAATAAATTAATTACTTGAAAATCATTAATCTTAGTGATTTATTATTTAGAGTCTTGCAATATCTGACTTGCAAGACGGTTTTCATAGCATGGGTGTACACATGTTGTAGAAATTTTAGGTAATCCTACTAGGCCCCATTTAGGGTCTTGATAATCTTCCTTCCTCTCATCCTTCTAGCTACAGTTTAGCTTTAGTAAGCATTGATAGGCCTCGACTTGGATGTGGTTGAAGGTTGATTCCCATTACAGTTTATTTGGGATTGTATATTAAAAGTCATGTGATGAGTCATAAGTATAAGGAGCTAACCTATAACCTGCTACAGGGTATCAGTGATGCCCTGGTATAGGCACGATTGAGTATAGGTGGAGTTTATGATCCAAGAAAATCAAAAGTTCTAAGTTAAGAGATCTAACTCTCATACTTATTCATTATGTGATGGTGAGAAGCATTACTAAAAGGAGATATAGTAATGAAGTTGTGAATGAGAGGGACATCTTGTATTTACATAGCATAGCTAAGAGACGCTTAGTAAACTTAGGCATTAAGATGGCATTCTTTTTCAAGAGCTAGGCAGTTGAGTGCCATTATAGGCATATTTTTATAAGTCCCTTTATCATTAGACTTGTAAAGAGCATAGCTGCTTTTTATGATCTTCGACATATGCAGGTACTTAAATGCCTTTCCTTGATGAGCTACGAATCAATCAAGGATATGAAGCTCTTACCACCACTAGAAGACCCATTACTTGAGCCATCTAGAGAGGCGACATTGTCTTCTTCTCAATTGCAGCCTGGATCATCCTCTTCAGTAATTGTTTAGAACAAGAGGATAGTAAGAAAATCACTGAAGACATAGAAAACTTTGTCACATTAGGTATAGTACATGAGGCTAAGGTAAATGCACTCTTGGCTCACCATGGCATCCAAGCACCACTATCACCATCACTACCAGCATTCGATTCAAATGAAGAGATTAAGGAAGAGGAGATTAAGGAGGAAGACAATGAAGAGGAAGACAGTGAAGATATGGAGGAAGATGATGAGTGATTTCTTTATTATTTTTAGTTTTCTTTTTAAAAGACTTTGTTTAATTTCTTCTTATTTGGATGACTGTAACTTCTTAACTTATGCACTTTTGCCTTTTCTTTTTGGATAACTATTTAACTTTTCATGATTTGTAAGTTTTGCACGACTAACTTTATGATACACAAATTAATAAGTTCGATTATTTAGTTTTATTTTGTTTAGTTAACTTCTTCTTTTTCATTATATAGCTAGTTCACTTTAGTGATACAAAGAAAACTTCAAATGTAATTTGCTCAATGGAATTTGGAATTGAAACTTTAGAAATTTTCAAACATCAACCTAATTTCTTTTTCTCTTTCTTCCATTTTGTTTTGATTTATGTTGCTATAATATACACTAAGGACAATGTGTCATGCCATAAATCCGAGTAGTTGTAACATTCTCGCAGTATAAACCAATCTAAACTAGGAGCTATCCACCTTAGCTACTAATGTAGGTATAGTCTATACAAGATAATCGACAACTCAACTAGTTTTGAAGCAATCAAATGGGCACTTGTAATACATAATACCTATGGAGCGGTTCTTTAGAAAGTATATTTTCTCATATCATAGATAGTTCAGAGCTGTTACATAACTTTATATATATCATAAGCTTGAAAGTTTCCAAAAGTACTATACCACTCTACAGGAAGCCTTCATTTCATATGATAAATATATCAGTGAGCTAATAAAAACTATAAGGCCTTCCAAGAAGACCTTATAATTTTCCCATGAAAGAAAAACAACAAAACAAAAGGAGAAGTGATCCATTTATCAGTCTTCACATCTTTACTCCCCGACCTGTTGGCACTAACCTATGGATGATTGTAATGTGGCATCTTTGGGCACTAATCTACACCTGCAAAATAGTTTATTGGGATGTGAGCACAACTGGCTTAATAAGATGGGATAAAGTCACAAGAGTACATAAATAATCATGGTTATCAACTCATTAATTAGATGCAAATGTAACAACCAAATGATAAGTCATCGTACAATGTTTAACTGGTCTATTGTGAAGTTAGAGAAATTACATCCGGTCTAACTTGAATCGAGGAGTTTCAACATGACACTATTAGACCAAATCCGAGCTAGTGTATTAAAGAACACATTCCTTCCCAAACAACATTTGAACTACGGTTACTAACCTTACCGCATCCTTTTAATCTATTACTTGGTACAACAAAGGATATGAAAATGACCATTTTTGTTATCCTGATTGAAATGTCAGTATTCGATTTGAAAACCTAATCATTACCCTTATTTTGTTGTCATGAATGTTAAGTTAGATCTTACTCGAGTTAGGATTAGTCCAGATTATTGGATGAGCAACCAAGTTCAAAAAACACTAGATATAATATATTCACTCAAAAAACAATACTCAGAGATCATCTCCCAATCACAAATCAGTATCATACGCACACACACATATAATCTAGCTACAATCATAAATAAGTGCTCTTAATTCTTTAAGTATTCTAAAATGATACTCCCACATGCCATGAAGTATCGATCCCAACTTACCTGATTTCATGTGAGCTAGTCTTGCTTCTCGTGCTCAATCCCTTCACAAGCTCCTAATATTTAATATAAATACTTTAGTTTTTGTCAAATAAAAGGTATATGATCTAGTTTTGACATTTATTGTAGACACTCCATTTTTTTATTTTATTTTTCAAATAATAAAGAAAAGGCCCTAATTTAGAAAAGAACAAAAAAATGAATAGTTTAAAAGATTTAAAAAAAATTTTGAAAAATAAGAAAAACACAAAAAAAATAGAAAGATGGAGAAAATACAATAGAAAAGAAGGAAAAAAAAAAGTATAGGATTTTAGGAAAATAATGGTTAATGGGTCTCATTTGTAGGGCTTTTCGGTTTTTCAAAGTCAAAGGGTTTAATTGGAAGTCAAATAGGTATATATAATTTGGTAGAATTACGGTTTTAGGTAAGAATAAGTATTTTTATCTTTTAAATGAGGTTTGGCCCACTTATTTTGAAATATTGTGAAAATATATAATTTAAGTTGATTATAGCATTCAACAATGTTTCAAGTGGACTTCAATTAACTATTTTGTGAGCAAATGAAATTTTAAGCAAAATTAAACACTGAACCAAGTCAAGTTGGTAATTCTATCAAATTGGTTTATCTTCGAAAATAATATCTCATATGTGCCTTGGAGACTCGACAATAGCACATGTGGAAAAATTAATTTTCCAGGTCTCAAAAGGCTTGGGCCAATTTTTAAGTCTCGAAGTTTATTGGGCGCTTTATTAAATTTGGCCTTGAATAGGATATATAGTTTTTTCCGCTTAAACTGATAAACAAATTCGATCCAGTGGTCCGCAGACCCAAGTGATGCAATTTGGTTGGTTATTGATCAAGTCAACGCCAACTTCATTTCCTTCCTCCTGGACAAGCCTGAAAGCTTATAGACATGGAAAATGCTCGCATGACTAGATCTTTTTTTTTTTTTTTCCCAATTTAACTTGTTTACTGGCCAAATTTGACCAAATAAAATGCACATTTTGTATTAAAGCACCAAGTGGTGCAATTTGGTTGGTTATTGACCAAGTTAATGCCAACTTCATTTCCTTCCTCCTGGACAAGCTCAAAAGCTTACATACATGGAAAGGAAAATGCCTGCACGTCCCAATCTTTTTTTTTTTTTTTTTTGCTAGATTTAACTAATTTTTCGGCCAAATTTGACCAAATAAAATGCGGGATTCAATAGAGCGCACGGCGTACTTTGTATTTAGACTCAAATTTTGTTTAGAAATATGAGTTTTGCGGATCAAATCGAACTTTGAAAATGAAAAAAAAAAAAGAAAAAACAAAACAAAACAAATAACGCGTTTCACAACTAGGAAAGTCAAGCATTTCTGAAAAGAATCGAAGCTTCCAAGCCTTGATTAAGCAACTCCGTATCTCCTCTGTATGTAAGCTAGCCCCGAATTGAATTATTTCCTTATGAAAATGGAATCTTCGGGCATTAAAGAATCACAGCCGTGTTGCTTGATCAAGCCATTGATGGCCTCTCTATGTGTAGTTCGAGCTCTACAAGTATAAATAGGGGCTCATGCCACTCATTTCAGCAAGAATCTCCACTCAAAACCACTTGTCAAAGCATACCCACTCGTTTTCTCTATCTACTTACGAGAACTCTCTAGAACCACTACTTTACGGTGGTTTTCGAGTAAAACGAAGGCCTCCACAGAGTTCTCCATACAACAAAACCCTAGAAATCATCCTTAGTTTGTGCCAAACCACCACCATTTGAACTTTATGAGTTGTTTCTCTCTCTAGCACTAACCGGCCGCCACGAACTACCACTCACACCACACTTCACGGTGAGGCACTACCACTATTAGCATTTTCGACCTTGTAAAGCTCATGGAAGTAATCTTTCCCGTTTGAAACGGTATGTAGATCGTTTGGGAACACCTTCAATTATTGGCACTTTTACTTTCTCATCCCCTTTGCACACCCCACATGTGCGACCCGATTCGTGCCCATTGGCCTGGACTCGACGGACCCTACTCTAATGGACCCGCGACTTGCCTCCTGGTTCGGCCTTCTTTGCTTTTTTTTCATTGTTTTTTTTTTTTAGTTTTTTTGTCTACTTGTTTTACGAGTTATTTAAAAAAAAGAAAAAAAAAATAAAAAATAAAATAAAATAAATAAATAAAGAGTTAAAATATTTTTCATATTGATTTTTTTTTTACAATTTTTTCTCTTTTTCTCTCCTTAATAAAAAATGGAAAAAAAAAGGGGAAATTGATTTTAAAAAAAATTACTTAGAAACTTGGTTTTCAAAATGAAGTTTATCATTTAGAATAATCTTTTTTCCAAATGAAGTAAATCAACCTTTTTTTTTTTTCAAAATTAGTCTTTCTTTTAGAATTTAAAAATAAAAAATAAAAACACTAAATTAGGGCCTTGTTTTTAGAATCTTCCTTAAATAAAAACAATATGGATAAAACATAAACTTAACTATTTTCCAAAATAAAAAAATCAACCTACTAAAGTTTTCGAGAATGAACTATGAAAATTTGATTTCAAATAACAAGTATGTAGGTACCCATAAGTGATTACGAGGTGACTTAAAATATAACAAAAAAAAAATATTTTTCCCCTTTGAATATTTTTTCTCTTTTTTCTTTAACTTTCTTCCATATGTAGATAATTATAATTTTATTTTTTCATTTACCTATAAATATAAGCTCCTTCCCTTAAGTTAGATGGGTAATTTTGAAATGTAAACTTAAATTTGAAAATAAGTAGTACCTATTAGGATTCAATAGACTAGCCTCTAAACTCGAAAAGTCTGGTTTCTTGAAATCTTTTCCAAAAAGTTTTCAATTATATAGGGTAGTGGCTAAATTAGAATCATTCACCTAATTGGTTTTTATTTAATCACCTTTTTTAGTTTTATTAGGTGCCGACTCGAAAATGTTTTCAAAATAAAGAGACTGGGTTTTCTTTAATTTTAGTCAAGGGTTTAAACTAAAAAGGTATAGAGTTTAGTATAAATCAAATGAAGAAAAATGAGAAAATCGAAAATTTAAGCTTAACATTTACTATATAGTTTTGATTTAGTTTAGGCAAGTTTATTATGTCTTTGTTATGTTTTAGCTTGTTACTGAAATCTCTAAATAAATATCTAAACAATAGTGTTATTACAATTTTTGTTCTAAAACCCTCTGAAGAAATATCTAAAAACAACTCTATTAATTAGGAACTCTCTGAAGAAGTATTTAAAAATAGTCTTACTAATTAGGAACTCTCTGATGAACCATCTAATGCTATATTAGTTAAGTATTTCATATTAGGCAACCTTTTGATCAAATCTCTAAACCTACAATTAACTCATTCTTTTAACATACTAACCTTTTAAAGAACTCTCTTAACAAGTGTAGAGTACTAAGCTAAACTCAAGACAGTGAGGGGGGCATAGGGAAGGGGTAAGTTCTAAGGATAAATTGCATCTCTTTTCAAAATTAAGCACTAAATGTAACAATAAGTATGATTACAATAATGCTAAAATAACAATAAATATGGAAATTAAAAGAGATAAGAATAAAGAAAATCAAGTTCGGATATAATATGGAGTTCGGACCGCCTCCTATTCTCCATTGACCCACAAATACCTCCAATTGAAGACTCCACACTATTTTATTAATCTCACAAAATAATACTCAAAGAGTTACATAAGTTTTCACAACCACTATTATACATAATGATCTCAAGTGTAGTATCTTTCTCTTTAAAGATTGTAAATACAAGAATTGATAAGGATCAATGGTAGTAGATCTCAAAAACTCAGAATGAGTCGAATGGGTATGATAGGCAGGAAGTGAAATGGTTAATTTTGATAATGAATGTGAATGGATATCACGCACCAAGACACAAACACTATCAAGGGTTTAAGCTTGAAGTAGGGTTCGTTACAACTCACGAACACCAAATGTCGCTCGAGATTCAAATGAGAGTTAGATATAACTCACTAACCGGTTCAAATGAGAGGTTCATCACAATCTTAAGGTTAAGATTAATAAGAACATAGGAGAGATTAAAGTGTTTGATTTACACTTGATAATTTGACAATGCTAGCTCAATATTAGCTTTACTTAAAAAAGAGGAAAAATTCCAAAACGCAAGAATATACTTTTCTGTCTATTGACATCCACTTTAATGTTTATAGATGTTGTCATTTATAGTAAGTCCTAAACGCTAGTGGAAAAACTATAAATAATATATAAGACCTTAAACCCTAAAGAATTAGGCTCATAAATACAATAAAGGAAAACATGTACAAGAATGCAAAACTGTGCGTTTTACAGGGGAAGTTGATATGCAGTCACTCAGCATATCCTAAAAGGAGTAGTATTCGAACCGGACGAGGTTGACAATTAGGTGTACAAGCCCAGGAAGGAGTTGTTAAAGTCTTGCATAGCTTGGCTAGAACACTAGAGAGGTCAGCCTACAATTGTCGAGTTCTAGAGTTAGATGGTACTAGTCTTTTCATGCCATGCCAAATAGATCCCACTCTCGGCAACCTAGTCTCTCGACTACTCAATGGACAATAAACTTGTTGTCAAGTGGTTATTTTTCTTCCTCTTATCTGTCTGGCTTCAACTCAGCTTCAATAAGCATTGATTAGCCTTGGCCTTAAACGGGTCTACCTCGGTTTGGATGTTGTAAACCCTTAAAATTTTCGATCTAGCTTTTAAAATAGATTCGTTTATGTTAGATAATTTAGAAGTTGACAAGGTTAATAAAAGTGAAAACCCTAAAAGAATTAATCAATCGGGTAAAAAACTTTTCTACCCTAAATGTATCTTAATATTAAAGATTTCATTCAAAAGTGATAAAAACCCTAAAATGATAACCTTAAAGACATATGTGCACTAGTTCATCATAATGTACCCTAAAGCCCTAATTGATAATATAATCCTTGTATTTTGCCAAATCATTAGTAAAAGGTTAGAGATGACTTTCATTCATATATATAGGTTTTGAATCCTTAAGTAGTCCATTAGAAACTAAGATAATGAATCATGGATTACATTTATCTCCTAAGTATATGATTAAGATAGTATTATATAGAGTTAGAGGTATAGTTGAAGATTAGGTTAAATATAGTAAACCTTAATACCCTAAATGATATTGTTCATCTTAATTATACTAAGTAGCTTATCAAATGATGCATATAGGATATAAATACCTAATGGAAGGTTTCATTATCTATTTTTACTAATCACTTCTTATTTCCTTTCATTTCCTTAATCTTTCTCCAAATTTTTCCTAATTAGTTCATTATGTACACAAAGGAATATTTATTTTTTTGAAAGTTGACTAAGTCAACACATGTTGACTAAAGTCAACAATTTAAAAAGTCAACAAAAGACACTAATGCATAAGGAAAAATATCTTAGCACCTAATGATTTCTTTTCTTTTCTTTCTTTTGGTTTTTCTTTCTTCCCTTCCCTTTTATTGCCATCCATTCATTTCTCCTTCTAGACCCCACCATTTCCTTTCTTCCACAATCAAAACAAAACAAAAAGCCCCTCTATTGTCGTGAGCTTCCCTTCCCCATTTCACTTTCATCAATTCTCCTTTTGTCTCCTTAATTCCAACACAAACTAAGGTATGTAATTAAGTTACTTTATGTTGCTTTCTATTATTCATTAGTAGGTAATTAGGTATATTAGATAAATAGACATATGTTATGTATGATCTTGTAGATTAGGACATAAAGTTCTCATCTTTAAGTGTAGGAAGTTAGGAATCATGAAGAAGAGGAAATGAATACATGTGTATGTGCTCTTAAGTATGTGTACATAAGGAAATACCAAAAGAATACTTATATGAGAATCTTTGTACATGGGTATTTACCATGTATATAACCTAAATTAAGATAAAACCTAACTATACTAAATACACACTTAAAAACACAAAAGAATGGAATTAGGAAGATTTTCTTAAGAGGAAAATTAAGCATACCAAATTATACAAAAATATGTATATGATCGTATAGGTATATGAATATGTATACAAGTATAAATACGGTATAAGTATAAGTATATATTTAAGTATACTAGTATACATATAAGTATAGTAAAGGTATATGTACATAGTAGTTTAATTGAAGTGTACATAAGACATTAAGACATTAAGACATTACATAAGTATGAGGTAAGGCTTATGTAATTAAATGATGAAGTAAGCAATGAGGTAATCAAAAGATGACATAAGCAATGACATAAGCGAATGATGATGTAAGCGATGACATAAGTATAGGTTTAGAAAATGAGAAAATAAGAAGAGTATATAATAATTAGGTACCTAAATTAGTAAACCCTAAGACACTTTCTAAATTGGATTATACTTAATTAAGTACATGAATTAGCAACAGCAAAGTAAAATTCTTTAAGTATAAGAATTTAAGGGTTAACTAAATCATTAAGTATAAATAAATGATATAAATATGAGTAATAAGATTAATTAAGTTTCTATAATTAAAATTTCTATAAATTTAGTCCATATCGTAAAACACGAGTCTTAATCTCCAAAACGGACATTACCGTGTGAACGTACGTCTAAAAACGATGAAAAACGATTATAAATTCGTAAATATTGAAAATAGAATGAAAAAGTTACGTACGATTAGCAATTAGGTTTAATTGAATAAGGGCTCATAGTAATCTAAGTAAAATTAGGTAGATAGATATCCAGAACCATTAGTTGAGTCAACTACTTATTATCCTTGTTATCTCGTAATGATTAGGCGATTCCGACGAGGGCGAAGATCTTCCGATTGGTTATTACAACTAGAGCGAGTCGTCATAATCAAGTATGTACTCCCGATGACTCTATACTTATTTGTGCTTGTAGTTAGTGCACTTAAATTGAATATCAATAACTTGATGCATGGGGTTTCCAGATATGCGTGTACTTGATATTGATTGATTGTTGTAAGAAATATTGTTAAATATGATAATTGATGATTTGATGGTATGATTAATTTTTATATGATTTGGATGGTTTGTTGATATTGATTGATCGCCTCATAATTTTACTTAATTATATTTGGCTTATCCTAAATTAAAAGGGTCATGCATTATCCATGCATCGCATTACTTATTTCGACCGTCACCTCATGCGATTGGTAATGAGGGGCCTTGGAGGGATGGATTCCTACATGATTTGATTAGTACAGTATAGGAGCATTGGTACAACAAGACCTTACCCTTGGCTCGCGAGTTCTATTGGCGCTGGAGACGCTAATCGTAAGTGGCTGGGGGTCGCGTCTAGAGACTACTGTTATAAGATGTAAGTGTGGACTGTGGGGGCTACCTCACCGCTAGGCCTGGGATTTTGTATACTATTAGACAACTTAGAAATGGAAATATATTTCTTTACGAAATATGATATTCAAAGTTATGGGTAAAAACCCAAGTGTTAGAGCCTAGTCGTGATTGGTGCTGATGAATCTCCAACCCTTATCTCGGAGGGCATTAAAATCCAATATTATATGTAGTACTGGTCAACTGCATATATTGTTTAGCATTCTGCGTATGCATACATTCATATGGCTGTAACAATTTGTTTAATAACTTGTTTGCTAGTATGGTATGAGAGATAGCTCATTACGCTCTTGTAGCTTATTCCCCAATAGTCTTTCCTTTGTAGATTTACATACGATGGGATTGGGATAAGTCTCGAGCGCTGAGTGTGAGATGAAGATATGTACATTAGTGTTAAAATTAGTTGAGATTTTTATAGGTGATACATAAACACTCTTTGTAGAAAATATTCACATGTTAGAATTTAATATAATTTAATTCTTCCTACAATTTTATAATGTTAGCATGTCCTGTCCTATTATTTGGTAGGGGATACTGGTTCTCTACGGTTTTGAGGAACTGTGGGATATTGGACATCCATATTTATTTATAATTATATATTATGTCATGTTACAATAAATTAATTACTTGAAAATCATTAATCTTAGTGATTTATTATTTAGAGTCTTGCAATTTTTAACTTACAAGACGGTTTTCATATCATGAGTACATACATGTTATAGAAATTTTAGGCAATCTTACTAAGCCCCCTGTAGGGTCCTGACAAATGTAGTTGGAGGTTAATTCCCATCAATTACTGTAGGTCTAAAAGGAAGTCATCCTCGACGTTAAGCATTGAGCACAAGCCAAAATGCCAAATAAACTCCTTTTCCCTCTTCACTTCACCATAGGTGCCAAGTTTCTTTAGATTTCCTCAATGCTCAGAGGGGTCAAGCAGTAGCTCTTCCCATCCTTTCGAATAGTGCAAGTGTTGAGGAAGCCATCATCGATCACTTTTTAATCATACTCCCATGGTTGGCCAAGAAGTAAATTTGCAGTATTCATAGGGACTACGTCAAACTCAATCTCATCCTCTTACTACCCTGCCTTGAATGCTATTTGAGCTCTCTTATGTACATAGACCATACCCTTATCATCAAACCACTTCAATCCATAAGGTCGAGGATGCGGGTAGGTCAGCAATTTCATCTTTTCTACTAACTTGAAAGAAATGATGTTGGTGCAGCTACCTCCATCAACAACTAGGGAACAAGTCTTCCCATTCACTAGGCACCGCATATGAAATAAATTTTTGCTTTGTTTAGGATCTGCCTCTAGGCTAACTCGTGTTGCCATAGCTAAGAGTTTATCTAAGTCCTTAGCATAGACATCTTCTTTTATCAACTAGTCTTGCGAACTCTTATCACTTTGACTCTCGATTTGAGCCTCGGGCCCTTTACCCTTCAAGGCCATAATCCTCTTATTTAGGCATTGGGACATAATGTGTCTATAACCTAAGCATGTGAAGCATTTCACATCTTGGGCCTTATTGCTGGGTGCCTTTTCTTTCTCGGCATAGACTGGTCCACTCAACTTTCCTTTCTCCATCCCTTTCTCTAGCCCTTTTCTCTTAGCATACCTCTCATGTTTGGGGTTGCCTTGTTGAGGTCGACTACTTGGCTTCTGATGCCTTCTCCTCCCCTATCTCTCTACTTTTAATGCCAAATTGATTAGCTTGTCCAGAGAGTTGAACAGCTAAAACTCAATTATGTTGGCAATATCATCTTAGAAACCACTTAGGAACCTAGCAATGGTACGATCCTGTGGCTCAGGGATCTCACATCTCGTCATTAAGGTCTCAAACTTCTACAAATACTCTTCAATAGTATTTCGACCTTATCTCAGGTGCTGGAACACATGGAGCATTTCTTGCTTGAAGTAGGTTGGCACAAAGCATTGATTCATCAATCATTCATAAGCCTTTAAGTTCTGATCTACTCCTTTCCTTCAACATCTCATTTGGTAACCAGTTTATCCCACCAAAGGCTTGCATACTCAATAAGGGATAATGAAGCTAGCTTAACCTTTGTTCGATCATTACACTCGTAGCACTTGAACAACTTCTTGACTCGAGGAACCCAATCAAGGAACTCTTCAAGTCGGCTACTTCTACTGAAGGTCAGCAACTTAAGCTTTATATTATTAAGTCCTTAGCCAGGTGCTTGGGGTTCATCCCTTCCATTCCTAGCAGGTCGATTCACCTTGGATCGACCACTTTTATTGGAGCTCTGCTTAGCCATGTCCCTTCTTAACCTTGGCTCTCTTCTTTAAGCTTCTTGATTTACTTTGGAGTCAACACTCCTTTTATTTCTTCTTCTTGGCATAGGTTGGTTTTGTCTCCTTCTCTACTCAGCAGCTCTTTTCGGCTATCGCTCGTCATGATCAAGTCCATTAGAGCCACTCCTACTAGTGGGTGTCCGTTCCATTCTTTCTTCTCGGCCATTACGTTTGCGACCCCTGACTAAACCAGTGAGTTCTTAAATAGAGTCAATGAGATTTTGAGTTTGATACTCCAAGTTGTCAACATGTCTCCTTAAGCTTCCATGGGGGCTATCACCACTATTGTTAACATTATCTTCCAATATTCTTGTTCGTACAATAATTTTCTAGAAAATTAAGCAAACACGTTTTACAACAAAATCACTACAACAATTGGAATCAATTACTAAAATTACTATTACTCGACTTAATCAGTACAATACTATAACTACTAAAACACGAGCACATTACACTATAGAATGACAACTAATAGAAATGTCTAAACCATGAATCAAACTTTAAAGAATCACTAGCACACGTATCTCCCCAAAGCTTTGATACCAAAAGATGATAAGGATCAATGACAACAGGTTTCGAAAACCCAGAATAGGTATGATGGATAGGAAGTGAAATAGTTAATTTTGACTGTGAATGTGAATGGATATCACACACCAAGATACAAACACTATCAAGGGTTTGAGCTTGAAGTAGGGTTCGATACAACCCACAAACACTAAATGTTGCTCAGAATTCAAATGAAGGTTAAATGCAACTCACTAACCAATTCAAATGAGAGGTTCACCGCAATCTTAGGTTCAAGATTGATAAGAACATGGGAGAGATAAAAGATTTCGATCTACACTCAATAATTCAACAATGCTAGCTCAAGAGTAGCCTTGCTCAAAAAAGAGAAAAGATTCCAAAACACAAGAATGTATTTTTTTATCTATTGATGTCCTCTTTGATGTTTATAGATGTTGCTATTTATAGTAAGTCCTAAACCCTAGTGGCAAAACTGTTAATAATATACAAGACCTTAAACCCTAAAGAATTGGGCCCATAAATAAAGTAAAGGAAAACATGTAGAAGAATACAAAACTGTGTGTTTTACAAGGAAAGTTAAGATGCAGTCATTCGGCATGTCTTAGAAGGAGTAGTAGTTATCAATTGAGGATAGCCTAGTTGTGGCAAACACCGTATATTGTACGAAGAACCCCTGATTGGTTACCTTTCCAATCATGAACTCTTCATACAATATACAAGACTCTATAACTACTAGTTTCTCAAGAACATACAGATCCATATGATATCATCACATAAACATATTTATATAAAATTTAAACTACAAAATTTACAATACACAGTAATTCAGTATATCTAAGTTTATATTATTGGTAAAACAAAAGTGCGTAAGTAAAAGTCTACATAATCCATTCTCTCTCGATACACTGGAAGGCTCGCTCTTGCCCAAGTCCCTAAACTAACCTATAGCATCCCTTGGCCAGCTTAACGAATAAGTTATCCTATAACAAAAGTCTAAGGGGGTATAAGCCTAAGCTTAGTGAGCAAAACCTTTAGCCACACCACAAATAAGACATAAAATACATTATATTCACGCATATGAATGAATGATTAAATAGAATGCCAATCAATACGTATAGTTAACTAGTCCATACACGTAACTTAGATTTAACACCCTCCGAAGTTAGGGTTAGAGTATACATAGTACTAATCAAATTCGGATATTATATTAGAACTTACTTTACTACGAAACTCTACGTTTCATACTTAAATCGAATAAGTCTTTTATTTTTATAAAAACTAAGTTCTAATATAATCATGAATGGGCTCCCACAGTTCATACTTACCCCTAAACGGAGGTTGCTAAACTTAACCCTTAGCCAAGCGGTTGGCACCTTTAATGCCTAGTATTCTCGTGGGCCAAGGTAAGGTCATTTTGTACGAGTGCACCATACAGAACCAATAAATTTATAATAACAACCCCCGAATGGCCTCTCTTTACCTTCGTGTGATGTGACGGTTGAAATCATGTCTATGCAATGCGTATTGATGCATGTACCAATTTCTTCTTATGAGCCGATTATAATTAAGTCCAATTATGATGTGACCATTTAATAGTACACATAATCAATTTCTATACTACCATGCAATAAACAAAGTATTATTTGTACTTAAAGTAAATCCACAACTCAGCACGTAATAACATATATAAGCATTTCCTGACCCCATACAACAGTCAATTAATAATAACATTTAAGTCCACTATCTACAATTACATACAAGCATGGAATCATAGGGTAAATACTCACTCGACCATAACGATTCGCTCTAGTTGTAATAATCAATCGGGAGATCCTCGCCCGTGTCAAGATCACCCCATCATTACGATATAATAATGGTAGTAAGCAATTGAATTAACTAGTTAGTCTAGGTCTCTATTTACCTAATTCTACTTAGATTACTATTAATTTTTATCCGATTAGACTTTATCGCTAATAGTATATAACTTTTTCGTTCTATTTCTGATATTTATGAATTTATAGAGTTTTTCATCATTTTCGATTGCACGTTCACATGGTGATATCCGTTTTAGACGTTAACACCCGTATTTTACAATATGGACTAAGTTTATGGAAATTTTAACTATTGAAGCTTAATTATTCTTATTGCTTATATTTATACCTTATCTTTGTACTTAATGATTTAATTAGCTCTTAGATTCTTATACTTAGAGAATTTTACCTCGATATCACTAATTTATGTACTTAATTAAGTTTAATCCAATTTAAGAAATGTATTAGGGTTTACTAATTTATATACCTAATTCTTATGTACTCTTCTTATTTCTTATTTTATAAACTTATGCTTGTATCATTACTTATATCATCAATTGCTTGTATCATTACTTATGTCATCATTTGCTTATGTCATGGCTTATATCATCATGTGATTACATCATTACTTACATCATCCTTTGCTTACATAAGCTTTACCTCATGCCTAAGTGTCTTATGTATAAATACATATGTTAAGTTTATACTTATACCTTTACTCTACTTGTATGTACACTAGTATACTCATATGTATACTTATACTTATATCATATTTATACTTGTACATATACCCATATATACATATGGTCACATACGTATTTTTATACGAATTTCGTATGCCTAAAATTCTTCTTAAGAAATCTTCTCAAATTTCATTCTTTTTGTATTTTAAGGGTGTATTTAGCATGATATAGGTATGTATAGTTAGTATATGTCCTAGTTTAGGTTATGTACATAATAAATACTTATGCACAAAGATCTTTATACATGTATTTCTCTAGTATACCCTTATACCCTTATGTATATATACTTAAAGATATATACATATGCATCTTCTTCCACTTTATAAAGATTTCTACTCTTTAACATATAAAGATTGAAGCTTTAAGCCTTTTTCAACATAGATGTATACAACACATAAACTATTCAAACTAACCTGCCTCTTCATCTAACTAGTAAATAATATGAAGCAATACATAATAACATAATAACATACCTTAGTTTGCTCTTGAAATATGGATGCACAGTTGGAAAATTAGGAAAAGTGAAAGGGAAAGGGAGGTCATGGTTATGGAGGTAGGATAAGGGACTTGATTTTATTTTGCTTTATGTTTGAAAAGAAGAAGAAAGTGGGGTCTAGAAGGGGACAAGGAGTGAATGGCAAAAATGGAAAAGAAAAGGAAAGAAAAAGCTAAAAGAAAAGAAAAGAGAAGAAATCATTAGAAGGAAGAGATATTTCTAAGGTGAAAGTGATATTTTGTTGACTTTTCCACATGTTGACTTGGTCAACTTTTTGACCTTGGTCAATATGTGTTGACTTGGTCAACTTTCCAAAAGTATATGCCATTTAGTATATATAATGTAGTAATTAAGGAAAATCAGGAAAAAAATTAAGAAAATAAGATATTTGGTGAATTGATTGGTAAAAATAGATGATGAGATCTTACTTTAGGTATTTATATCCTATATACATCATTTGGTAAGCTACTTAGTATAATTAGTATGAAATGTATTAATTAGGGTATTAAGGTTTACTACATGTAACCTAATCATCAACTAAACCCTTAACTCTAGGCAATACTATCCTAATTATATACTTAGAAGATAAATGTGATCTATGATACAATATCTTAGTTTCTAAGGGATTACTTTTGTATAATATGTATTTATGAATGATTGAAAGTTACCCTTAATCTTTTACCAATGATTTGGTATAATACTTATCACTTTCGAATGAAATCTTTAGTATTTGCATACATTTAGGGTAGAAAAATTTTATACACAATTGACTAATTATTTTAGAGTTTTCACTTTCATTAGCCTTGTTAACTCCTAAATTATCTAACATACTTAAGTCTACTTCAGAAGCTAGGTTGAAAAATGTAGGGGTTTACATCCTTCTCCCCTTCAAATAAGTTTTATCCTTAAAACTTGCATACTTAGTTTATCAAATAGATGCGGATATCGAAGCTTCACTTCGTCCTCCGCTTCCTAAGTAGCAGATTCTTGTTCATGATTTCTCCAAATGACTTTAACATATCTAATCTCTTTATTCCTCAATTTTTGCACTTTACTGTCTATGATCTCAATTGGATGTTCTTCATAAGTCAAATTTTCTTTTAACCTCACTGGTTCTAACTCAATGACTTGATCAGGATCAGGAATATGTCTTCTCAAAACAGATACATGAAATACATTATGGATCCCTAACAAATTAGGCGGTAAAGTCATTCGATAAGCCAACTTCCTAACTCGCTCTAGAATTTCAAAAGGTCTAATATATCTCGAGCTTAGTTTTCCTTGCATCCTCATATAATGAATACTCTTGATTGGTTTCACTTTGAGATACACATGATCTCCTGCTTGAAACTCCAACTCTCTTCTTTTCGAGTCAACCCAGCTTTTCTGTCTATCTTGTGCTTCCTTCATTTTCTGCTTGATTACAGTAATTTTCTCAATTGTTTCTTGTACCAACCCTGGACCTAACATTACTTTCTCCACATCATCCCAAAATAAGGGTGATCTACACCTTCATCCATATAGAGCTTCATATGGAGGCATTTGAATGGTTAAGTGATAACTGTTGTTATAGGCAAACTCAATCAATGGTAGATGAGAATCCCAATTTCCTTTAAATTCCATGATACAGGCCCTCAACATATCTTCTAGTGTCTGTATGGTTCTCTTTGTTTGTCCATCAGTTTGTAGGTGGTATGCTGTACTGAACTGCAACTTCGTCCCCATAACTTTTTATAGACTGGTCCAAAACTTGGATACAAATCAAGGATCTCTGTTTGACACAATTCCTACAGGTACTCCATGTAATTTCACTATCTCTCTTATGTAGATTCGAGTTAGCTTTTCTAAAGAAAAGGTTATGTTGATCGGTAGAAAATGTACTGATTTAGTGAGTCGATCAATAATGACCCAAATTGCATTATTTCCAGCAGTTGTTCTTAGTAAACTACTCACAAAATCCACAGATATTTTATCCCATTTCCATTCAGGAATAGGTAAGGGTTGTAACAATCCACTCGGTCTTTGGTGTTTAGCTTTTATTCTTTGATAAGTCTCACATTTTATTACATAATCCGCAACATCTTGCTTCATTCTATTCCACCAAAAGTTCTTTTTCAAATCTTGATATATTTTTGTTCCCCCTAGATGAACAGAATAACCAAAGGAGTGAGCTTCATTTAAGATCTCTTTTTGAAGCTCCAAATCATCAACTACACAGAATCTATCATTCATCCTTAATGCTCTATGTTTATCCACTCTGAAATTAGTATACTTCTCGAGTGCCATTTCTTCTTTTATCTAATTCAAAGTAAGATCATTTTGCTGCATTCTTCGAATTCTTTCTATCAAAGTTAGCTCAACCACTATGTTCGACAATTCTGCATCAACTTCATGCCAAGTGAATTCCAAATTCAATTTTTCAAATTCTTTGATCAATTCTTGTTGATTAGTAAGAAGAGATGCAACTTCAGCATGATTTTTCCTGCTTAGAGCATCAGCTACTACATTTACCTTACTTAGACAATAACTAATTCCCAAATCATAATCCTTGATCAACTCAAGCCATCTCCTTTGTCTCATATTCAACTCCTTTTGTGTAAACAAATACTTAAGACTCTTATGATCAGTATAAATTTCACATCTTTGTCTATACAAATAATGTTGCCAAATCTTAAATGCAAATACCATAGCCACAAGTTTTAAGTCATGCGCTGGATAATTCTGCTCATGTGGTCTCAATTGCCTAGAAGCATAAGTAATCACTTTCCCATTTTGCATCAGCACATAACCCAAACCATTCTTGGAAGCATCACTATTTATAGTGAAAGGTTCATCACTATTAGGCAACACAAGAATAGGAGCAGATACTAACCTCTTTTTCAGTTCTTGAAAACTCTTCTCTTGCCTTTCTGTCTATTCATACTTCAAATTCTTTTGAGTTAGTTGAGTAAAAGGCCTTGAGATTTTTGAAAAATCTTTAACAAACTTCCTGTAATATCTTACCAATCCAAGAAAACTTCGGATTTTAGTTATCGTTTCTGATTTTTTCCATTCTACAATGGCTTTAATCTTTTCTAGATCTACAGAAATACCTTTTCTTGTGATCACATGTCCAAGGAAAGATATCTCCTTTAACTAGAAGTCACATTTGGACAACTTTGCATACAACTTATACTCTCATAAAGTTTGTAATATTATCCTTAAGTTCTTCTCATGCTGCTCAAGAGTTGCAGGATAAACTAAAATGTCATCAATGAACATAATTACACACTTGTCCAATAATAACTTACATACACAGTTCATTAAATCCATAAAAGCAGCAGGTGCATTTGTTAAACCAAAAGGCATGACAAGGAACTCATAATGACCATACTGTGTCTGAAATGCTATCTTTGGTACATCTTCAGGTTTAATCCTCAATTGATGATATCCTGATCTTAGATCAATTCTAAAGAACACACTTGCACCATGCAACTAATCAAACAGATCATCAATTTGTGGAAGTGGGTATTTATTCTTGATGGTCACTTTATTAAGCTCTCAATAATCTATACAGAACCGCAATGATCTATCCTTTTTCTTAGCAAATAACACCCGTGCACCCTACGAAGAGACACTTGATCTTATGAACCCTTGATCTAACAATTCTTCTAATTGCTTTTTCAATTCCTTTAATTCAACTGGAGCCATTCTATAAGGAGGCTTTGAAATAGGTTCAGTTCCTAGTACCACATCAACAATAAAATCAATTTCTCTCTTCAGTGGCAACCTAGGTAACTCCTTAGGAAATACATTAGAAAAATCATTCACCACTCGTATTTCCTCCAATGTTGGCTTCCTTTGATCAACTTCCATTGCATTCACCAAACCATCATCAATAATTATCTCCATAACACTTAACTTCTACACATCTACTATAACTGAGTCTCCTTTAAATTCTGCTTGTACTCCATCAGAAACTTCAAACACTATTTTCTTTTCTTGACAATCAACATTAGCTTTGACATTAGTCATCCAATTCATCCCCAATTTTGCATCATATTTACCCATATCCAAGAGAATCATATCAGTCTTACTATCGACATCCTGAATCTGAAATAGACATCCTTTCACCATCTCTTTTGCAATTGCAACGCTTCCTGTAGGACTTTTCACACCAAAGTTGGATTTAGTAGCATTAGTAGTTAAGCCTACTCATTTCACCACTTCAGGTGATATAAAGGAATGCATAGCTCCCGTATCGAACAAAGTATAAATAGAATGTCCATCTATCTTAACATTCCTTGAATTATGACAAAAAGTTTTCTCCTTATACTTTTATTGTCATGAACTTATTTCTTAATTCTAAATACTTATTCTTATTATCATCCTACCATAACTTTACTTTATGTACTCAAATCTTAACAATACATAAAGAAATACTTAAAAATACATACCTACAATAAGCTCAACTCCTGCTATTTCCTTGGTTTCACCATAATCCTCTTGTTCTTCTCCATGAATGTCTTCATAAATCCAATCACTCTCCAAATTGTATACTCGAGCAGCATTAGCTGAAGCCGAATGAGTATTTCCCAAAGCTGGTCCTCTAACTATTTTCCCTAAACTCGGACGTCCAACAACTGGTGGTGATTGTTTAGCTGCTTGAGTAGTGACAGAAGTACACTGTGGACATATAGAAGAGAAATGTCCCACTTTGTTACAAATGTAGCATGTAATGGTATTTTTCTTTGGACAATCTGTCACCCGATACAAACTTTCACTATAGAAGAAACATTTTTCTTGGAGTTGTAGACATTTCCTAGGATAATGATTTCCTTTACATCTCCAGCATTTAACAACTCTGCCAACTACTTTCCTTTGAATAGGAATTTGGGGTTTCATAACCCTTCTATATTTGCTACTGCTGCTACTTCCAAGTCCTCCCGTTAAGAACACTTAAGAACTACACACTAAGTCTCACTTGTTTGATTGTAAGTAAAGAGTACAAGAGATAAATAGTAAGTAATAGGGCCTAGGAATTAAGAGAATGTCTTTTGATTACAGTAAAATGTCAGTTCTTGATTATCCTTGGTCAGGTTGTTGAGCGTTTATATCATCTCATTCAATTATTCTCATTATAGTGCATTAGATGCTCTAATGGCTAGTTGAAAAAAGTTTATTGTCATGATGATATCACATCCTTACCATCATATAGATAAGTAACATAATTGCCGGCAAGAACACTAACATGTGTACCAGTATGCTAGTAACTTGATTAGAAAGCTTTCCATCTTCTTTTCTAACCCAGTTCTCCGTCAAGCTAGTATGCTCTAGAGCCATAATGTCAGTATGTCAATTTTACTTGATCTTAGCTTTCAAATAAAGAACAACCACACTTCTACAATCTAACTTCAAAAAGGTTTATACATCATTTAAAAAGTTAAATATCTTGTAGAGTTGATTGTTATTCATAATCAATACACAAGATAATTGTTCTTTTCCAATTAACTCAATATAATCAAATAACAATATGTTTAATCATACACTTTTTATTTTGTTCTCATCAAAATCAAATGGTGAACCCTAATTTCAACAATTTCCCCCTTTTTGATGAGGACAAAATTCTTTTACATTGAAAGCTCCCCCTTAATTTAATATTCCCCCTCAAATAAGTAATCGATTTCAAGATATTTAGCAATTGAATAAGATTAAGGGAATGTTTGCAAAAAGAGAGTATTGATATGCTAGAGAACTAAGTCTCACTTCTTAATAACTTCACATATTAGATATATCAATCTTTTAATGAATCAAGATATGCCATAGTTATAAGATAAGTTCAATATCATCTTTTAAGCAACTGGAGGAGGAGGCTAGTGAGAGGAGCCTTCTGGAGGAGTAGCAACATGATCAGTAAGCTTATTAGAGATATCATGACCACTATTATTTCCTGATTCATCAGAAGATTTAATAAGTTCTGGTAGTTTGTGCTCAAAGCTAAGATCAAGAGGAGGAAAGGGTTTCTTTCTAACCCAATTATTGCTTGTCTTTTTGCAAACTCCTCGAAAAATATGAACCAATTCAAGGTGTTTCACTTAAGCTACCTGTGGAGGTGTAGGGAGCTAAACTCCATTACGAATTAAGAATTAGGTAACTAACTAGCGAAACCTGAGGAAAGCTTGAGAAGGGATGTTGGTGACATGCTTGAAGTGTTGAACCACAATACTAAAAAAATTGATTTTCTTGTTCATAAGAAGGTAATAGAAGATCTACAAATCTTGATATGTAACATTTGACTGTTGGCCTCATTGAGGACAATAATTGTGGATCATAATGTGGAGGAGAATTTTTGTCCTAAGATCAAGTCATACAACAGCAAAATTTTTTTACTTCCCCCCAATTTCCACTAACACCCTTATACCAAAAGACCCTTTCATAGAACTTACCATCATAAAAATTTACATTGACATAAGTTCCCCTAACAAAAGCCCCAATAAGATCACAAATATCCTTAGGATTGATGGTCAAAAGAGTGCCATAAACATAATTATATAATATTGTGCAGCGTAACTCATCACTAGGATTCATTTTCACCTTAGGCTAACCTTGATCATCTAAGGAATCAAACATATTGCAATAGAAATATTTGAGGGCATCATCATGTACCTCATTTGGAAGCCGAAGGATGTTTGAGACATGGTTAGTGTTGACTCCAGAAATGGCCAGAATGTGAAATTCATTAGGTAACTCTTATGGATAGAAGATGCCAGTGTCAACTTCCAAGTTTGTGAATTTCTCAAACCGTTGAGCATAATGACATATAAGAAAGAGATGGTAGTCATACACGAGGGGTGCAAGACTTGGTGGCATGGTGATTTGAAGTAAGTTAGGATGGGGGAGACATGGGAGATGAGAGGATAGTTAAGGAGAGTGTGTATGAGGGAAGCTGGGTTGATGGTAGAGGTATGAGGATGATTACGGCAGTGTGATAGTGGATGGGGGTTTTTGTAGAGAAAGAAAGTTGCATAAGAAGAAGAAGAGAGTGAGATGAGGTGAAGTGAGATGATGGATGAGTGATTGAGTGAGTTTGGAGATGATTGATGATAGAAAAATAGGATTTTGAAGGGTTAAAGATGGTGAATTGAAGAGTGAGAAAGTGGTTAAGGTTTGTGAGGAAAGGAAATAGGAGTTTGGGAAAGGTAATGAAGAGAGAGAAGGATTGGGCGCTTTTTTAAGTGGGCTTTTAATTGGGTTCATCGGCATGAAGGCAAGGAGGGTGCCATCATGACGGAATATTGAATAGAATCGATTCTAGGTTCTTGTTAAAAATAGTATATTGACATTACGGTGGTAAGAGGTCTTGTCATGTTGGTTCATTAAATAGAACTAATTTAAAAACCTTATTTTGTGGAGAATATTGGCATGCTGGTAAGGTGGAATGTCATCATATTGGCATTCTACAATTTTGCAGAAACTTGGTTTTTGTCCATTGCATAAGTTGCCAAGTAAAGTTTATTTTGATTGATTTAATGAGTGTTTCAACACCTTAAGTAAGTTTACTTGAGTTCATTAAGCCTTGAAAAACTTAAGTTTGAATCGGATAACTAAGATTAAGCCAAATCAAATCCTTGGAGCTATGTGGTTCATAACAAAGTGAGAGTGTGAAAAAAAGAGCAAATTATGTGCATAGGTAATAAGTTTTTGCACACCAACACTTCAAGCAAATTTCAAATATATAACTGAGCATGGTAGGAACAAATTATGGCTTTAAGGCTCTACAAATTGTAAAGTTACTTCTTGAGTTCCAAGAGCTAAAAATATAGAATGTAAGTATAATTAGAAATCAAGCAAGAGTACCAAATTAAAAGTAACTCAAGTTTTCATAACAAATCACTATTAGTAGTTCATATGGACATGATAGAGGCAACATCTGGTCAAGTAGTATTCAAATTGACACAATGAGCAAATTGCCTATCTAATAGCATAGAGAGCTTAATGGGGATCTTGATAGGTTAAATTTGCATCAAACCTATATTTGACAAGAATAACCACTCAACTATGATTTAATGATGAAATTAAACATATGAGAGCCCATTTTGGGCAGGGCAACTAATGCATGATGAAATTATGCATATATAAACTTAGATATTTATGAATGACTTTAAGTGTGCCCAAAATATATTAAATGTCATATATAGTGCATGAAATCTATATGATCATATTTTTTAGATCTCATAGTATGATATTTGCCGGTCAAACCACTTAGTATATCATTTTGCTCAAAAACACTATCTTGCTTCTTATGTGCTTAGCACTTATCTTGCATGATCATTCCTAATTCTCTTAATGTGCAAAATCTATCCTCACTCAAGGGTTTTGTGAAGATATGAGCTATTTGGTTGCTAGTATCAACAAATTCTGAGCATATATCATTGTTTTGCACATGATCATGGATAAAGTGATGCCTAATTTCTATATGCTTAGTCTTTAAGTGTTGAATTGGATTCTTTGGTAGGCTTATAGCATTGGTATTGTCACATATTATTGGGACATTAGTAAATTTTAGGTCATAATTATGCAAAGTTTGTTTCATCCATAAAGCTTGAGCACAACAATTACCGGTAGCCACATATTCAGCTTTGGCAGTTGAAAGTGCTATCAAGTTTTGTTTCTTTAAATACCATAACACTAGTGAGTTACTAAGAAAGTGACATGTATTACTTGTGCGTTTACGATCAACTTTGCAATTGGTGAAGTTGGTATTGGAGTATCCAACAAGATCAAATCCTCCATATTTTGCCATTTCATCGGTAAACGACTGAAGATAACCCTCAATCATGCATAAACATTTAGAATGCTTAAATGATCCCTTAGAAACTAAGATAATGAATCATAGATTACATTTATGTTTTAAGTATGTGATTAGGATAGTCTCACTTAGAGTTAGGGTTATAGTTGAAGATTAGGTTACATGTAGTGAACTTTAATACCCAAATTAGTACTTTTTGCACTTGTTATCCAAAGTAGTTTATCAAATGAGATATATAAGTTATAAAGACCTAAAGTAAGACCTCATCAACTATGTTTGCTAATCAATTCATCAAATACCTCATTTCCTCTTATTTCCTTCATTTTTCTCTTAATTTCCCTTAATCTCTACATTATGTACACAAAATTACATAAGCTTAAGGAGAGTTGACCAAGTCAACACATGTTGACCAAGGTCAAAATGTTGACCAAGTCAACACATGTTGACTAGTGTCAACACTTTGAAAAAGTCAACAAAAGACAATAAGAGATAAGGAAAAATATCTTAACTTCATGATGGCTTTTCTTTTCTTCCTTTTTGATTTTTTTCTCCTCCTTTTCTCTTCAATTGCCGTCTACAATTTCTCCCCTCTAGGTCCCACCATTTGCCTTCTTCCATAATGAAAAAAAAAAAGGAAACAAAACATAAATCCCCCTCTATTGCCGTGAGCTTCCATCTTCCATTTCACCTTCAACATCTTCCTTTTTGTCTCCTTAATTTCAACATAAGCAAAGGTATGTATCTAAGTTACTTTATCTTGTTTTATCTTCTTCATTACTTAGTTAATTAGGTAGATTAAATAAGTAATTATGTGTTTAGTGTTGTCTTGAAGAAGAGGGAGCAAAGTTCCCATCTTTAAGTGTAGAAATCTAGGAATTATGAAAAAGAAGAAAGGAAAACATGAATATGTGCTCAAAGAATATGTACATGAGGTAAACCGAAAAGAAGGGAAGCATGAGGAGCATGGTACATGAGTATTTTCCATGTACATAACCTAAATTAAAACAAAACCTAACCATACATACTTATACTACACTAATTACACACTTAAGAACACAAAAGAATGGAATTAGGAAGCTTTTCTTAAGGAAAAGATTAGGCATACGAATTTTTGTATAAAAATACGTATATGACCGTATAGGTATATGAGTATGTATACAAGTATAAATACGGTATAAGTATAAGTACATGTATAAGTACATGTATAAGTATATGTTTAAGTATACTAGTATACATATAAGTATAGTAGAGGTATATGTACATAGTAGTTTAATTAAAGTATACATAAGATATTAAGACATGACATAAGCATGAGGTGAAGCTTAGGTAATTAAATGATGAGGTGAGTGATGAGGTAAGCACATGATGACATAAGTCATTACATAAGCAAAAGATGACATAAGCAATGACATAAGCAAATGATGATGTAAGCATGACATAAGCATAGATTATAAACTAAGAAAAGAAGAAGAGTGTATCATAATTAGAATCCTAAATTAGTAAACCCTAATACACTTTCTAAATTGGATCATACTTAATTAAGTACATGAATTAGTAATAGTAAAGTAAAATCCTCTAAGTATAAGGATTTAAGGGTTAACTAACTCATTAAGTATAAATAAAAGATATAAATATAAGTAATAAGAGCAATTAAGTTTTCATAGTTAAAATTTCTCTAAATTTAGTTCATATCGTAAAACACGAGTCTTAACGTCCAAAACGGATATCACTGCGTGAACGTGTGTCCGAAAACGATGAAAAACGACTATAAGTTTGCAAATATCGGAATCAGAACAAAAAAATTACAAAATACATAAAGGAAGCCTCATACCTTACCAATATAAGAAAATAGCTACTATTAATCTCATGGAGCATGGTAGCCCTATACATATTATACTCGGGTTATATTGGAGGAAACTAGGCAAACTACAATAGACTTTTAGTTGACTAAGGGGTCTGAATTCTCAAAACACTTATAAGGTTTACCATTTTGATTTAGGCGTTCGATATCGAGTCTTAGAAAACCTAAAGGCTTGGAGAATGAGCAATAATCCAGGTGAGGGAGTTTTGATGACCTGCTACTTGCTTGTGTGTGTTATTTGTATGATGTTTTGTTGTTTGCTATTGCTTAAATGTTTGAATGACTGTTCTATTTGTATGCCATCATTTGTGTGATCACCTTTTTAAGTTGATAAATATAAATGTCTGACCCAAATAACCGGTTCTACTCGTCGCATGTCTATGACTTGGTAAAGGTATGAATGGAGAGTGCTAGCCTTGCAAAAATCTTAAGAAAAGTATTTTAGCAAAAGCTTTTCTAACCTTAAACAAATTTTTGCATGATCTTTATAAGGGCTTGTGGAGCCATAAATAGTATTTTTAACGTTAAGGCAAAGCTAGCATGGGTTCTCCACTTGATAGCGAGAGGACTGGCTTTATTGTGCCTGAAAGGCCTTGGTTATTTTTGGTTACGAGAGGACTCGCATGTTTGTGCCTGAGGGGCCTTGGAGGGTGGATAGTCCTAGTTCGGACTCCCCCTATTTGGATTGAAACTTTTTTCTCGGCTAGGGTAATAGTCGTGTTTTTCCTAGTGGGGTGGTGCCCCTAGGTAGCCTCTGCGGGTAAGCTGAGGTGCCCTATGTGGGTAAATACAGGGGATAATCGAAGTGTGGACGACGTAATTCTACACCTTCCATAGTTCCGGACTCCTATGGATGTGTTACTTGCATTCATCACGCCTGCATTCATTATGTATGTAGATAGCTTGCTTGCATGTGTGATAATAATGTGTGAAAACTCGCTTGACCAGTAGTGGTGAGGAATGAACTCACTGAGCTATTTTATGCTCATTCCCCCTTAGTTTTCTTTGCAGGTTTACATACGATGGGATTGGGATATGTCTCGAGTGCTGAGTGTGAGATGAAGATATGTACATTAGTATTAGAAGTAGCTGATTACTTTTTAGATGATACATAGACATTCTTTGTAGAAAATATTTATTTATTAAATCTTACTATAATGCGAGTATATCCTGTCTTATTATTTGGTAGGGGATACCGATTCTCTGCGGTTCTGAGGAACTGTGAGATATCGGACATCCATAGTTATTTATAATTATATATATTATGTCATGTTATAATAAATTAATTACTTGAAAATCATTAATCTTAGTAATTTATCATTTAGAGTCTTGCAATCTCTGACTTGCAAGACGATTTTCATATCATGGGTGCACACATGTTATGAAAATTTTAGGTAATCCTACTAGGCCCCCTTTAGGGTCCTGACAACCATCATTGTCATTATCTAAACTTTTATAGAAATATTTCTCTATCCATTCATCAAACTCTTCGATGTCCTCATCCATACTCTCTAACATAAATACACATGTAGAGACCATCGTAGTATCCATTCCTCTAGTATTCTTAGCTATGGGTCTAAATTGTGTACAATATCTTGAAAAGTGTCATGCTTTTCCACAGCGATAACATTTCACATTCTTCATTCTTGGGTACTCTCTAGACACATGGTTTTGATTTACACATAAATAACATTTTCCCTTTAATTGTGTACATTAGTGAGGATATTGTTGGTCTCTACATTTCCAACATTTAATATTCCTGTCCTTATCATAGGAACTTAACCCTTTGTCCAATGGTGATTCTCCACTAATCATTGCAACTCACTTATTTCCTTTCTAACTTGAGTTGCTACTTCTAACGCAAGAGAAGGATCTCTTAAAAGTAGGTCTAAATTGATTAAGCCTTTTTGACTTCTTGCTCCACTTTGACTACATCATTACTCGATTAATCTCGAGTTGACATGCCTTGTCTCCTACCTCGTTATAGGTTTTAAAACCATAGTCACACCTTATCATAGGCTCAAATCACCCAAGAAAAAGATCTTTCTTAAGCTCTAAGATGTCCCAATATGATTATAGTGTATATTGAATCAATTGGTTAAAGTTTATCTCATAATGTGCCATATTCATCGCACCCTTCTCCAGACTCATTAACTTTTCAATCATTTGGTTTTGGACACTTACATGGAAATACTCCTTGAGCTCTTCTCTAAATGTTTGCGATGTAAGTAGTCTTAGCAAAGTCTATGCTTTCAAGTCCCACCATATTCGTACTCCCGACATCAACAAGAAAGTTCCATATGAGAGCTTTTGTGCTTTTGGTATTACGACCCAATAGTATCATTGTCATGGTAGATTGTTGTGTACCATATAAAGATCTATAATCAACCCCTCTCATTGATCGTAGGCCTTTCATACAACATACAAGGCTCCTTCTACTACACATTACCATTAGGCCTATAGATATGTAATATCGAGTAATTTAACTAAAATTTACTTCTTTAATATAAAATAATAAAGTAAACATGTGGATTCATTGAATTCCACACCAAAAGAATATTACAAAATGAATGCAGTTCCTATAAGAATCTACATTAGAAATTGCCATCTAGAATATGAATTGACAAAAAGATAAATAATTATCTACAAAGAGCTATTACAAAAATTTCCTCTCCACTTCTTGAACGTACCATCCTGTCTCCATACAAGACTTACTTCGAGTATCCCTTGGCCTGGATGAACGAAGAGGTTTTCTTGCATCAAAAGAAATCTATTGAGGTATAAGTTTACACTTAGTGAGATAAATCCCTTCGTCAATACTGCATAACAATTTTATTTAATGCACAAACATTTGAATGCATTAACAATCAAGATGCTAAACAATACATGTAGTAGCTTTGGAACTGCATGCAACTCAAAATTACGTCCCCTATAATCAGGGTTGAAGATAATAAACCGACACAAACACAACTGAGTCTTAGTACCTGGGTTTTATACCAATTGCACTATTGTGCTTAAGTCAAAACAAAAGCATACATACATAACATATAACACTTTAATATGAAAGTACTCTTTCTTTATATATTTTGTATTTTAAAACCAAAATCACCAGGTCTAGTGATGTGGGGGCTTCTATAATCCACAATTATACACCTTAAGTAGAAGCCACAAGACATGGCCCTTCGCTAATGATTAGCGTCCTGTGGCACCTAGTAAGCCTGTTAGTTTAAGATAGAGACTTTATAATAAAATGACGACGTAGCTAATGCTAATCCTATAGGATACCCTCATCCTATGAGTCCCTTCCCATCTTCTGCGTAAGGTGACAATTGGTATAGTATGATGCAATTATGAGAAATACATGATTCATTGAATTTCTTAATCGTATAAGTCCTTAATCTGGTTTCTATGGGGATCAGATAATTTCATTCCATACAATTATACATATATGTCATCATAAACAATTCCTACTATTATCTGATTAACAAGTCATAGCATTTAATCATAATATCACACACATGCATTTCTCATATCTTATAAGCATCAAATTCTTTATATGAATTTAAGTGCATCTATTCTACAAGTAAAATCAAGTAAGGAGTCATTAGGAATTCACTTACTCAACCATGCGGATCAATCAAAGTAATTCGGGGGTAAGTCATCTCCAAAAGCTGGGTCCCTTGGATATCATAAATATGATACTATAAGGATTTGAAATAGAACTTAGAAAAAGTTATACTTTTAATTAGGTTTCATATTTTTCTCGGTTTTACTTAAACGTTCAATTGTGTATAACCTTCTCATTTTAAATTTGATTTTTATGATCTTATAGTAAATCTTCATCATTTTGGAGTATACTTTAACGTGGTAAGGTTATGTTTTTGAGATGAGGCATGTAAATCTTCCTATAAGTCAGAACAATAGCAATCCTCATGATTTGGAGTACTTTTGGGCTTTGTTTGGTTATTAGGCTTTTTGATATCTTGGGAAATCCTTTGGGCTTGAGCTTAGGATTTCATGCTAGGCTTAAAATACTTTTTAAGGTCAAATTGCCAACTTTGATTTCCACTCCTAAGGCTAACAACAACTTCTCGGGCTTTTATATAAGCTTAAGTTGTCAAATAGGCTTACTTTTGATCCAAATCAAGGATAGTTACTCTCTTGGGCTTAGGGAGTGTTTTATGGGCTTCTTAAGAGTCTTAAAACAACTTTTTTTGTTGGGGTAAGTTGCTAGTTAGAAAATTGATGAGGGTATAACTTAGAGTTTGAGGCTCGTTTTAGAAGTTTTAGGTTTGGTTTTAAGTTTTAAGCTTTATTCACTTATCGTACTTACCTTGGTTGGTTTTTTCACTTTATTTACTTACTTTTATCATATTTTTAAGTGTCTTTCAATATGGTTCTAGATCTAGACGTGATGAATTCAACGGGTTCTCACTTGGTTTTCCAACTTGTTTCATTATTTCCTTAAGTTTAAGGGTTAGATCATGAATTTAGGCTACTTATGTTCAAATCTTGACTTAACTTCTCTTCCATGAGATCATTTTTCGGCTTATGCTTTACATGAAAATAATAGATCTCATACTTATCATAACTTCCATACCATAGTTCATATCTTACAAAGTTGGTTTCCTCATAAAAACTTCATGTAATGGATTTTCCTTTACTTAAGTCAAGATTTGAGCATGTTTAACTTAATAGAAGAGAAAATAACATCCAAAGGACCTACAAACACTTCACGCACAACATGATATCCCTTCTTTCAAGTGCTTATTTCATGATTTTCTCAATTTAAGATCTTTTGTTCTAAGTGTTAAACAACTATTTCTACATAACACCAACTTTACATGCTCATATTTCAACTTTCAAGTAAGGGTTTCATAAGTTTGCTTCTTTGGGTAGCCTTAGCTATTTCATCAACTTATGATCATACTAATATCCTCAAGAAAACATGGTCTCCTAACATGGCATACTAGGTTACCAACACAAAGAAACGACTTACTTGTCTACAAAGCAAAATAAAGTGGTTGTACACCAAGTGTTCACTTAAGCTCCTTGTTTTTCCTTCTCTTTCTTACAACCTTTTTGGAATCTTGAGTTTTGGTGTTTTAAAGTAGGGTTTTGAGAGTGTTCTAAGGATCCTAAAAGTGGCTTTAGAAGTTGACAAAAGAAAGACACAAATAAGCTTTGTGCTGTGAGAAATAAAGCAACAAGTGGTGGCAAATTGTTGGGATTTTGTGGGGTTTGTGTTTCCTCTTTTGTGTTGAGTTTAAAGTGAGAGGAAAGGAAGTGAAGATGAAAGTAAGAGTATGGAGAGAAAAGTGGCTGGCTATGTATGAGAGGGTAGTATGTTCAAGAAGCTTTGATTTTGTTGTCTTGTAGCTTATACAAATACCAACATTTGACAAGACTAGATGATGTAAGCATTAAGAGGTAAATAGTAGAGTGTAAGAAAAATTGATTGATTGATGAAAGACAAAGCATGGCGCCCCTTTTCTAGCCCTTTAGAATCAGCCAAGTAGGCTTCCTTTTGGCATGGAATTATCTTGTCTTCTTAAATTAAAGTTGAATACATAAAATATTGTGATATCTTATCCATTTGTGGTATAAGTTGTGGTGTGATAAAGAAGGTGTCTTATCACTAGTTTTTGATAAGTTATCAATTGATAAATGATTTCAACTTTCAATTGTTAAGTTATTTAGGATGATTGGTTGGTTTACTTATTCATGTGCACAAGTCTTATGCATAAAGATAAGGAGATTGTTTTATAGGAAATTCTTTTAGAGTTTGTTTGTTAAATTATTTTGTAAGTTATGATTTAATACTTATAAAATTATGAAATTTTTTAGAGTTAAATAAAATTATTCAAATTAAATTATCAATTAGTTGGTTAAGGTTATAAGTCCTTAATTGTTTTAGGGTTTAGGGTTTTGGGTGACTTTAGAGTCTACAGTTTTCATACTCAAGTTTTATCGATACTAAACTTTCAAATTAGAAAATTATATTCATTTTTTAAATATAAACTTGAATTGTTTAGTTTAGTTGATCCTTGGGAATGTTTAGGAAGTACTCTTAGTTGATTCAAAAGCCCACCAAAAGTTAGGTTTACATTTGGTACTTGAAAAGCTTTGAAACTTTGCTCAATTTGGATTAGCTAATCATCAACCATGGCTTGCTTCCCCTTTTCTCCTTCAAAATACCAGTTTACTTTAATAACTTCGTAAGCTTACTAACTTCTAATGGTCAATGTTCTCTTGGCTCTACTTCAAGTTACTTACTACTCGAGACATTTCCACCTACTATAAGGTGCTAAATTGAAGCTCCTTATTGTTGGATCATAGTATGCATACTCACCATTAGCTATCTAAATTGAGTAAGATCCAATACATTAGGAAGAGGTGGAGGTGGTGGTAAATCATTCCTTGGTGGGTATTGTTGTGTAGGTGGAATTGGAGGTGGTTCTCCATTTTTAGGTTGTCCATTCACATTCTTATCTCCTTCTTCTACCATGTTTCTTAATTACCATAATGTTTCACTTAAACTTGCACTTAAAATCCATTTAACTTATTTGTTAGCATAAGTTTTTGAAGTCACTGAACAACCCTTTGAATGTACATTTCCTAATCATTTTAACACCATATTATTCCAACTACACATCCTTTGGTAGCCATTCACATTCATAAATTACTTAAGGTAAACACATCCTGTATAGACATAATAATATAGAAATAATTTTCTATATTATCTTCAACCTCTTTTGCGGGCCTTAGTCCAACAATTAATGCATCATACTTTGCTTCATTACTGGTTAGGAATCCAAATTTGAGGGTATATTGTAGACACCTAATTTTTGCACCCCACCCTTTTTATTTTTCAGTTTAGGTTATAGAGTCCTAAATTAAAAAAGTTTAAAAAATGGAAAATTAAAGAAAAACTCCCTAAAATGAAGAAATTTAGAAAAATAGGAGTTCTAGGAAAACTTAGAAAAACAATAGGAAAATAGGAAAAATCTCAAAAAATAAGAAATTTAGAAAAAATACAAAAAAGTAAGAAATTTGAAAAGTCACAAAATAAAATAGGAAATTTAGAAAATAAATTTTTAGGTTATTCAAATAGAATATAATTTTAATTTCAATAGTTTTGAATAAAAGGTTGTTGAGTCTAGGCTTAGATTTAAATCTACCTCAGGTTGACCTACTTCATATGTGTAATGAATTACACATATGAATAAAGAAAAACCAATAGCTCAGTTGGATAAGCACTTGGACTAGATATTGCATATGACTTGGAGATCATGGGTTCAATTTATGGAAGGTACAAAATGTATCTTTTATTTTCTTTTCTCATGTCATCGCCACGTTACGGGTTACGTTGCTAACTCACTTCTAAGTGTAGTAAATGTACTCTGGCACATTCATATATGCGCAACTATGTATTTGGCACCACATATTGTCTAGGTTCGTCCAATCCAAAATTGGAAGAAAATCATATTGCATTTAATTTTTTCCATCCTTAACTTGACCATGACACCTATAAATAGAGGTCCACTCCTCATTTTCAAAACACAACGAAAACTTCAAAACACTTTAGAAAAACAACAATCGAAGTTTCCTCTCTTTAGTACGGTTCCTCTCTCTCTAGGATAGCATCCCCTACGGTGTTTATTGATGAAAACTACTACCATCGAATTTCATGTGCCGACCGAGTTGAAGTAAGCTAACTCTAAGTCAAAGTGAGCTGATCCAAGTTGAAGTAAGCTGACCAAGCCGAAGTGAGCCAACTCTAAGGCGACCAAGCCGAAGTGAGTTGACCGAGTCAATCCAAGCCGAAGTGAGTTGATTGAGCTGATCCAAGCCAAAGTGAGTTGACCGAGTTGAAGTGAGCTAACTCCAAGCCGACCATTTTTTTTTTTTTAAATTCATTTGTTTATTTGTAAATGTTATAAATGAGAAAAAAGAAAGAGAAGAAAAAAACAAAAAGAGGAAAAGAAAAAAAAGAGAGAAAAGAAGTAGTCTATTTATTTATAGAAATAGATAGAATAAGCATAAAAATAAAAATAAAAATAAATAAATAGGTTAGTAAAATAAAATTGTTTTAACATGTAGAAAAATTGAGTTTTCTAAAAATAAATGAAAATAAATCAATCTTTTTTCAAATTAGAATCATTTAAAATTTTTAAAAATAAAATCCAACTTAAGTCCCCTTATAATCTTTTCTCAAATCAACTCAAAATGGGTAAAAATGTAAACTCGGCAATTTTTCCAAAGTTAAAATCAATCAACCTACTATATTTTTATTAAAAGAACTATGTACGTCTAATCTCGAATAGTAGGTACGTAGGCACCCGTAGGTAAGTACAAGGCGATTAAAATATGGAAAGTTTAATTTTTTTCCATTTTTAGATATTTATGTAAATTAATCAATTTAGTCGCATGTATCATAATTAGATATTTTTAGAAATTAAAAAGGGTATATTGAAAAGCGAAGTTAAATTTGGAAAGTTAAAAGTGGTACCCATTTAGGGTTTAATAAATTAGCCCCTAGATTTAGATTTCTAGTTTTCAAAAAACCGTATTTATAACTTGGTTTTTTAATTGATAGACCATAGCTAAGTTATAACTAATCTACCCAATTGGTTATAACTTAACCCCTTTTCCTAACTCCAGTCAAGTGGCAACTCCAAATTTTTTCAAGTTGGAAAAAATGGTCTTTTTTAAACCCTAGTCGAGGGTCAATATTAAACAGGTAGGATTTAGTACCGATCGATTTAGAGAAGACCTAATTTTATAAAAGAATCAGAAGGGTAAAAAACTAGGCTCGACAGCTTGGCGACTCTACTAAGGACCGTCAAGAGGGCTAACCACTTAAAAACATTTTGAAATTAAAATCACTTTTCAAATTACCTGCATTGTTTAGTTATTTATTTATTTCTTTATATATTGATTTGTTTATTTATTGTTGGCTTCGTGTATATATCTGTTTTAATTAGCATATTTATTTTGTAAATAGCATACACTGAGTCATGGGTTTCATTTGTTGCATCAAAGATACAGGGTAGATCTGATCAGACCCAAGCCATCTTAAGACCCTAGGAGGGGAGCCATTGTGTAAGTTTCGGGCATAGTAAGGCAACCACCGTTCGGAGCCGATTAAGCTACCCCACTTAAGCTCATGTGACTAATGAAAGTGTTTTCTAAAAACAAGTGAGATTACAAAGCTTAAGAACCTTTTAGAACCCACCCTAATTGCATATACTTCATTCCAAACTTGAGTTAATACACTACCCTTAAGAAATTGGAGCCCTACTGATCATTCAAGAATATTTGCAAGCAAGTTTTTGAAAATTACAGCAAGGTTGCAACTTAAGGAGTAATATATTAACCTAAGTGACCTTAACATCTGCATATTTCTACATTTTTGTTTTTCTATCATTGCATCGATGACTGATCCTTGTCCATAAAAAGTACAGACTTAGGATGGTAGACAACCAAGTGAATGATCAACCAAGTAATAGGCTATTGGATGCCTCCAGGTTCCGCGAGTAGGTGTTGAGAGATGAAATCACCTATTTAAAAGAAAAGCTCGAGTGTTTTGAAGCTCACAACCAAGCCTTAAGGTCCCTTTTGGTACAGGTAATTAGGAATATTTATGAGATGATAGAGGACCTTAAAGCTTGTTTACAAGGAGCCTAGAATAAAATTCCTAAATAAAGTTTAGGTTCTCTGCCTTTGTTTTTTGTATTCTCATCTTCCTTTTTCAAAATAATAAACCTCTCTTTAGTTCATCGTTCGTCATTCTTTAAAATTCTCGTCTTTGTAAATTGTCTTCCATTTAACTACCATTCGATCTCATTTAGAAAAATGTAAATAAAATCCATAAACTTGTAAATAAAAACTCAAATATATATATATATATATATATAAGAAAAACCACCATCTTTATTTGTAAATTATTTTCTAAAAATAAACCTTACCTTTCTCTCTCTAAAAAAAATTGAAAAAAAAAACAAACAAAAATGAAAATAAAAGTTGCCAATAGCTATAAATGCTTATGGGCTTAAGGAACTAACATAAGCTCAAGCCTTTAGCCCACTCAAGTGACCAACCCAAATACTTGGTTTTCAAACCACATAAGGTCCTTCGACTTATCAAGGAAGCTAAATATAAGCCCCTTAGCCCATTCAAGCTAAGCATGAGCCCCTTGGCCCATTTAAGCCAAATACGAGTCCCTTGGCCCATTCAACCCCAAATATGAGCCTTTTGTCCCATTGAACAAACATGAGCCCTTTGGCCCACTCAAGCAGCTAGCCCAAACATTTAGCTTTCAACCCATACCAAACCTAGCCCTTTATCACCATCTAATCCAAACATAAGCTACTTGGCCAGCACCAACCTTAAGCCCATTCAAGTAACCTATCCAAACACAGGCCACTTGGTTAAGCATTCAACCTAAACACTGGCTTACCCAAACACAAGCCATTAGGCCAGCCAGCCAATCCGAACATGAGCCATAGCCCATTAAGGCTGCCAACTTGAGCACAATCCTCAACTCCTAAAAGTAACCAAGCCAAGCTAAAACTCTTGATCTATTTAGAAAGCCAAGCTCAATCATAAATCGAACTAAAACATAAAATCAAATACTGGGGAATGATTTGAGAAACTGGGGAGCAAAACCCGATCCTAGGCAAATAAAAAAGTGGACTCCTCCATAAGGAATCGGTAACTCACTTTTTGAAAAGTTTAGGATGAGAAGATGCAAGCTATATCCTTACATTGACCTGAAACACTTTGAGAGTTAAGCGACATAATTGTGAGGATATTTTGGACTCATTCCTTAAAGGAGTTTTACTTTGAATGTGATACGTAGATTGAATTAGATACATAGATTGAAGTAAAGTTAAGTATTCACTTCTAAATCCTAAACACAATCATCTGTTGTTCACCCAATTGGACTTATTTGGAGAATTTCTAAATTTAAACCCTATCAAGAACCACCCTGCAATGGGGCAATTCGAAGGTTGGGGTCATTGAGTAGAAGATAAGGGTAAGATTGGTTTATGCTTGTTTAAATAACATTAATTCAAAAATGACTTTTATTTCTAATAAAATATTTTTCTTTAAAATGAAGAAGAGCCAATTTCCTTTTTCAACCACCTTAAGCCTATACACTTGAAATCCATGAAATTAAGGCCTTGAATCATCAATGGAAACAGTCACTCTTAGGGCCAAAAGGAAAGAGAAAAATAATAAGAGATAGTGGGGTAAAGAAATTAAAAAGGAAAAAAAGAGAGAAGAAAAAAAGTCAATGAATTGGGCCCAAAAGTATAGGATAAAAAGCCCTAAGAAATGTTTCACATCCCAATAGGGGCAACCAAACCAAATCAAAAGGGCTAGCAGTCGATGCCTAAACAACCTTAGAAAACATAAGGCCTTAAATCACACTCCTAAGCTTAGAAACTCAAATTTCCATATCTACACTAACACTTTGAAGTAACTCCTACCTATACTAAATCACATAAGGCCTCCCTACCCACAATACTGCCCTTATACATGTAAAAGCTCTCCAAATCTTAAAAGATAATTTATCCTCAATAAAAATTGTTTTTGAAACAAGGGCAAGCATGGTTCTAATTTTTCCCCAAGGTTCTTGATTTGTACACCTAGGATTAATAAAAGTGTTTCTATCAAAACAAGCCTTTTCATTAATCTTTTTTGAAACCCTTGGACCAAAAGCCTAAATTCATAAGGGTAAATCAAAAAAGACCTAACAGATTGGTTAAGGAGTATCACTTACAAAATGGACTATAATTTTTGGAACTAAAGTCGAGAACGTAATCTAAATCGAGAGCTAGTAAGGAAGATCTCTTTGACTAAACTAATTGTGAGTTACCTTCTCTTTAAGAAAGGAATGGCTTAAGATCACAAAAGCCCTAAGAGAAGCCCTAGGGTCAGGAGCATTAAGAAATTCCTCATGATTACCAAAGATAGGGTTAGTTATAAGATTGTTCCTTAATAAGAGTTTATACCTATAGGCAAAACTTTCAAAAAAAAATAAAAAATAAAAATAAAAATAAAAAAGAAGAAGAGAGAGAAAGTCAAGGCTAATCACAAAATCTTTTATCCAAATCTATGTTGGCTCGAATAGCTAAGTTTTTAATCTATGTCATTCGTTTCCTTTCTAAGGTCATCATTTTTCTAGTTTAAGTCATTCTTCCCCAATTGTGGTTTTTAACATCCTTCAAACTCTTTTTTCAAATCAAAGGGCTTATCTTTACTCTTTTCCTTATTCATAAATGGTTTTTCAATAATCTTTCTATAAAAACTTTTCTAAGCAAAAGTGTCTTTTGAAATTGGTTGCTTGCCTTACATTCGTTCTTCAATCCTTCATCATTTTTCTCTTAGGGTTCAAGCCAACTCTTAGAGCACTGACCCCTCTTTTATTCTTTTTAAGGTTCCAGCTAACCTTTAGGGCATTGTCCCATCTTTCTCTTAGGGTTCAAGATAGCTCTTAGAGTACTGATCCCTCTTTTATTCTTTTTAGGGCTCTAGCTAATCTTTAGGGCACTGTCCCATTTTTCTAGGGTTAGCTAGCTCTTAAAGTGCTGACCTCTCTTATTCTTTTTAGGGTTCTATTTAGCCTTTAGGGCACTATCCCATCTTTCTAGGGTGTTAGCTGGCTCTTAGAGCACTAACCTCTCCTTTATTTCTTTTTAGGGCTCTAGCTAGCCTTTAGGGTGTTGTCCCATCTTTCTAGGGTGTTAGCTAGCTCTTAGAGCTGACCCTTCTTGTATTCTTTTTAGGGCTTTAGCTAGCCTTTAGGGCATTGTCCTATCTTTCTAGGGTGTTAGCTAGCTCTTAGACCTGACCCTTCTTTTATTCCTTTTATCGTTCTAACTAGCCTTTAAGGTGCTATCCCGTCTTTCTCTTAGGGTTCAAGCTAGCTCTTAGAGCTCTAATCCCTCTCTTATTCTTTTCAAGGTTCCAGCCAGCCTTTAGGGCGCTATCTCATCTTACTCTTAGGGTTTAAGTCAGCTCTTAGAGCACTGATCCCTCTCTTATTAGGGTTATAGTTAGCCTTTAAGGCATTGTCCCATTCTTCTCTTAGGGTTCAAGTCAACCCTTAGGGCGCTAACTTCTCTTATTCTTTTTAAGGCTCCAGCTAGCCTTTAGGGCACTATCCTCTCTTTCATTTTAGGGATCTTGTTAAGCCTTTAGGGCATCATCTTATCTTTTCGGGCTCCTAGCCATCTTTCAACCCTTTTGTTACCAATTCCATATAGGGTCTTTAGTGAGCCCGTTAGGTACTTTCTTCAATAATTCTCAAGCCCAAGGGGTGCTTCTCTTCATCTATTTTCAATTAAGGGTCTTAGCTAGCTTTAAGAGCACTTCACCCATCCCGCTTAGGATAGTTAGCTCAAAGGAGCACTACTAAGTCTTCTAAATCGATCAAATTTTATGGTTGCTAGTCCTCGAGAGACGCTCCTACCTTGGTTAGTCAGCTCATTAGGCATGCCTAAGTTTGCTCATTCTTCTTAAGGTCTTAGCTAGCTCTAGGAGCGCTTTGCCCACCTTGGTTAGTTAGCTCATAGGGCACGACTAAGTTTGGTCATTCTTCTTAAGGTTTTAGCCAGCTTTAACAGCGCTTTTCCACCTTGGTTAGTCAGCTCATTAGGGCACCACCAAGTTTGGTCATTCTTCTTATAGTCTTAGTCAGCTCTAGAAGCGCTTTACCTACCTTGGTTAGTCAGCTCATTAGGGCATGACCAAGTTTAGACATTCTTCTTAGGGTCTTAGCCAACTATAGGAGCGCTTTGCCTACCTCAGTTAGTCAGCTCATTAGGATACGACCAAGTTTGCTCATTCTTCTTAGGGTCTTAGCCAGCACTAGGAGTGCTTTGCCCATCTCGGTTAGTCAGCTCATTAGAGCACGACCAAGTTTGCTCATTCTTCTTAGGGTCTTAGGCAGCTCTAGGAGTGCTTTGCCCACCTCGGTTAGTCAGCTCATTAGGGCACGACTAAGTTTGCTCATTTTTCTTAGAGTCTTAGTCAACTCTAGGAGTGCTTTACCCATCTCAATTAGTCAGCTTACTAGGGTACGACCAAGTTTGCTCATTCTTCTTAGGGTTTTAGCCAGCTTTAGCAGCACTTTGCTTGCTTTGATTAGTCAGCTCATTAGGGCATGACCAAGTTTGGTTATTCTTCTTAGGGTCTTAGCCAGCTCTAGGAGCACTTTGCCCACCTCGGTTAGTCAGCTCATAGGGCACGACTAAGTTTGGTCATTCTTCTTAAGGTTTTAGCCAGCTTTAACAGCGCTTTTCCACCTTGGTTAGTCAGCTTATTAGGGCACCACCAAGTTTGGTCATTCTTCTTATAGTCTTAGTCAGCTCTAGAAGCGCTTTGCCTACCTTAGTTAGTCAACTCATTAGGGCATGACTAAGTTTGCTCATTCTTCTTAGGGTCTTAGCTAGCTCTAAGAGCGCTTTGCTTGTTTTACCTCGGTTCATAAGAGCATTACTAGACTTCAATTCTTCTTTCAGTCTTTCAGCTAGCTCTTAGAGCGCCACCCTTCTCTTCTCCAAATCCCCAATGGATTGGACTTAAATTAGCTATCTAGCTGTAGTGCTTCAGTGCTTCTTAGAATAAAATCTACTCTTGGGGTAAAAATAGTGTTTATTTTATCTTTATGGCAAAGTTTTACTCAGACTTTACTATAAAGATAGGCAGCTGTAGACACCTAATTTTTGCACCTCACCCCCTTTATTTTTCAATTTAGGTTATAGGGTCCTAAATTAGAAAAGTTCAAAAAATGGAAAATTAAAGAAAAACCCCATAAAATGAAGAAATTTAGAAAAATAGGAGTTTTAGGAAAACTTAGAAAAAAATAGGAAAATAGGAAAAAGCTCAAAAAATAAGAAATTTAGAAAAAATACAAAAAAGTAAGAAATTTGAAAAGTCATAAAATAAAATAGGGAATTTAGAAAATAAATTTTTAGGTTGTTTAAATAGAATATAATTTTAATTTCAATAGTTTTGAATAAAAGGCTATTGGGTCTAGGCTTAGATTTGAATTTAGCTCAAGCTGACCTGGTCTATATGTGCATTTAATTATATATATGAATAAAGAAAAACCAATAGTTTAGCTAGACAAGCACTTAGACTTGATATTACATATGACTTAGAGATCTTGAGTTTAATTCATGGAAGGTGCAAAATGTATCTTTTATTTTCTCTTTTCACTTTATTGCCATGTCATCGCCTCATCACGGGCCATGTCATCGATACACTCTAGCACACTTCGGCACATTTATACACGTGTAGCTATGTATTTGGCACCATATATTGTTCAGGTTCATCCAATCTAAAATTGGAAGAAAATCATATTGCATTTAATTTTTTCCATCCTTAACTCGACCATGACACTTATAAATATTGGTCCACTCTTCATTTTCAAAACACAACGAAAACTTCGAAACACTTTAGAAAAACAAAAATCGAAGTTTCCTCTCTCTAATAGGGTTTCTCTCTCTCTAGGTAGCATCCCCTATGGTGTTTGTTGATGAAAACCACCACCAGCAAATTTCACAAGCCGATAGAGCCGACTCCAAGCCAACCAAACCGAAGTGAGCCAACACGAGTCGAATTGAGCCAACTCTAAGCCGACCAAGCTAAAATGAGCTAACCGAGCCGATCTAAGCCGATCCAAGCGGAAGTAAGCCAACTAAATTGATCCAAGCCAAAGTGAGTCGACATGAGTCAACCGAGCTGAAGCGAGCCGACTCTAAGCCGACCTTCTTTGTTTTTTTTTTTTAATTCATTTGTTTATTTGTAGATGTTATAAACGGGAAAAAGAAAGAAGTTAGAGAAGAAAAAAACAGAAAGAGGAAAAGGAAAAAAAAGAGAAAAGAAGTAGTCTATTTATTTATAGAAATAGATAGAATAGGTATAAAAAAATAATAAAAATAAATAAATAGGTTAGTAAAAAAAAAAAATCATTTTGACACTTAGAAAAATTGAGTTTTCTAAAAATAAATCAATTATTTTTCAAATTAAGATCATTTAAAATTTTCAAAAATAAAATCCAACTTAAGACCCCTTATAATCTTTTCTCAAATTAACTCAAAATGGGTAAAAATGTAAAATCGACAATTTTTCTAAAGTTAAAATCAATCAACTAGCTATATTTTCATTAAAAGAACTATGTACGTCTGATCTCGAATAGCGGGTACGTAGGCACTCGTACGCAAGTACGGGGTAAAATATGGAAAGTTTAATTTTTTTTCCATTTTTAGATATTTATGTAAATTAATCAATTTAGTCGCATGTATCATAATTAGATGTTTTTAGAAATTAAAAAGGGTATATTTAAAAAGTGAAGTTAAATTTGGAAAGTTAAAAGCGGTACCCGTTTAGGGTTTAAGAAATTAGCTCTTAGATCTACATCTCTAGTTTTCAAAAAACCGTATTTATAACTTGGTTTTTTAATTGATAGACTGATAGCTAAGTTATAACCAATTCACCCAATTGGTTATAACTTAACCCCTTTTCCTAACTCCAGTCAAGTGGCAACTCCAAATTTTTTCAAGTTGGAAAAAATAGTCTTCTTTAAACCCTAATTGATGGTCAATATTAAATGGATAGGGTTTAGTACTGATCGATTTAGAGAAGACCTAATTATATAAAAGAATTGGGAAGGTAAAAAACTAGGCTCGACATGTATCAAACCTTCAAGTTGTGTACCCCTTTTAGCATAAGTCTTACTTCACATGCATATTTGGTAGAAGATCCATCTATATACAAATTCCATTGAGGCTTTTCAGTCAATTGGACGCTATCTTCATTACTTGTAAATTCTGCAATAAAATATGCTAATATCGATGCTTTCTAAGTTATTTTAGTAGGTACTAGGCACCACATGCACTTAACTCATGTGCATACTTCATCATTCTACTTAAGGAATCAAGCCTTTGCAATGCTTAGTTGGTTTGTCAAGACAATCACTTGGTGTGCCTTGAAATAGGGCTTCAACTTCCTTACTACTGCCATATCGAGGAGAACAAACTTTTCCATATGCGTATATCTTAGTTTTGGACCTTGCAAGACATGACTTACATAATAAGTTGGCTAATGTTCCTTCTTCTCAACATGAACTAACATAGAAGGAAGAGTTTGATTGTGGATCGATAAATAGAGAAATAATTCTTCTCTAAGAATGGGCTTCAAATGTATTAGAGGAGATGGTAAAAACCTTTTCAACTCTTGAAATGCAACTTCATGCTCATCTGTCCATCTAAATTCCTTAAGGCTTTTCAATACTTTGAAGAACTCAACACATCTATCGATACTCCTTAAAACAAACCTATTTAACACCATAATTAGACTTGCAACTCCTAAACTTCTTTTAAGGTGCTTAAGAATATTTATGTTGTAATGGCATCTATTTTCTTTGGATTAGCTTCAATTTCCCGTTGAGTCACTATATAGCCTAAAAATTTTCTTGAAGTAGCCCCTAAAATACACTTCTATTGATTTAACTTCATATTATATCTTCTCAACATATCAAATGTTTCTTAAATGTTGGTAAGATGCCGACTTCTTTCCTTACTCTTTACAATCTTGTCACTAACATAAACTTCAACATTTCTATGGATTTGGGGCTTAAACATCATGTTTACTAACCTTTAATAAGTTGCCCTAGCATTCTTTAAGCCAAAAGGCATTAGAGTATAGCATATACCAAAATTACTGACAAACAAAGTGTGTACCTCATCCTCTTTCTCCATCTTAATATGATTATAGCAGGAGAAAGCATCCATAAAACTGCAGAGCACATAACTGGTAGTTGAATCCACCATTTGATCAATCTTTGGAAAAGGGAAACCAGCTTTTGGATAGGCTTTATTTAGATCCATGAGTCAATGTACATTTTCCATTTTCCATATGACTTCTTGACCAACATGCAGTTGATGAACCAGTTTGGATAAGGCTCTTCCCTTATAAATCCTACTTTGAGAAGCTTATGAACTTCTTCCTTAATCATCACTTGGCATTTTAGGACAAAGTGTCTCTTCTTTTGTTGCACCACCGTAGCGCTTGGATTTATCTTTAGCTTCTGTGTTAACTTCTTGAGGTATGCAAGGTATGTCTAATGGGGACAAGGTAAACACATCAACATTCTATATAAGGAATTGTATCAAATCTTCACGTAGCTCTAGGGATAAGCATTTCCTATCCTTTGTCATTTTCTTGGATCATTCTTAAGCTATATCTTTTTAGTTCCTTCTTTAGGCTTCTTTAGATCACTAAGTTTTTTATCGAGATTTACTTCAATTTGAAAGACTTCCTTACATTTAAGAGCCTTCAAATACAAGGATCTTATGAATTGTTGGTCTCCTCAATATACTCCAAGTCCAGTAGAAGTGGGAAAATTAGCTTTCAAATATGTTGTCAAAGGAATCACACTGAATAAATTTTGACTTAGTCGACCCATAATAATGTTGTAAGGCGACCAACACTTGACGACAAAAAAGCTAACCTTATCTTCTACTACATTGTTATCATCCCCAATCTAAATGGGGAGAGTAGTTACTCTTATAACACATATGGACTGGTTGTTGAAAGCATAAAAATTTTAATCATAGGACTTAAGTTGTGTCTCAATCTTCAGCTTCATTTAATAGTATGCTTACTGGAAAATTATATTAGTTGAACTCCTTATATCCATCAAAATCTTCTTAACCTCAAAATTGGCAATTCTTGCATCGATAACTAGTACATCATCATAGGCCCTTGAATTCCCTCAAAGTCTCCTTCTAAAAAAGAGATTGAGTTATCAATTCTTAATTTTATACCATACATGCTACAAACATTGTTGAAGGTCTTAATTGAGCTCAACCAGCAAGATCAGCCTAAATAAGAAGGTCCGCCTACTATAATCTTAATAACACCATTTAACGCCCTACCATTGTTATTGTTGCCATTTTGTTGACCATCCCTATCGTCTTGAATAGGTCACTCCTCTCAATCTTGATTAGTCTTCCTCCTTTAGGTTGGTCCTCAATATTCTCTACATTGCTTGTTAGAAACTTTCTTAGATAACCTTCTTGAATGGTATCTTAAATATCATTCTTCAATTGTACACATTCACCAGTATTATGATCCTTATCGTGGTGGAAGTCACAATACCTGTTCAAATTCCTCTTAAAAGGATTCCCTCTCATCCTCTCCAACCATTAGAAGATTCTTTAGTTTCAAACTTCCATTAGAGAAAGTAAGAATTCACGGTCTCTTCTTATCTCCAATACCCCTTGGTGAAAATATAACATCATGACCTCTAAGCCAATCTTTCATGCTTGGGCGGTTCCTATCACTCTTGAGGTTGGATTTGCTGTAGTCAACCTCATGCTAAGCTTTGATGTTGTCTTCTTAGCTAATGTAGGATGTTGCCTTGGCCTTTATAGATGTCTCAAGCATATATTTTGCTAAGGACTTGAAAAAATCTCTATGCGGCTTTACTCCATCCATCATCGCATTAAGTGCTACACTCATGTTGAGCTTTGGAATTTGTACCATCTTAGCCATGAATTGAGCTAAGTATTCTCAAATACTCTCATTAGGTTTCTACTTAATTGTATAAAGGATAGATGAGTCCTTCACTAAGAGCTTGCTTGTAAGGAATTGGTGCAAAAATACTCTTGCTAAATTGTTAAAGCAAGTGATAGTATTAGGCTTCAAATGTTTGAACTACATGTTTGCAGAATTCCTTATTGTTGATAGGAAAGCCTGATAAGAAATTGCATCATTACGATCGTATAATGTGTGAACAAAGAACAGCTAAGCCTCGAAGGAGGTTTCACTGGGATATGTTCTTTGAGAAACTATCAAAGAAAATATGAAATAGATTAGGGCAAATCTTAAGGGTAGGGGGGTTAAGCCAATGTAAGTTGCTTAGTGGATGTGACACATAACTCAAAAACTTATAGCTAATGCCTTGTTGGTTATGACACATCAATCTAAGATGGAGGGTTGTTTGCCACTCAACCTTACTTAAGGGTTGATATGAGTTAGGGTTTGGTTCTTAAAAAGGAGAGTATCCCATAAAGGAGAAGGGAAATTTGTAATATCTTAGTAATTTCAAAATGGAGAAAATCTTATTACAACATCGTTATCATAGGGCATTTATATCAGCCGTACTTGTAAACCCTGCGAATTTAGCTTTCTAAGTATATGAACAAATGTCCAAACTATAGATAATTTCCCGAACTCAAAAGAGCCAATGAGAATTAAAACCAATAAAAATCTCAATCCAAAACCTAAAGTGGATACGAAGAACCTTAAATCATCAATTGAATCCCTAATTACATACGAAGGCCCTAAAACCTCTAACCTTATCAAAACCCTAAGATGACAATCGAAAATTTAATCGCGTAAGAATATATGAAACCCTAAATGTGTAAAAACATTAGAGATGGTGCCTTAAAGTAATAAGAACCTTAAAACCATAACTTTAAGGACATCAAAGCACTAATTCACCATAATTTACCCTAAAACCTTAAATGATAATATATCCTCCATATTTTGCCATTTCATCGGTAAACGACTGAAGATAACCCTTAATCATGCATAAACATTTAGAATGCTTAAATGATCCCTTAGAAACTAAGATAATGAATCATAGATTACATTTATGTCTTAAGTATATGATTATGATAGTCTCACTTAGAGTTAAGGGTATAGTTGGAGATTAGGTTAAATGTAGTAAACCTTAATACCCTAAATGACATTTTTCATCTTAATTACACTAAGTAGTTTACCAAATGATGTTTATAGGTTATAAATACTCAAAGTAAGATCTCATCATCTACTCTTACTAATCAATTCATCAAATACCTCATTTCTTCTCATTTCCTTTATTTTTCCCTTAATTTCCCTTAATTACTACATTATGTGTACAAAATTACATAAGCTTAAGGAATGTTGACCAAGATAATGCATGTTGACCAAAGTCAAAGGGTTGACCAAGTGAACACATGTTGACTAAAGTCAACACTTTGAAAAGTCAACAAAAGACCAAAAGATTAAGAAAATATCTTCTCTTTCATGATGGCTTTTCTTATCTTCTCTTTTGATTTTTTTTTTCTCTTCTCTTTCTCTTCAATTGTTGCCGTCCATACATCTCCCTTGTAGACCCCACCATTCTTCTTCTTCCATAAGCAAAACAAAGACAAAAGAAACAAAACAAAAACATCCTCCATTGCCGTAAGTTTCCATTTTCCATCTTACCTTCAACATCTTCCTTTTTGTCTCCTTAATTTCAACATAAGCAAAGGTATGTATCTAAGTTACTTTATCTTGTTTTATCTTCTTCATTAGTTAGTTAATTAGGTAGATTAGATAAGTAATTATGTGTTTAGTTTTGTCTTGAAGAAGAGGGAGCAAAGTTCCCATCTTTAAGTGTAGAAATCTAGGAATTATGAAGAAGAAGAAAGGAAAACATGAATATGTGCACAAAGAATATGTACATGAGGTAAACCGAAAAGAAGGGAAGCATAAGAAGCATGGTACATGAGTATTTTCCATGTACATAACCTAAATTAAAACAAAACCTAACCATACATACTTATACTACACTAATCACACACTTAAGAACATAAAAGAATGGAATTAGGAAGCTTTTCTTAAGGAAAATATTAGGCATACGAATTTTTGTATAAAAATACGTATATGACCGTATAGGTATATGAGTATGTATACATGGATAAATACGGTATAAACCTAAGTAGATGTATAAGTATATGTACGTATAAAGTATAAGTACATAAGTATACATATTAGTATGTTATGAGTGTAGGTAGGTATATAACATATGTATATGTATAAGTACTTAATGACATATATATTTATATGTAATAAATGGATTACATAAGCCATGACATCATCTAAACATTACATAAGCCATGACATCATCAATTGGTTACATAAGTGATGATGTAAGCGTAGATTTATAATAAAAGAAATAATAAGATTACATAAGCACATCACATAGATATATACATGTATTTAGAGGTCGAAAATCCCTTAAACCTTAATAGACTTCCTAGATTGAATTAAACTTAATCAAGTATGTAAATTAGTTGCACTAATGTAAAATTTCCTAAGTGTAAGAATCAAATAGCTAATTCAATCATTAAATCCTAAACTAGGGCATAAACATAAGTAATAAGAGTAATTAAACTTCAATAAAATAAAATTTTAATAAATTTAGCCCATATCACAAAACACGGGTTTTAACGTCCAAAACGGACATCATCGTGTAAATGTACGTTTGAAAACGATGAAAAACGACTATAAATTCGTAAATATTGAAAATAAAACGAAAAAGTTATATACGATTAGCAATTAGGTTTAAACAAGTAAGAGCTGATAGTAATCTAAGTAGAATTAGGTAGATAGATATCTAGAACCCTTAGTTGAGTCAACTACTTATTATCTCTGTTACCTCGTAATGATCAGGTGATCCCGACGAGGGCGAGGATCTCCCGATCGGTTATTACGACTAGAGCGAGTCGTCATAGTCAAGTGAGTACTCCCGATGACTCTATACTTGTTTGTGCTTGTAGTTAGTGCACTTAAATTGAATATCAATAATTTGATGCATGGGGTTTCGGGATATGCGTGTGCTTGATATTGATTGATTGTTGTAAGAAATATTGTTAAATACGATAATTGATGATTTGATGGCATGATTGATTTTATATGATTTGGATGGTTTGCCGATATTGATTGATCACCTCATAATCTGACCTAATTATATTTGGCTTATCTTGAATCAAAAGGGTCATGCATTATCCATGCATCGCATTACTTATTCTGGCCGTCACTTCACGCGGTTGGTAATGAAGGGCCTTGGAGGGATGGATTCCTACATGATTTGATTAGTACCGTGCAGGAGCATGGGTACAACAAGACCCTACCCTTGGCTCGCAGGTTCTATTGGCGCCGGAGACGCTAACTGTGGGTGGCTGGGGGTCGTGTCTAGAGACCACCGCTTTAGGGTGTGAGTGTGGACTGTGGGGGCCACCTCACCGCTAGGCCTGGGACTTTGTGAACTATTGGATCTTTGGAAATGGAAATGTGTTTTTGTGAAATACGGAATTCAAAGTTATGGGTAAAAACCCAGGTACTAGAGCCCGGTCGTGATTGGTGCCGTGTAATCTCCAACCCTTATCTCGGAGGGCGTTAAAATCCGATATTATATGCAGTACCGGTCAACTGCATATACTGTTTGGCATTCTGTGTGTACATGCATTCATATGGTTGTAATAATTTGTTTGATAACTTGTTTGTCAGTATGGTATGAGGGATAGCTCACTAAGCTCTTGTAGCTTATTCCCCAATAGTCTTTCTTTTGCAGGTTTACATTCGATGAGATTGGGATAAGTCTCGAGTGCTGAGGGTGAGATGAAGATATGTACATTAGTGTTAGGATTAGTTGAGATTTTTATAGGTAATACATAAACACTCTTTGTAGAAAATATTCACATGTTAGAATTTAATATAATTTAATTCTTCCTGCAGTTTTATAATGTGGGTAATCCTGTCTTATTATTTGGTAGGGGATACCGATTCTCTGCGGTTCTGAGGAACTGTGGGATATCGAATATCCATAGTTATTTATAATTATATATTATGTCATGTACAATAAATTAATTACTTGAAAATCATTAATCTTAGTGATTTATTATTTAGGGTCTTGCAATCTCTGACTTGCAAGACGGTTTTCATATCATGGGTGCACACATGTTATGGAAATTTTAGGTAATCCTACTAGGCCCCCTTTAGGGTCCTGACAGTACTAAGGTTACATCCTATCGTACCTAATTACTCAAAAGGGCAAACTAATGTTACAAAGTAAAGGACAAATAAGGGCAAATATGTAAACATCTAAAAAGGGGATATTCATTGTCAAGTAGTAGGGATGCAAGTTATGGGACATGTGGCTGCTAAAGTGCAATTGGCAGATGTGGCACATAACAAACTCTAAGGGAATAGTTATGGTTAACACTTAGGTTTGCATGGACATGAGGTAAATAGTAGTCTTCAAGACATATTAGTACATTCAGTGTTGAGCTCATGGATAGCTTGCCTTAACCTTGTTCATGTGTAAGGAAGAGGTTGAACTCATGTTAGCTTAGGAGTACGGCCATATTAGGGTAGCATAACAAGTTGGCTTCTTTTGAAGAGGGGAAATGGTTGAGAATTTGGCAAACCATGCTTATTAGCCCTTTTGCTCGACAGTAGATGAGGGGACCCATTAGTTGATTCCTATCATTCCTTCTAGTTTGATTAGGATTTAGGATCAAATCCTTAGAGTATCTTTCTTATGCTTCTTCCTCAAGTACAAAGGGACTTAGGTCATCAATATTAAAAACATAAGAGACTCCATACCCTTTAGGAATCTTGAATTTGTAAGTGTTAACATTGATCCTTCAAAGTACTTGGAAAGGGCCTTCATCTCATGGTGAAAGCTTGTTCTTCCTCTTGTAGAGGAACCTTTCCTTGCTAAGGTAGAGCCATACAAGATATCCTAGTTGGAACAACTTCCTTGTCCTCTACCGTAGTTGCCTTGGGCTAATTTCTCCATTGCTCAATTCAACTGTTCCTTTACTTTCAAGTATATTTGTTGTAGGGTTCTAGCTCGGTCTTCAGCTTCTAGGTCACCTTGCTTGGCTTTGGTTACTGGGGTCTAATTGAGTGGTAACTTTAGGTTAAATCAATAGATACTTCAAATGGGCTCTTTCCTATTGAACTATGGATAGATTTGTTATAGGCGAAATCAACAATAGGCAAGTAGATATCCTAATTAACTTGGTTTCTTCTAATAGTAGCTTAGACTAAAGATCCTAATATTCTATTGACGACCTCTATTTAACCATCTATCTGAGGATGACATGATGTGTTGAATAGCAACTTAGTCATAGCCGACACCATAGGGTCTCCTAAAAATGGCTTAATAACTTTGAGTCTCTATTGGACACTATACTTCTTGGAACTCCATAAAGCTTGATGATTTCTTGCAAAAATAGAAAATAAGTAGCAAAAGCATTATCAGTTTTGTAGTAGAGCATAAAATGTGCTATTTTACTAAATCTATTAACCATGACTATAGCAAAATCCTTCCCTCATGTTGTTCTCGACAATCCAAGAACAAAAATCCATACTTATATCTACCTATTGTTCGGTTGCATGACAAAATAACCTTCCCTTGCTTAGCTCGGCTCTCGGCTTCCTTACATGTTACGCATCTTTCAACAACTCAGTGTACATCCCTTAACATTCTTGGCTAGTAAAATCTTGACTTTAGTAACTCATATGTCTTCTTTTCTCTAGAGTAGCTGAATAATTCCCCGTATGTGCTTTTTTGACAAGTAATTCTTACACCAAACCGGTCGACATACATTGTTTTCTAGCTTGGAAAAGGAATCCTTCCTCTACAAAGTAGTCATCTAAGGTACTTCCATCACATCACTAAGCATAGAATGGCCCAAAATGAAGGTCTTGGAAATATTGCTCCTTAGTGCTTACAAAGCCCAACAATCTAGTCCAGAGCTTGAAAAGCATTACATGCCATCTAGATAGGGCATCTGTAACTACATTTACCTTTTCTTACTTGTATGTGATCACAAATGAAAAACTTTCTAAGAACTCAACCCATTTAATTTACCCCTTGAATAGTTTTAACTGGTGATTGTGGTTCAAAATACACAATTTATCCTAGCTTTAAAACTTGTATTTGTGCATAAATTTAGTAAAAACTTGTTAATTTTATATGAATTTGGAGTTTATGTGCAAAATGGATCAACTTAAGTAAAAATTTCAAAAATGCAGGAAAAAGTATTGATATTAAATGAATTTCATTAATTTTATATTCTATGTATAGGTGTACGGGGCTACCATGGTCTTAGTTGCCCCCATCATTTGATCAAGGAGGTAGAAATCAATGGAGTTAAGGAAGCCGTGCTATCGACTGGTTGATATGCCCTTAAAGCATTAGGGTTACACCAATTTCTTGGGCGATTGAGCAGAAGAGAGGATATATGGTGAACAAAATGTGAAGTAATGGAATCACTCACACCGATTGATCAATTGGCAGAAGGAATAAAGGTTAGGATTTTTCTATTTAAAACCCTAATTCCTAAAACACCACATTTCATAAAACATAGAGACTACCTAGGGCTAATGTATAGGTAGCCTAAATTTATAAATACTCACATTTGCAACAAAGAATGTGAGCTGCAACTAAGATTTTTGTAGGGTTTAGTCTAATTTTGAGTGTTCATTACTTGTCTACTATTTCCTTAAACTTATTTATGATATTTCACACTTTTTTTTTTTTATAACTTGGATGCACATTTAAGTTATTAAAGAGTAATATCATCTTGTTTTCGTTTAATCACTTGTTCTTGTATTGTTATCATGTTGCTTTGTACATTTATGGATTTTGCTACAATTTCAACTATTGTTCTTATTGTTATCCTTAATACCATGAGTAGCTAAGTAGTTTCATGTTGGTTTATGATAATGTAGATGCTGTAGATGGTGAATCTTTGTAGTTTTGATATGGGTTTGAGGATTTAAATAGGATTCTGATGTTTGATACTCCATTTGAATTCTTTGAGGTGCTTTTTAATGGAATTTTCAATGGGTTTTCCTTGTGATTATGAGATCGAGAGGAGATTAGTCCTAAGAAGTTCCCTTAAGAGTTAATGGCTTGCATAATTATGAGGCTGAGAGAAGATTAATTGTGTAATTCCTTAATTGAGTCAATAAAGATCAATAACAGGTTCTTACAACTACGAGATCGAGCGGTGAGTAAGTGTACCCCATTGAATTCACACAACTTTAAGTGGTTCTAGTAGATTTGGATAGGTTATGAGACTGAGAGTAGATTGACCCCTTAGTTTTTAGGACTAGATAATTAATTCATGATAAGAATTAAGTATTTAACTAATCATGTAAGAAAATAAGACCGATAGGAGATTTTTCACTACATAATTGAGTGAGGAGCCCTACCTGGGATTGAGCTCAAGTGAATTCCATCAAAATCCAATTAAAAACCATTCTCGATGTCTTAACAGTGTACCCTCACCAATAAATTCGAAGGCATGTCATAAGCTTATGTCTTTATTATTTGTGTAAGCTTTTACTATTTGCTCTCATTTAGTATTTCATTTACAATTTTCCAATAGTTTATTTGACTAGTCTAGATTATTGTAGTAGGTTAGAATCTAGTACTTAGTTGAATCCCTTTTCCTTGAGGAATTCAACTTAGTGAATACCCGCTAATATTATTACTATAAATGATTCGACACACTAGTTGGTTAAGGGATTGACATTGTTTTGAAAACTTCCATTTATAAGATTTATGTCTAAAAATCTAAAATGTATGTATTGTGCCAGTCAATTTTTGGTACCATTGCTTAGGAAAAGGCAATTGAGTTAATATCAAATAAACCTAGGACTCTGAGACTAGGCCTTAATGTAGTTTATAGCTTAGTTTAATTTTCGTTGATTTTTAGTTTAGTTATTAAGGTTTTGATCTTTGTCTATTTTCTTGCTCAATTAAGTTGATCTTGCTATTTTATTGTTGATTTGAGTTGAATTGAGGATAAAGTTTGAAACTTCAATGTTGAACTTGTTAGAAAAATACTGAGTTTGTCCCTATCCAATTTCTATCAAGCTAGGAAGAGCATTGTTTATATTTTTGCATCAAAATTTGTAGGTTGTAGTTTGGAGGTTTAGTTGGATTGAAAAGGAGTAGAAATTAGGTGCATAGGCATGGGAGACAATGGAACACTTTGAGATTATTTAGTCCCATCTATCCAAGATGTTATTTCGATCCTTGACCCACCTGAAAGTCAAGTAGAGAGTTTTAAACTTAATGATTCATTCAGGATAAGTACTTTGAGGGACACCCAAATGAAGATCCAAATGAGCACATTCAAGAATTTCACCAATTGTGCTCAATAATTAAATATCAGGGAGTTTCGGAGGATGCATTAAAGTTATGATTGTTCCCATTTTCCCTTAAGGAAAGAGCAAGGTATAAACACCTAGGAGAAATTAGCTTCTCGTTACCTTGTAATCTTTTTTCCACCAAATAAAGTTGTCACCCTTCGATTTAAGATATTAGCATATATACAAAAGGAAAGGGAACCATTGAGCAAACTATGGGAACAATTTAAAATGTTATTATAACAATTCCCTTGTTATGGAATCTCTAAGGGACATCAACTTTTGATCTTTTATAATGGTCTTAGTCATGAGGATGGATCACTGGTAGACGCTATTACTGGAAGTAGTTTACTAAGTAAAACAAAGGATGATGTATGGGATTTACATAAAGTGCTAGCATATAATGATAAGAATTGAAGAGTTCATGGACATATGAGAGAGGTTGCCAAGGAATTGACTAAGGGAGAAATAAAACAACTAAAGTAGCAAGTTGCAAGGTTGTTTAGGCAGCTTGAAAAACAAAACAAGGTCACTTATGTTCACATACAAGAGGCCCAATTAATTGATGTTTGTGCCGAATGTGAGTTTGCTCATAATGAACAAGAGTGTCCTGGACTAAGGCAAGTAAGGACATTGAAATATAGCCTTGAAACTTCACCTAAGGGATCACCAATGAACTCAATTGGATTTCTTCATAATCATGACATAGAATGTTTATAGTTATGAAAACAACTTAGGGAATTCATAGACACGCTAGATTAGCTTAAGGAAAATGATATAGTAGTAGAAAGTGAGTAGCATTCACCTAATAAAGTTGAAGTAATCCAGCTAAGAAGTGGGAAGGAAATTAAACAACTATGTCTTGAAAGGGAGTATGAACCAACAACTAGGAATGAGAAGGAGAGGGTAGATGAAGAAAAGGAGAAGCAAAGTGATGACCCTTCCCTTGGGAAGGAACCTAAAGCACAAGTCTATACCTAACCAATACCTTTCCTAGCTAGGCTGAAATGACAAAAATTAGATTAGCAATTTGCTAAATTTGTAGAAACATTCAAGTAGTTACATGTTAATGTACCCCTTTTTGAGACTCTTGAGCAAATGCCTTCATATCCAAAATTCATGAAAGAAATTTTAACTCAGAAAAGGAAGTAATGATGCTTTCTGAGGAGTGCCTTGCTATCATGCTAGATGCACTACCAAGAAAAGTGAAGGACCCTGGAAGCCTAATAATTCCTTACATGATAGGAAAGACATTTGAATATAGAGCATTATGTGACTCAAGCACAAGCATAAACTTGAAGCCATACTCTATATTCAAGCTTCTTGAATTAGAAGAGTGTAAGCCAACTAAAATGACTCTTCAATTGGAAAATCGAAGCATAAAGTATCCTTGAGGGATAGCTAAAGATGTGCTTGTAACTATTGGCAAACTATTTTCTTAGGAGGCTTTGTTGTACTAGATATGGAAGTTGATAAGGATGTTCCTTTGATCTTAGGAAGGCCTTTTCTAGCCATGGCATAAGCAATGATCAATGTCAAGGAGGGAAAGCTTATGTTGACTACATTTGATACAGAAATTACGAATGAGGTGTCTTAAGTAATGAAGTTACAGCAAGGAGCCAATGATTGTCATGCTATGGAATTTGTTGATAGGGCTTCTTAATGAACAAGCTACGAGTTTATTTTAATAGGCCTACGACTTAAGCCCAAAGATAAGGGCCCAGTCTGAAGATAGCTTCCTCTCATTTGCTATAAATATGGCACAAGATCACAAGTAAGGGGGCTTTCTCTCTTTCCATTCTCCTTCTATTGCATAACTTTACAAGTTTACTCTCATGATAAGAGAGCTAACTTAGATATCAAAGTAATCATGCTTCCATAGGTATGATTTGTTTTGTAGGTACCCATGTACCAAAAGCAAAAATCTAATATTAACAATTAATGCTATCTGCCAAGAAAAAAAAAAAAAAAGGCAACCCATTGCCACAACTTTCAAGGGTTTTTCAAAATTTTGTAGTGGGATACTTAGTTCTTTTACAAAATTTCTCCATGTTGGGTTTGTTATGGTTTCTTCCCCTTATTTTGTCTTCTAATCTAAGTAGATTCGTTCATCATCCGTTGGTTTGTTTTGGCTTCTAAGATTTCTCTCTTTTTCGGTTTAAGTCTCTCTACAGATATCTCCTTCTTCGGATTTTGTTGATTATTGATATTTTGATTTGAACATACGGTTGCTTTGAGCAATTACTTTGTTCTTTGAAATTTACTTGTCCTACGTAAGTTTGAAAACCGTCATGTAACTGTCATTGTGTCACCATTGAAGGGATTTAGACTTTGCTCACGGACTTCCAGGTGTACTGGTACAGCCTTGAACGTGGCGACATGCTTGTTAGGAACATGTGTTCCACTTTCAGGTGGGAGAATTATGGTTTTCCTTGGCGGTCCATCCACCTAAGGGCATACTGCTATCATGTCGAAAACTCTCCCTAAGCCTATTCAATCTCACAAAGGAGTAGCAGGACCTAAACCAGCAATTGAAAGAACTGGCAGGCTTATTGTGATGATTCCAGTTTGAGCAATGACTTGACAATCAGAGGATGATCAGAGTGCTCCTTTCCCACAGTCGAACCCCAAGGCGACAAATGCCAATCATGTCGAGCCACGCAACATGACAAGTCTAAGCTTCTAAAGACACGGCCGATCAAGGCATGAGCACGTCGGTTGAAATTGTCCAATCATGCAGCGCGTCGGCAACGACAAGACAATGGCACGGCGAAGCCTTGCATGGTTGAGGCTAAACAAACCTGCAAGTCCGAGCTTCTTGACTCATTTTGGTGCCAGGACCGGTCAACAGTATCACCCAACTTCATAAGACCCGGACCAATTTTCAAGCATAACAATTCTGAGCAGGACTTCACTCTCAACGGAAAGCTGCGATCCTAACCCCATCATGTTGTTGCTGAGCACCTGATCTAAGTTCATCCGAACATGACAAAGCACCACACACCAACCTGAGCTCTTCGCAACACCGCGTATGGTAACAACTGGACAATACAATCGAGTTATTTAAGCTGTTCCAAGCTATCGGATTGGCCGTTACGTTGTGCCCAACTATTAATAATGTGACATTATGAGTAGAAGAAATAACCTTATGGGTAGACTTTAAATTCTGGGGAGGAAAGAAGCACTACGATGGATTTTACAGATGCTGCGTATGATAATGTAGAATTTCCAAAAATTAGTTGAGGTCCGCTTGTGCGTTCACTTTTATATATGCCAAAGAGTCTTACAGCTTCACACAAAGCAAAGGAAAAAAAAAAAAAAAAAGACAGCACCTTTCACTTGTCGAAGTTCACCAAAAAGGTTGATCAGCTGGCATGCTGTGTCGAAAGTTTTATTGAATAATGAGGCTGTATCGGTCGAGTCTCCCGTAGAAATACCAACAGCCAAGTGTGATAGTAGCAAATGCAATAAACTTCCTAGGTCATTCCCCATAACCTCATATTCAATTTTCAAAAGACATCCCTGTTCCACAACTAGTTCCTTCAAAAATGCAGGTGACATCTCCAAGCGCTGTCCAACATCCTCTTGATGTTTGGATGAATCGGAAATGTTTGATTTGAAAGAAACTTTACTGTTGGTATCATACTCTTTCCATAAAGATCCAGGATAAGCACCTTCAGATATGTCTTCAGTCCTTGTATAAATCTTTTCTTGCGTGAGGCCAGAGAAAACTTTGTTGATGAACTTGAGTGAGCAATGAATATCAACACATTTTTGCCTAGTAAACTTAGAACTTCCCGAGCGCTACAACTGAGTTGCGAAGTCTTCGCCGAGCTCGCCTGAAATGAGGAAACATGAATAAAGTTGTAACAGGCCGCGTACTTTGGATTTCTAGCAGATGTTTGATGTGCAAGCCTTGCAACACCCTGATGTTGAATTTAATTTTTGGATACATACCTACGGGAGGAAAGTTAAAGAAAATTGCTGCCAATGAAGCTTCCCTGAACAGCATAGGGGTGATAAGAAGATTCAAGCACACGACCAAAGCGTGCGTGACTCATGCTTGGGTGGACTAGGTGTGGGTACATAAAAAAATTCACAAGCACGAGCACAAGAAGTTTAGATATGTCTAGCACGTTTATTAGTTAGGCCGTTCAAGCATAAGTACGCATGCACGTAGATAGCACATGTAGGCCTTTATTTATTGTAAATAATGGAAATTCTTTAATAAATATGGTATTTACTAAATAATAGGTTATTTTAATGGATAAATTATTTAATAAATAATAAATTATTCAATAAGTAATAAATTATTTAATAAATAATAAGTTTTTTAATAAATGGACAATAACATTTTTAATAAATTATGTAAATTATTTACTAAATAGTAAATTATTGAATAAATAAATTATTAACAAATTATTTAATTAGCAAATGTAAATATGTAATATAATTTAATGGGTTATTGTTTTTTTTTTTGAAACTATTCAGGACCTGATGTACTCAGATGTTATTTCTTAATTTACAAATGTATCTTTATTTTTTATTTTTTCATATATTAAAAGGTTCGATAACATTAATTTTTTTTCTAAGATTATTCATTTGCAAGAAAAGTAAAATGGAGGATAACACTATACGATGTTATCATTAATAAAGCTTCATAGTGTAAGTCAAATTTTGGTTTAGGTCACTGGAATATTTACAAAAAAAAAAAAGGAAAAGAAATCTCAAAAGATCCTATAGGAATGCACGTCAATAGTAATCATTCTTATCATCCTCACCACCATTCTCACTAGACATAATGCCCAGTGCTTCATCCAAACTGCTCAACCCTATGTCGTTGTCATTACTAGAAACCCAAGAATATGGATGATCTCCTTAGTCACATGTCTGAGCATAAGCCAAATCTTTTAAGCATACGTAAGCTTCAATGGTTTCCGAATGCATCGAAAGGTAGTAGGGGTTAAGGAGTCACCTACCTAAACTAAAAGTCAACTTAGAAGGAATCGTTAAAGCTAAAGGTGCTAGAACATCTTTAAACACTATGGAAACGATCGACATCATGTGTGCCTTATTAGACCACCAAGAAAAAGCATCGTAATCTTCTTCTTCTATTTGAACCCATTGTTGTACCTCATAAACCGGCAGTTCTTCGAATTCACCTCTAGAATCGGAGGTGCTCCCTTAATCTCTATTACTTCCTATAATTGTTTGCTTCTCTTCTCGAGTACATTATTGTTAGGTCATGCTAGTTGGGGTGAATGATGCAACCTATGCCTATGAAAGGTGTACAAAATTTTAAACATGGTTACGCTTCAGTGTCAAGCACAGCTACATGATACTCAACATTCTGAATCTTAACACTCTGGTAAAACTCTTTGAGGAGACTACGGGTAAACCATGGATCTAATGTAGTAACCACATAAAAGAGGAAAGGAAATGGTATGAAATAATCTTTGAGTTTCTAAACCATACCTCGAATAGTACAATGCATGAAAGGAACACTTCGACGTTGCTACAACACGTCTAAAATGTTGACTAAGTTAGGGAAAATGAGATTGCTCATTAGGTAATATGAGCTAGACATTTTTTTTATTGCCATCAAGAAGGCCTTTAATAGTGCCTTCATCCCCTTTCATAACTTAAAATCCTGTTCTATCATTAGATTGAGGGTGATATCAAGATTGTTAATTATGAAATAGTTGTAGAACGTTAACAAATTGACCCTTATCTTGTATGCATGTGAAAGCATCTTGTAAGCCAAATTCCACCTCATTGTGTAGTCCAAAGGTGGAAGTCCTTGATCCTCGTTTTCCCCATTAGCTGTACAGATCTGTAAAAACTTTGTGAGCTTTTTCTTAGAAGCACGCATGATATTTATTACACATCCTATCCATGCTAGGTGAAGGTTTAAACCACAACCCTTAAGATTGGCATTCATTGCCAAGTTAAACACGTAGCAGACACATTGGACATGAAAGAAGTTATCTTCATAGATCAGATTGAACGTAGCCTTTAAGTGTTGGACTAAAGCTATATTATTGGAGGCATTGCCGAAACTGACGCTAAAAACTTTCTAGATGTTATATGATTAGGTGGTGTCAATGATGTTATTGACAATTACTTGCCTTGTGTGGGAATCTAAGAAGAAAATGAATGTCATTATTCTCTTTTACACTAGCCACTCATTATCAATCCAATGTACAGTAATGCACATGTAACTATTGTTGACGACGGTGACTAGTGACTTCCAAATGTCAAACCTAAAGGAGATGCTGCATAAAAGCATGATAGAACTACAATTGTTATATGTTTGAATAAAAATAGAAAAATGCAATTTAAGTTTGTGAATGAAAGTAAGCAAGTTACGTACTTACTTAGAAGGCTTGATAGCTCTTTCGTTAAAGCCTATCGCATTTTGTTATAAATTGCGATGGTATCTTTTTTTAAGGTTTGTTGACCCGTGTATTGGTACTAAGGCTATAACTTTTCCATTACCCACCTTCCAAAGAGAAGATGACCCATGGCTTAGAATGATGCATCTGTAACAGCCATCATTTGCATTAGCTCATCTTGTACCTCTTCATTATTGAAAACAAAATTATTAAGGTTGCCAAAACTAGCTATTGACCCATCCTGTTTCCTATCAACCTTAACTAGTTTCATACCTTTCTTCTTATGAATTTCTAAATGCTATCTTAGGTGATTTGTACTGAACCTAGATTTACAACATAGAGTATTCTTATAGGTTATGCAGTAGGTAATTACAACATCAGGATGGATTAGCATGTACTACTAGCATCCACTAATACGCTTTCTACATTTCCTTCTTCCGCTAAAGGATTTAGGTATAGGCTTGAGGGAACCAACTTTTGTGCAAGCGTTAATGGATTGAATTTGAGTTTGAGTTAAAGTTGTTCCTTAGCAAAAATGCAAATGAACAATTTGGTACCGTTGTTGCTTATAATACCCCTTATGTGCTTAGCAACAAATTTCTAAATTATTGAGGTGCCTTTTAGTATAGTAGCTTAGAGTACATCGAAACTGTGTAGCATTCTACACTAAAGTAAACAATACTTCGGTGAGAGGAGTTTAGACCGGGTCATTATAGGTCGTATCAAAATACTCTACCAACTAAAGGGCAAGTCCCTACTTGTTCATAGTCCTAGACCTGTATAACGAAACTACTAAAGACATCAACTCTATAAGAGGGGTGGATTATAATACTCTTTATATGTTAGGTGATGGAATTCTAAATCATCGAGGTGCCTTTTGGTATAGTGACTCGAAGTACATCGAAACTCTGAAGTTAAGTGTATTCGGCTTAGAGCAATCTCAAGATGGGTGACCTCCTAGGAAGCTGCTACACTAAGGGACAAAACCAAGCGGCATTCCATGCTAAAGTGGGTAATACCTTAGTAGGAAGAGTTATGATAGGATCGTTACATTGCTCTACTTATTTTAATAATAACCTCAAAGGAAATATTTATTACATACTTAACTCTAATTAAAATTATTGCTGGTTATGGAAGGTGGCCATATACTATGTGTAACACTAGCTTATGAACAATATGAACGACATTGGTATGGTCCTTTAGGTATATTGCACATCTATAGGTTAGTATTAGGATTTGTAGGTGAATTGTACATCTGTGGGTTAATATTGCAACCCCCAAAAATAGGTGTAGAAAATGCAAGGTTCCTTACTTAATTCAATAAATTGGTAAATCTCGAGTTCAGAAATGCAGAGTATGGCTGTTCACCATATAAATCAATAAAGATCCAATCATCGAATTCGTTAGGATTAGGATTGTTTGATGGATTTCCTTGTTAAGCCATTTGTTCAAGAAAATATGTAAGGTTTTAGAGAGTTAAACGTAAAGTTGGGAGAGTAGGAGAGCATTTGGAGGAACATAGGTGCAAGATGGAAATATAGAGCAACCGAAATGCATTTGGCGTAGACGAGTCAATACTTATAGACTTCATCCAACATGGCTACATTTCCTCTCAACGTACTTATGTTTAATCTTTGACATGGGCACATTGAGATTAGAATGTTTAAAAAAAAAAGTTAGTTGGGTCCAATGTGGGCATGTCTTAGACCAACGTACCAATGTTGGTTCTTACCCTTGAAAAATTAGTTGGGCGGCTATTCTTGCCTAAGGGAAAATTAGTTGGGCGAGAATGGTCGATCAACTAATTTTTCAAAGGTAGGAATTTTCCTTTGGATAGGAATCAATGTAGGTACGTTAGTCTAAGATGTATTCACATTAAACCCACCCAACTTTCCTACAGGTTGTTAAATTTTGAACTTTAGTAACACATACCCACGTCAAACTTCAACATTGGGACGTTGATGCTAAACATTCAATTTTTTGAACGTTGGGGAGCCAACATGCCTACATTTAATCTCAATGTACCCACATTGGCATCCCAATGTTGGGATTTAATGTATCAAAGTTAGTTATGAACGTAAGGTTGTTGGCTCGCCAAAGTTCAAATTTTTTTATCATTAGGCGTCAATGTGAGCATGCTTAACACCTATCGATTAGAAAATTGAATGTTGGGCAGCTAGCGTACCCACATTTGCCTTTAACGTAGGCATGTTAGTCCCTTGTCCAACATACATGCACTTATAAATAGTGCCTAACGTGCCCATGTTATTCATCACAACATATACCATTCCTCTAAAGCACTTACACTAAAATTCTAAGCATCCATAACCCCCAAATCTTGCTTTCTTACTTTGTTATTATAAATCCATCACAATGCAAGGGTAAGGCTTTTTTAACCCATTTCATGCTAAGTCTAAATCTAAGGGCAAAAAGTTTAAGTACCTTCACGTTTGTTTAGATTCATTCCCACCTCCTCCAGATGACTACTTTACTATAGAGGCTATGTAAGAGTGCTTCTAGACTTGCTTTTGTACACGTGACGTACTCCTATCACAATCTTTTGATTTTGATGAATTGGAACAAATATGCCCGTTTCATGAAGCTTTGCAACAAGCGCGTCTTCTATGATTGGTGGAGTTAGAAAATCATACATAAGCGGACTTGGTACACATTTTTTTCCCCAATGCCACTACAAACATGGTTCATAAGAACCTTGACATTTATCTTAAGCATGCCACAAATGATGTTGATGGGTATTTAACGACATATATGTTTGGAAGAGTCATCAGTGTCACGTTGGATTACATTAACAATTTGTTCAAATGTGAGGGTAGTACTTGCATGCTAGTCTAGTGGGACATGTCAGAAGCTCTACAATGCATGTTCGAATGATTGGTATATCTAGGCGAGGTCGTATCACAACATTTAATGTATCTCAAAGGTCCCAAGCTTCTACTGTATACATGCATCCTTAGCTACATGATATGTCACACAATTGTGCCACTATAAAGCACGGATTTTTTTCTTTAAGGAGGACCTTTTCATCCTCAATTGTATATTAGAGGGGGAAACGGTCAATATTAGCTACATCGTCAATCGTTGCTTCATCTAAACACTTTCAAGATGAGATAGTCACCTTAGTTATGGCCAATTAATTATAGTTAATACTTTTTTCATACGGCTTCGACTTAGGGGATTATGTAGTAGAGAGGGACAAACCTATTTTCTGATGGATTCAATGAATTAGAAGCTATACTACTATAGGGATGAAACAACTAGAAACTGATTCAAGCATGACAACACCTAAAAGAGGAACATCTTGAATTAAATTTAGTTGATTATGACATCATTCAATGGGATTTGGAATAAGGAGGAGGAGGAAGAGGCTCCCACCAATGCTAACAACAATAGGAAGGACCCTTTTACTATACAATGGAAGACTTATTCAGTTGATTTAACAAAATGATAACCATTGTAAAGGATGTCCGGAATAGCAATAGAAACACGAAGGTTCAAATGACGGAGATGCAAGAATGTCTGAATCATCAAGAGGTTAGATTAGAAGAGATGTATCAATAGCAGTAAGCATATTATTAGTGGCAAAGCTTTCAATACCAATGCGCACCACCACCCACCCTTCGGTCCTAGTGGTGGTTAATTATCAAATTCTTCATTCCTACCATTGATGAAATTTAGGATTGTTTGTATGTTTTCTTTCTTTTCTTTTTCCCTTTTCTTTTCTCATCTTTTATATAATAAATGAAGTTACTTTTTTATTAATGGAAAGTCCTTCTCAATTTGTTAATAGTTAATTTTTTTTTTCCTATTCTTTTATATATGGAATTATATGCATATAATATAAAATCGGTAATTCAATGTATTGTATCTTATCTATACATATATATATATATATATCTATAATATGTATGTACCTATGTGCACATATTTTATACTTACATATTTGCCTTAGTTGTATATTTATAAAAATTTGTATGTACATATTTTTGTGTACATATGTACATGTTTATGTGTACACTAATACATACGTATATATTTTTTTGAATTATACATTACATACGTATATATTTGTATAATTTTGTTTGTACATATTTCCATGTATTAACATATGTGTTTTTATGGATGTATATATGTACATATATATTTCCATGTATAAATGTACATATTTATTCTTACATAAATACATCTACATATTTCTGTATTAATACACACATCTATTTACGTATATATTCATACATATATACAATTATATATTCAATATATATATATATATATTACTTATTATTTTAATGTTTACATTTAAGCATATTCAATGTATATATTTATATGTACATAAGAACGCTTTAAGTAAAATACTCATATACGTAATTATTATTTTTAGCATTTTATTTACTTATTAAATTACTTAATAATCTCCATAATTTACCATATAGATACATAACAATAGTATAATACACATGATACATGTTCTGACTCCAAAAAAATAAAAATATATAATATCATAAATCATCACAAATACCCAAAAGTGTTAAAAATGCATTTTCAGCATTATAGTTAGAGCTTAATTATAAGTACGAGGGGGCATGCGAATAAATGGGCAGTATGCGAAGCATAAGCATGCAAAACCTAAGCATGTGAGCACAATGGGCTTAGTGCGTAAAAAGCACAAGTACATAAAGCATGCAAATTTTAGCCCATGAGGGCACTTGGACATCCCAATTACTACCCATAAAGCAATGTTAATAGTTGACCTAAGCCACAACTTTAGCAAAAAATGTCGAGTTAAAAATAGACAATTTTGAGCTTCTCTAAGTTGGAATCTAACTAAAGTGGATATCGACCTGGACTCCATTTATCAAGTTATGTAAGTGGAAATTTGATTAGAGCTTCTTTAAGCATATCTATGAGTAGCTTGCAACAATTGGAGTGACCAGCAAAATGAGCTTCCTTTTACATGAAAAAGAGAGAGGAGAAAATAAGTTTGAGTTGCCAAATCTAAGCAAGTTCGAGGCAATTTTCAAGCAACGATCTTAAGTTTATTTTCTGGTAATCTTTCAGGATAGATTCGAAGTCGGGCTAAACTCCTTAATCAAGTACGATTACGTATGGTCAGAATATGGAATTATAGCTAACGTATGAGTAGTAATACTATAGTTGCTTGGATGTTTATTATAACATAGAGCTCAACAAAAAAGAAACAATAAGTTGAGATTTAGATTTGTATGTTGAACTTTGAGTTGAATCTCCATGAATCTTAATCTCTACCATAATGGCTTTAAGCTATAGTTGACACACCTAAACATTTCTTTTGGTCCTATGCTATGGTAAGCTCTTAGTAATATAATTAAATTGAGCTGAATATAGAACAATAGCTACACAAATTGTTTAAGCTCCTTTATGGTTGAACCGACTTACTAAGGGCAAATCTAAGTTGCTTACTATCACTTAATAATGACATACGAATAGTTCAAGAAGCATCAATAAGGAAACTGTTGAACATGACATACTTCAGAGACCAATAGGAGCTTAACTTAGTTGCTCATTTAAAAAATTAGACCTAATTACACACAAGGGAGCTATGGCCGAGTTGTACATGTCACAAGACAAAAGGTTCACCCCCTCTTTATGAGCTCATGTGGCACTAGACCCTTCTTTAGCTCATTGTATTTGCTTAAATCATGAAGGTCGAGCTAGCCTATTCCCTTCCTGTCTTCCTAAGACTGTTCTAAGCCTTTCTAGCTTTAAGATTATTGATCGACATGTCATTGCCCTCTATATGATTGGGAGGCTTAACTTTTCAACAGGTTTTAGCTTGCCATAACCATTATCAAGAGAGTGGCATCATTTCTAGACCAATTTGCTTATAGGAAGCCAACTCCACCTTGAGAGACTACCTTACCCTACAAACAAATCGCTTACTAATGCCACTTATTTCATGTTAAGCCCTAAGTTAAATACCCTCTACTTCCTTTCGAAACACAGACCATGACATTCTCCTCTACCAAAATATATGATGCCCTCGTCGTGGGACCAACTCTCTCTTACTACCTTTTCCCTTAAGATCATCGATCTTATTCCTCAATTATCTAACTCTACACCAAGATCATCTTTACCAAGACTTAGGGCTTCTACAGGCATCACCTCATCCTCACCCTCTCTTCTTATCCTTCAAGTCTACCTCTTGTTGAGTGGCCTAATGATAAGGTCTTCCCTTCAAGCTCTTTTCATTTTCTCAAGATCATTGACCCTTCTTTACTTGTTGCCTAACTTTACTTAAGATCACCTCCACTAGGACTTAAGGCTTCTATAGGCTTACTTATGCCCTTACCCTTTTCTCTTGTTCTTTGAGGTCACCTCTTGCTGAGTAGCTCAACTATAGGGTCTATCCATTGAAGTATAACCTACTTTCTTAAGATTCTGGTTGTGTCTTCTTACACTGCTCTTCATAGCACAGTTATCCTCTCTAGTAATGATGCCCTCCACTTGGTGGTTGCTCCTCCTCTCAAGCTTTATGCACGTAAGCCTAGTTGTCAATAAAAACGATCCTTTTCACTTTTACCACACCAAGTAGTATCTAGGTGGCTCCTCTAAGCTAGAACTTTATGGCTTTGATACCACTTGTCATGGGATGGAAGGTTCATCCCCTCCTTATGTGCCCGTACAGTGCTAGACCCTCCTTTGGCTCATCATATTTACTCATATCACAAAGGGCGAGCCGACCTTTTCCCTTCTTATCTTCCTAAGACTATTCCAAACCCATTTAGCTTTAGGATTGTCGACTGGCATGTCATTATCCTCCATATGACTGGGAGGCTCAACTTCTCAACTAGTTTTGGCTTGCCATGGTCATCATCAGGAAAGCAGCATCAACTCTCAATCAGTTTGCTCATGAGAGGCTACCTTAAGAGACTACTCCACCCCATGAACAAGTCGGCTACTAACCCTACTCACTTCATGTTAAGCCCTAAGTTCAACATCTCCCACATCCCTTCAAAACATGGATTATGATATTCTCCCTTACCTAAATCCATGACACCCTTGTTGTAGGGCCAACTCTCCACCACTACCATTCTCCTTAAGATCATTGACCCTATTCCTCTATTGCCCCATTCTGCACCAAGATCATCTTCACTAGGACTTCAGGGCTTCTACTAGCATCATGTCACCCTCACCTTCTCCTCTCATCCTTCGAGATCACCTCTTGTTGAGTAGCCTAATGGTAGAGTCTGCACTCCACCTAAGATCACCTTTGCTAGGACTTAGGGCTTCTATAGGCTTCCTTCATGCCCTCACCCTCTTCTCTTATTCTTTGAGGTCGCTTCTTATTGAGTGGTTGAATAATAGGGTCTATACATTGAAGTATATTTTTTTTTTCTTAAGATTTAGGTTGTATCTTGTTACAATGTTTCTTATAGCACAACTACTCCTTTTGGCAATGATGCCCTCCACCTGGTAGCCATTCCTTGAAAGCTTCATCAACATTAGTCTAGTTGTTAACAAGAACCACCCTTTTCATTTCTACCGTATTAGGTAGTATTTTAATGGCCCCTTTAGGCTAGAACTTTACAGCTTTAATATCACTTCTCACAAGATTGGAGGTTCACCCTCTCCTTATGTGCCTGTATAGTGCTTAACCCTCCTTTGGCTCATTGTATTTGCTCATATCATATAAGTTGAGACAACCTTTTCCCTTCCTATCTTCCCAAGACTGTGACATGCACTTACACTTCAATCTAAATTGCTATTAACACTTTTAATTCCAAGCAAGTATAAAATGTTTTTTCTTATCTGACTTGTTTGCTAACCAAAATCGAGCAGTGGACTTCTAACTTAGTTGAGTAGTAGTAGCCTAAACTTTCAAGTGCATGAAGTTCCAAAGGTCCGACCTTTGTACTAAAATTTCAAGTGCATGAAGTTCTAAAGGTTTGACCTTTGTAGTAAGTGCCGAGCTATACTATCAACTTGTAGTAGTGTGGTGGCTGGATCGAATTCCCAATAAGGGTAGCAATTTTGAGCTCTTGCCAACCATAAAGCAAGGGATGCTAAGTAAGAATTTTCCAAGTTATCCCGTTTCAAAGTTCCTAAGCTTCTAGACTACAATGTACGTGCTGATCTACTGTGAACTAGGTTGAACAAGTAGAGTTCTGCATTCGTGCTACTAACATAAATGGTGGATTATTCGGTAGAGAGTATCAACTGGACTTACGATTGAGCTGAGCTCTTGCAAGAGGCGGAATTGAGCTTCTTGATAAAATAGCTAATACAAGTTGTTCATTTAAAAATTCCGAGCTCTTCTTTAGGAGTAATATGATGAATCTAAGTTGAACAATAGTCATACTCCATCATATCGACCTAGGCTCATATGAGCCCTCTATATTTGAATGCTCAACCTTTTGTACTTGGGCGTAAGCTGTTAACTGGGTACAAGCTTTAAGTGGTGAAAACAAGTTATTTCCTTTCCTAAGTATTTTTCATAAGCTTTTCCTGAGCACCTTATATGAGTTATCAATCCAATTTGCAGTAAATCTGATATGCATGTTGAACTCTATGACAAGCCAATCCTAGAAAATTTGCTGGAGAGCTTCAAGTAGTCATTTCCAAAGTTTTCATTTATTCCCTTACTAGAGCATGTTGACTTTGACTTGAAGGATGTATTAAACCCATCTTATTTTTTCAATTTACCAAATACTAGGGGTTGATGCAATTTTTACTTTATTTAAATGACTCCATTAATGTAATCGAGCATGGAAAATGTTTGATCACAAGACACTCCCTTATTCATGTAGCTATACTATGGAAACAAATATGGAACGATATAGAAAACTGAGATTGATAGATTGATATGAGATGCTTTATGTAACTTGTGTCAATCTTAGATGCTACTATATCCCATTATATAGTAGATGTAGATGATGAAAGTTAGAGACATTAGGCCCTTGTATAGTCGGTGGAACAACTAATCAATGATTAGCTAAAGGTTGAAATTTGAGCAACAGAGGTAAAACAACCTAAGTTTTGAACCAATGAATTCAGAGCCCATCTTCACTTACAAATTTAAAATGAGCTATAATTTATATGTTACATCTCAAACAAGAAAAGTCATAATAGTCTCGTTGCATAAATTAACCTAAGATAGAAGTTGACCTTACACTACTATCGTAGATGCGTACACAACTTAACTAGCTTGAAGCATTTAGTCTGATACCTATCAATAATCAACCTATGGTATAACTTTTCAAAAATACCTATTCAAGTCGACCTATTGTATAATAATACAACAGTGCTCATATAAGTATTTCATATATAGAGTTATAATTTACATTAAGAGTTTAAAAAAAAACCACAGGTCTTAAAGTCTATTTATAATAAGATAGGAAACTAATGGGTATTCTAGGGAATTCCCAATTAGTTTCCTTAAAACTAGAAAGACAAGTCAAAAGCTTAGATTCAGTAGATTCTCCTTTCCTCACTTTCTTAGCTAATTGTACACTAACCTGAGAGTAGTGATATTTGTATATCTTGAACTTTTGTTTGTTACCTACAAAAGAGTCTATAAGGATGTAAGCATGACTAGCTTAATTAGTAGGGCGGAGTTAGAAGAGTACCATACAATCATAAATAAGGTTATCGATTATAATGAAATGCAATGCAATTAATCACTTAAAATATCGCATAATGTTATTTGGTCCATTGTAAGGTTAGAGAAATTACATCTGCATCAACTTGGATTGTAAAGTTTACCGTAACTCAAAATTAGACCAAATCCAAGCTTGTGCAATGGAGAACACTCTCCATTCATTACCACCTTTGAACCACGACCCCTACCCTTACTGTGACCTCCTTGCTTGTTACTTTAATCAACTAAGGATGGGGAAATGACCATTTTAGCTATCCTCATCAAAGGGAGTTGGTATTTGATCTGACACTCTTAACCATTCTCCTAATGGTTGCTATGCATGTTCAGTTATGTTAATGGTCAAATTACTATTAGTTCTACTTAGAGGTGGCTAGACAAGTTCATACAATACAAAACTATGATATTATGTAGAACAAAATACCAAGAAGTTCAACTCTTATCACAAATAGAATACCAATCACACACGTGATATGAATATCGACAACTAATTTTCAACTACAAGCAAAAGTAATCTTAAGCCTCAAAATACTTTGATATAATATCTCAACAAGTGGTGAAGCTACGATCCCAACTTACTTGTTTTGACACTCATTGTAGAAGGCTTGTATTGCCGATGCTTTTCTCATTAAGAGACCCTATAAATATACTAAAACCCAAATTTAGTTTTCATAAAAGTTATAAAAACACTAGGGTTCTATTAATTCTTTGTATTATATTATATGCATAAATATATACATATATATTGGAGATAAATTCATATTCTTATAGGATTGAGTATAGTTTTATTATATACATTATATTAAGTTAGTACACATTGATAATATACATAGTTAAATTATTACTTATAATATATCAGTTTGATCATATCAAAATGTATTTTTAATCAGTCAAGTAATGTTTCGATTACAATATGGTTATCATAGTATGTAAATTTTTATAATATTATAAAAATATACGTTATATTGCCTAGGATTATCCAATTTTAGTAAAAGTGATATCAACGGGTTCATACAAACTTAACGATACGTATTGTAGGTTCTATCTCAAGAGATGACTTTTAAAGAGTATTTTTATCTTATACCTATATGCTCCTATAACCAACCTTATCATATTATATTCATATTGTTATTGTATGGTTTTCGGATGATTTCCTTCCTATAAAGTACAAAGAACTTAAGGGTATCGGGGCCAATCTGGTATAGTCACTTCGATGCGTAAGTCAGTAAGTGAATTTTAGAGAAGATAAGATGAGTAGTTATGAGTTATCAGATAGTTCTTACAGTGCTTCTTATCTATATTTATGATCAAGTATGTTCTTGAAATGTAGGAGTAGTGGGTGGTTATGTAATGGAATCATGCCAAGAGATAACTATTTGTACTACTTAAATTCGAACCAGATATGGTCGTTTTGATTGGTATCTATCGAGATGTGAATTACTCAACTTCTCATCAACTGAGTAGACAAGTGAATGTAACGGATGAGATCTATTATCAACATTTGCGCCCTCCCCCAACTACCGTGGTCAAGGATTTAATAGAGGGGGTAGTTTAATTTTCTTTGCGGGGTTAAGTGAATAACTATTTCCCAAATGCCAAGTATGCGGGAAGTTCCTTGATTTATTTAGAAGGGTAGATTATAGGCCATTTGAAAGGTCGTAACTTTTCAATTTTCCCACCTATTAGAAGACTAAGTGGTAAAACATATGACATCTATCACCTTAGCCATAATTACACCGTAAGCACTTATAACTATCAAAGCCTCGATAACCATTGGATCTCTATCTCAAAACATATGTCAATAATCAGTGCATCATTATTGTCAGAAACGTGTTGTGGTTATGAGGGTAAATCATTCATATTTAAGAAGTTTTTCAATACTAAAAATGGATTTCATTTCATCTACATCCATAAGCTTTCACTTGCTTTCGATATTCCATCTTCATCTTCAGGAATCCTCCAAAAAGTTTGGTGACGTTTGTATAGTCAAGATCAGTATGGTTCAAAATATAATTCATTGACTTGTTCTTTTAGACTTTGAAGCAATTGAGACCGAGGATACTTCTCCCCTATAAAAAAGGAGCAAGACAGCATGCTCCTCGAGTAGCTCAGTCGATAATGCAGTAGTGCGATGGGACAAACTTGCTCGAATCAACTCTCTAGCAATTGATACTTATCTAGAAGACAAAGAAGGAAGACTTTTGGTAAGGTATTTGTGTAATAATGTAGTTTACCTTAGCTACTCGCCAGATGGAGTAGCCAGTACTGCCGACAAAGTTCTTGTCTTTAAGTAAAATAAGCTGGCAAGATCTTCCTAAATTATGGAATCTCAGAGGTCGAGAGAGGAGAAAAGAGTATACTTTCCAAGGGAGTGCTAATTTCACATCTATCTGAAATATCTCAAATTTAGATTGCACTCTCCTTTTTTAGCTTTTGTCAAACAATTCTTCAACAATTTCTAAGTTGCGCTAAGCATGTTCTCACTGAATAGTTATCAGCTTCTCATGGCTTTTGAGATAGTTTGTGAAGAGGTTGAGGTTAAGGCTATGCCTTAATTATTTTTTGTACTTCTTCACAATAAGGAGGTAACCCAATGGTTGGTTCTTTGCGACCACAAGATATGGACGGAAATTTATGGATAGATTGGAGTCTAAAATCCATAAGTGGTATGACAAGTTCGTGTCTATCATTTGAGATGAAGACTTAGATTTTTAGACCCAATGGACTAAACATATTAGCACCAAAGATAATGAACTGATGCCAAATGATGCTGCTGCAGTAAAGAAGATCCAAGAGAGAAGAAAATGCAAAATGTTTTTCTAGGATGTCAAGAGGATAATAGGGTGATATGAAAATAGGGAGCCAATTTTCTCCGACAAGGAAGGTACACTATCAAGTAATTATTATGTTGAGTATAGCTACAAGAGGAAAGTCGTTCTCATGACTTAGGGGAAGTATAATTACTTTTGAGCCTTGCTCGGCATGAAAAATGTAAGTCTTTATTCCTTGCTTTATTATTAATGTATCTACCTTGTATTATAGACATGAGATTGGCAATGTAAACCCTACCAAATTGTTGGCTTAAGCGAAGGCAAAAAAGTCTAAGTTCAACAAACAAGTAGGCGGCACTGTAGCTGTTACTCAGCCGGTTGCTCTAAAGAAGGCCATACAAGAAAAAGTGGTGAAATAGGCTGCAACCTCGAGAAAAGTGTCCCGCCTAGCCAACAAAATCAAGGGGGTGAAAATCCTAAACCTATTGAGGTCATACAAGTTGAAGCAATCTTAACCCTAATAAGCATTCCTTCAGTTGAAGAACTAAGAGATTTTGGTCGAGATATTAGTGTTGGCTATAGGGATGAAGTTACCCATCATGAGGTTGGAGAAGGACCATTGGCTTAGGTGGATGTTGTGTTGAGTCCCAATAAGATAAGTGGTAAGGAGCTTGTTGGCTAGCTTCCTCCTAAGAAGTCTAAGACTTTGGATAAGAAGACGAAGGAGGCAATGAGGAACAAAGCTCTTGGCATCAGTAGTGCCAAATTCATCCCTAACAATGAGGTAAACAAATACTTTGTTCTGTTTAAGTATTACAACATTCTCTATACTGACTTGGTGCTAAGCGATAGAACTAAATCCCTAGCCTTGATGGAAGGTGTCATTCTTCCCAAGGATACGAAGATTGCAGAAAAGGATGTTGACAAAGTCGGCAGTTCTAATAAGATGCACATCACAACCAAACTATATGATGTAAGTATCAATTGAATCCTTTCAATTGTTGCATATGTTTTATTGCTAACAATCCTGTTTATTTATAGATCAGCAACCATGTTCTAACAGCATTGGATGAAGCCTATAAAGAAATGAAAAGGGTAATAATAATATTTTATTTTATTTTATTTTTATATATTTCTCCAGGTGGTCTAGCGAATTCATCATTTTGTATTGTTAACTTAATGCACATATAACTCCTCAAAGGCTCAAACTATAGCTATTGAGAATACGAGAATCAAGGCTAAGATGGAGGCTAAAAAATATTAGGATAAACTGGCTATCGAGAAATTAGCACATTTACTAGCGATTGATGAAATCTCAAGCCTTAAGGCTAAGGTTGACGAGTAATATAAAGAGGCTAAAAACTTGAAAGAGGAGCTTTGTAAGAAGAAAGAAGAGTATTGGGGTTTGGGCTGAACAATTAGCTCAATGAGTGATGAGGAAGATAGGCCTAAGATGCAGATAAAAGAGCTAGAGACAAATAACTTCGAACTATAAAGCCGTATTGCCAAATTAGAGGAGGCAACGAGGAAAGGGCCCTCTAATGAAGAGGAATTGGAGATCGTGACTCTAAGTTGACAAATTAGATTAGTTATAACTTAGCTAGTGGTCTTTCGATAAAAAATTGATTTTGTAAAACGGTTTTTAAAACAAGAGATATAGATCTAAGGGTATGATTTTTAAACCCCTACGGGTATCATTAACTTTCCAAATTTAACCTTAATCTTAAAAATCACTTTTTTAATTTTAAAAGACAAAACTCGATTATTATTTACTTATAATTGGATCACCTAAGTAATCTAAACTAAAAAAAAAAGGAAAATTAATTTTTTTTTATTTTTATCTTCACCCCGTAGGTGCTTACATGCCCACTATTCGAGATTAGACATACATAGTTCTTTTTGTAAAACTTTAGTAAGTTAAGTTGATTTTAATTTTGAAAACATGCCGAATTTACATTTTTGGGTTCAATTTGGTTTACTTAAGAAAAATTTCAAAAAAAAAAGGGTCTTAAATTGAGACTCTTTATTTTGTTTTGAAAAATTCTAAAATGTCCTAATTTGAAAAAGGATTCATTTATTTTTATTTTTGAAAAATTGATTTTCTAAGTGACAAAAAGAAATAATAATCATTATTCTTTCTATTTGCTTATTTATTTATTTTTTATCCATTTCTATTAAAATAAATAAATAAATAAACTATTTTCTTGTCTTTCTTTTTTTCCTCTTTTCTTCTTTTTCCTTTTTCCTTTTTTTTACGTTAAAAATTTACATTTACATGGATAAAATAATAAACAAATAAAAATGCATCAATAAACAAAATTGAAATAAAAATAAGGCTTGGGCCAGAAAGGGAACATGGGTTGGATTAGGCATGGTTTGTGGGTCAAATCTCGGGAAGGTCGTGGATTTAGGTTAGGTTGGCTGTTAGATTTGGGTTGAATAGCCAGGTTGGCTCAGTTTGTCTCCAAGCTCTCCAATGGCAGCAACAAGGTGGTGTGATTTAGGGGGAATTTTTTGTGGGTAAGGGTGTTTTGGTGTGTATTTTATTGGAGATAGTAAGGGTAGAGAAGTTGCAGTAATGTTTAAGGGTAGTTTAGAGGGTGGTTCGAAGTGGTAGCCGGTGGTGGTGTTCGAGTCCTAGCGTTTTAGGGTTGCTAGGTACAAGAGAGGAGTGTAGTGTGGTGTTTTAAGGTGTGGGGAGTTTAATCGTAGGGTTAGTTTGGAGTAGGGAGTAGTGGTAATGAGGTTTTAAAGGAGGTGGTTGTGGTGGTTAAGGTTTAGACCCTGGTGGTTTGGTGGCATCGCTAGGGAGTACGACTAAGGATAAGGATGGTTGGGTTCGGATGCCCAAGCTTAGGGGAGCTCGGTTGTAGTGGTGGGCTTGGTCGAGAGTGGTTAGAGAGAGAGATTCGAAGAGACAAAGAGAAGGTTTGGTGGAGAGTTAGAGAGAGAAAACGAGAGAAAGAAGAGAGAGAGAGCTTGTAAGTGTTCATAGGTGGTTGTTTTTGTCCAATGATCTTCCCCAACACCCAATTTTTACTCATAATTAACTTAGAAACATGGAAAGCTCGAATCGGAGTTAAATACAAATGGCCAAAAATTAAGTTTTTTTCCAACTTTTGAAGCTCGATTTAAATGTATGATTGACTAAATTTAGACGTGTTCTTAATCACTATTAACATAAGGCCATGTGTGCTTTGTGATTTCATCACTAATTTGATGAAATTGCAATGAAAAATGGATCAAATCTACCCATAAAGTGCATTGTTTAGGAAGGAAAATGCAGGAAAAACTGGAGAAACTAGAGAAAATCAAGGGAAAGAGGGGAGAAAGAAAGGAAAGAGAGAGAAAATTAGATGATGTGGCACCACATCAACCATACCGGCTGATCACAATGTACCATGTGTCAATAATGACATGTGGCAGCTGACGTGGCATGCCATGTGGTACTACATCAGCATGGGTTGTCTAACCCGATGCTACCATGTATTAAGATACATAGCACAATGAGATCTTAACATGTGGCAATCCTTGATGTGATGAAAAAAATGAAAAAACTTTGTATGCTCCCACTTAGATTCGAACTCCTAATCTCATGCTCATACCTAATACTAAGTCCAAGTACTTATCCATTATGCTGTTGGCCTGTATCTTGTCCATGGTTAGTTTAGGTTAGATTTAAATCTAAGCCCAAGTTCAACAGCCTAAGTTCTAAACTTATTTCAAAAATAAAAAATCTACCCTAATAAATTGTTATTTCCTAAAATCATCTACTTTTTTTTTTTATTTTTCTATTTCTTGTCATTTTTTTCAATTTTCTAACCTTTTTTCAAATTTTATTTTCTAAATTTCTTATTTTTTTGGGTTTCTTTCTAGACTTCATTTTTTTGATATTATTCCAAATTTCTTATTTTTTGTATTTTCTAAAATTCTTATTTTTTGTAAATTTCTTTATTTTTTTGGTTTTCCTTAATTTCTTTTTTTTTTTTGTTTTTCCTAATTTAGGACCTATTGAGGAAATAAAAATACAATAAAAATAAAATAAAATAAAGGGGGAAAAAATTAGCTATTTACAAGTAGAAATTATGCCGAAGATCCTAGCAATGATGAAAACCGTTTATCCAAGAAGATCCCCTACGTGCACAAAGAAAAATCCACCTGTTCTAATACCCCAAGTATTGAGAAAGAGATAAGCTCCAACAAGGTCCCATCCTTTGATAAGGGAAATGCCTCTACATAATCGAAGAATTCATCACCTTAAGATTTTTGTATTATTAGCTTTTTTTTTTTTTTATGGATAGAGTTTGGTTAAGTGGTTTAATATTTCATATTGTATTAGTATTTTCCATGTTTCCGATAATGTATAATTTGACAACTTTAACACATTTTATTTCATACGCTTTGTTTCTCGGTATGTTTTATTTCATATGCTCATTTTTCTTAGCATATTTTATTTCACACCTACTTTTTACGGCATGTTTTGTTCACATGCCTATTTTTGACATGTTTTATTTCATATGCAATATGTTAGGTGACTTTAATCAAGGGCTATCCATTAGTCATTTGAGACGCGGATTGGTTGCCTTATTTGCACCGCGAGATTGCCTATTAGAACAATCATGTTCTCATTCGGCTTTTCGGCTAAATTATAAAGTTCGTTAAGTATGATAAGCCTAAACTTAAAGCACTAGTTCATTTAGTGTAGTTTAAATTTAGATAACAATCTATTGATCATAAAAAGATCAAGAATGAAAACAAATCAGAATTAGAACTTTGAACATGTTTGCTTTTTGAAATAACTAGGCTATCGCCTTACAAGACAAATGAGAATGCTCCATATCATCATGAGGAATTAATTGAAATAAAGTTTCAAGTTCTCGACATTCCATGCATAAGGGATGATTATTCCATCTAACCTTTCTAGTTGATAGCCCCCTTGCTAACGACTTCCTAAACCTTAACAATTTGCATCGAGTTTCCTTGTATTCTCTTATGCACTAGTTGCCTCTAATTTCCAACAAACCAAATCCCTAAGCTAAGAAACCTTATGTTTCACCTTTTGATTATAATATCTAGCTGTTCTATGCTGATATGTTGTGACTCTCACTCTTGCAACATCTCTAATTTCCTCAATAGTATCCAAATTTTTCATTAAGCTGACTTGATTAGTCATCACATCAAAATTTTGTAAACGTAGATTTGTTATATCCAATTCAATCAGCAATAATGCTTCTGTAACATAGGTTAATTTGAAGGGTGTTTCCCCTATCGTAGTTCTATGAGTAGTCCGATGTCCCCATTAAACATCCAGTAACTCATCAGCCCATCTTCCTTTAGCTTAACTAACTTTTCGCTTCAAACCGCCTAAGCTGACCTTATTGACAGCTTCCACTTGCCCATTAGTTTAAGGGTGAGCTATAGATGTACAATTTAGGAGGATGCTGTATTTTTCACAAAACGCCCAAAATTTGTCATTATCAAATTGTGGTCCATTATCCGTGATTATCATGAATGGGATGTTGAGCCTTGATATAATGAAGTTGAAAACAAAGGTCTCAACCTTCTGTTTGGTGATCCTTGCCAATGCTTCGGTCTTTTGCCCACTTTGTGAAATAATCCATAGCAACAATGATGAATTATCACTAGGCTGTAGACTTTGGAAGTGGTATGAGTATGTCTAACCTCCATTAAGCAAAAGGCCAGGGACTAGTCAAATAGTACAATTCAGTGGAAGGCACATGACTTGGCGCCTCATGCTTCTAGCATTGTGGACAATGCCAAATAGATGTTCTCGCATCCTCTTTCATTGTTGGCCAATACTAACCAAGTCACAGGGTACAGATATATAACATTTGTGCTTTCACATGGTTGCTGTATATACCTCCATGTAGCTTAGATAATACTCGTCGTGCATCATTCGGTAGGAGGCATCGAAGATAAGATTGGGAGATACTACACTTGTATAATTGATCATTTATCAATGTATAATTTGCAGCTTGATAAATCAATCTTTGAGCCTCTTTCTTATCATCAAGGAGGACACTATCTTTTAGATAATCTACAAGGGGATCCATCCAAAACTTCTCTCTTAAGCAAGGAGCTAATTCATAGCTTTGTGAGACAATTGATAAACTCTTGTACGAGAGAAACTCAATAAAGAGTTTGTCACTTAAATTAGGAAAAGCCATACTGGCCAATTTTGATAGCTTGTCAATGGCGATGTTCTTACTCCTTGGTATTTTGTGAATTAAAAAGGACTAAAATTCTTTCGTGAGCATTCGTACTATCAACAAGTACTTGCTCATTTCCTCTTCTTTCACCACATAACTTCCTTTGACTTGATTCACCATAAGTTATGAATCAGAGAAAACTTCGAGTTTCTTGGCACCAACTACCTTTGCCAGTTTAAGTCCAATTATTAAGGCTTCATATTCTACTTCATTATTGCTAGTTGGAAATCTAAATTTCAAAGCATAATTAACCTTGACATTGCGGGGTCCTTGTAGAATAAGGCCTACACCACTTCCCTCTCTAGTATAAGAACCATCAACATAAAGATATTGAATTGGTTTTTCAACAATTTCTATGTTGTCTTCTTAACCTATGAACTTAGCTAGAAAATTCACTAGCATATGAGCTTTTAAGGTCATTCTAGGTTTGTAATGTATGCTTTAGGCACTTAACTCCAAGGCATATTACATCATCCTTCTCAAAGAATCTGGCTGTTGCAATGCCTGTCACAAAGGTTGATTAGTAAGGACTATGATTCGATGAGCTTCAAATTACAGTTTTAACTTCTTTATAGAGAGAGCCATTGCTAACATAAATTTTTCAATTTTGGTATATCGATGCTCCAGTCCTTGCAAGACATGACTCACGTAATAGATTAGCTGATGTTTCTTGTCATCAATTTGGACTAATACAAAAGAGAGTGCTTGATAACTAACTGATAAGTATAAATATAAGTTTTCTCCTGGGATAGCTATCAAGAGTATTGGCAGTGATGTGATAAATTCTTTAAGTTCACTATATGTGCTCTTACACTCATCCGTCCACTTGAAATCTCTTGGATTCTTTAAAATTTTAAAGAATTCTATGCACTTGTCCATGCTTCCCGATACGAACTTATTAAGAGCAGCTATTTGCCTAATGAGTTCTTGAACCTCCTTGATAATATGAGGAGACTTCATGTTTTTAATTGCATCAATCTTTCTTAAATTAGCTTCGATACCATGCCGAGTGACCATGTACCCTAAAAACTTTCCTGAAGTAGCACCAAAGATGCATTTCTATGGATTCAACTTCATATTGTATCTCCTTAGAGTAGTGAATGTCTCCTCAAGATTAGCAAGTAGTCGACCCTCTATCATGCTTTTCACAATCATATCATTCACATACACTTCGACATTTTGATGGATTTGGGGCTTAAACATCATAGTGACAAGCCACTAATAAGTTATACCGATGTTTTTTAGCCCAAACGACATCACTATATAACAATATGTTCCAAATTAGTGACCAATAATGTGTGAAATTCATCTTCCTCATCCATTTTAATTTGGTTGTAACCGAAGAATGCATCCATGAAAGAGAGTAAAGCATAACCATCTAATCTATTCTCGGTAGGGGAAAGCAATCTTTAGGATAGGCCTTGTAAAGATCTATGAAGTTTATGCACATGTACTACTTGTCGTTAGACTTCTTGACTAATACACAATTGGCTAGCTATATCGAATGAGGCTCTTCCCTAATGAATCTTACCTTTAAGAGTTTCTGGACTTCTTCTTCTATGGCTACTTGCCTTTCAAGAGCAAAATGCCTTTTCTTCAGTTGAATCACTTTAGCACTTGGATTAATCTAAAGTTTGCATACCATAACGTCTCTAAGGATATCCAACATGTTTGAGGGGGACCATGTGAATAAATTAGCATTGTCCTATAGAAAGTTGATTAAATTGTCATAGATGTCTACCAGTAAGGGTTTCCCTATCTTGGTTATCTTGTTAGTAATGTTTCTTAGTGAAATTTCCTCCTTTTCATCTTTTGGTATTGTCTATGCTGATTGACTTTCCTTCTGGACAAGTTTCGACTTGAAATTTTTCCTTTCGCCATAACATCCTCATATACAATGACCTTACCAATTGTTGATCCCCTTTAAACACCCTAACTTCAGTAGGAGTAGGAAATTTAGCCTTGAGATGGGCAGTAGAAGTGATGATGCCAAATAAATGTTGACAAGGCCATCCCATGATCATATTATGTAGGGACTAACATTTGACAACAAGGAAATCCACTTTATCCTCTACGGCATGATCATCATCTCTAATTTGAATTGGTAGAGAAATTACTCTAGTCAAATGAATGGGTTGGTTGTTAAAGGCATATAGATTGTGGCCATAGGATCTTAGCTATGCCTTGATCTTCAGTCTCATCTGATCAAAAGCGTATTGAAAAATAATGTTGATCGAACTTCCAGTATCAATGAGTATTTTCTTAACTTCAAAGTTGGTAATTCTTGCGCTAATCATGAGTACGTTATCATGAGGCCTTTGAATGCCCTTGAAATCCTCTTTTGAGAAGGAAATTGTGTTGTCGATTCTAACCTTTTTTCCCTAGACATTACAAACATAATGAATGGCATTAGTCAAGCTTGAAGAGCTTGACCGACTAATCACAAAAGGTTCGCCTACAATAGTATTAATTATACCATTAGGTGGTGCTTTCGTCTCTCACATCTTTCCCGGCAATAGCTAGTCTGGTAACATTCTCCTATTCTTCTCATCTCCTTTAAGATGGTTACTTAATATTCCTTGCATCATGTACAAGAAACTTACACAAGTGCCCTCGTTGAATCACATCCTCAATCGTATTCTTAAGTTAAATGCATGCATCAGTGTTGTGGCCTTTATTGCAATGAAAATCACAATATTTGTTGGAATTTTTCCTTAATAGGTTTTCTCTCATCCTTTCTGGCCATTCCAACATGCCTCTCTATTTGCACACCTCCATTAAGATGTCTAAAATTGGACGATTGACTAATGTGTAAACTGAATATGTTGGAATTCATGGCTTCTTTTTCCTAGTGTTAGGACATTGGTCATCGTAATCCCAAGTCGATCTTTCCCACTTCTCCTCTTGTCGCCTTTCTTGTCTCCTCTATTGTAATCGACCTCTCGACGAACCTTAATATTGTCTTCTTATCAGATGTAAGACGTAGCTTTGGCTTTAAACTCTGCAAAAGTTCTTGGCTTATTTTTGGCAAGAGACTTGAAAATGTCTCCATGGGGTTTGACACCATCTATAACGATGTTGAGGGCTACGCTCATGTCTGGTTCTGGAATCCGAACCATCTCAGCCATAAACTTAGCTAAATAATCTCTAATAGACTCATTGAATCTCTGTTTTATTGTATTAAGAACAAGAGAATCCTTGACAAGAAGCTTACTTGTAAGGAAGTGTTGAAGAAACACTTCTGCCAAATCTTTGAAACATGAGATTGTGTTCAACTTCAAGTGTTTGAATTATGTGCTTGCCACATTCTTTAGTATAGAGGGAAAAGCTTCACTTAGGTCGTATAACTTGGCTAAAGTACAGTAGTACTCATGGTGATCTTTAGGATCTTTTGTTCTATCATAGGTTTCAAATTGTAGCAACTTAATGTGTCATGGTATCATCTCATCTAGGATTTCAGGGATAAAAGAGCTCTTCTTAATTTGAAATTGTTTACTTATTGTAATAAGGGTGCTAACATTCAAGGGTCTAGCATGGTACTTCCCATTGTCATTTTTCTTGAGTGTAGGGGCTGAAGGTCCCATTGTAACTTCATCTTGCTTTCTCAATAATTCAGGAGAATAAATTGAGTCATCACTGTTCTTAGCATGGTGATTATTGTGTTCTTCGTTTTGACTTAGGTAGACATTACTATGGAGGAGATTAAAAATCTCTTCATGTTTTTTGCTCAATTTTTTGTTTTCTTTACCCAAGTTGAGGCAAAGTTGCTCCAACTTAGCCAAACATTGCTCATCAGTGTACTTCTCCCCTGGTGGTAAGATGAAGTACCAACACTTGTACTTTTAGTCAATCTAGTTCTTGCCATTAGGGTGTATAAGAAAAATAAAATAAAATAAACAATGGTACCAAATGTTATTGTATGGTTTTCGGATGATTTCCTTCTTGCAAAGTACAAAGATCTAAAGGGTATTAGGGCCAGTCTAGTATAGCTACTCGTATGCTTAAGTCAGTAAGTGAATTTTAGAGAAGATAAGATGAGTAGTTATGAATTGTGAGATTTTCCTTATGGTGCTTCTTATTTGTATTTATAGGCAAATATTAGGTGTCTAAAATAGTAGTTAATCATATGATTATTAGGATACGTTGAAACTTTATAGTCAAGTATATTCTTGAAATGTAAGAGTAGTGAACAGTTATGAAATGGAACCATGCTAGGAGATAACTATTCACACTACTTAAATTCGAACTAGATATTGTTGTTTTGGTTAACAACTATTGAGATGTGAATTACTTCGCTTCTCATCAGCTAAGTGGATAAGAGAATGTAATGGATGGGATCTAACTATCAACACATATTATATAAGTAAGCTATATTTTATATAATTTCCTAAATTAGCTTAATAATACCTATAATTTCTAACTCTAACATCCATATACCCTAACCTAAGTTATATAATAGTAGAAAATATGATGAAAACCTACTCTAACCAAAACTGGTCATCATGTATATGTATAGGATTAATTCCAATATTTATCATATTTTTGCTTAATATTGCTAAAAACGTACCTTAGTTAGTAAATTAAATTATTTTACTACTAAAATTCCTAATAAATAGCTCAAGTCACTGATTAATTCTACAAAAATTTCTATAGGCTCCTAAAAAGAGAATTTAGTCAGCAAGTGATTTCATGTTATTGAGTTTATCACCTAAATACGTATAATTACGTTTTTACCACTAATTTGTGATTAATTAAGGAAATAATATCGGTTTTATACAAAATAATTTATAACAAGCCCCAGTATTATTAAAAGTGTCCAAGGGTAAGTAATTACCAATTTCATCAATTATTTTTATAAAAACCCATTTATTTTAATAAATTCTAGTTCTACAATCTTAGGGTCCAAAAGTATAATAAATATTATACATGTATATAATAAAAAAATGGGCTACATAGAATTAAACTATACCTAATGAGGATCATACAAGAAATTTTTGGGCATGAAACAACATCATTTAATCAATTTATTTCTAATTTCAAAATTCGGATCACTAGTGTGGTTTATTAATGAAGTATATAAAATACTAAATATTTTATTAAAATAACATTATGATATGATAGCATCCTAAAAATAACCTTAGAATAATTTTTTTCATAATTTTCTATATTATTTTAATATTTTTAGAAAATATTAGAAAAAGGGGCAAAATTGGGAACTTACTGTTCATCAAAGCTCTGGTGGTCGCTAGCCATTAAAGGGTTGTTGGAAGGGTCACATGCGAGGTGGACTAGTGTTGGTCAATGGGGTTTGTTGTTAAGTGGTGGTTTGGGTTGGATAGGTAAGGGGTGCTGCTTTCTCCTATAATTTTCTTGATTTTGTTCTATTTTCTAGAAATCTCCTTTGATTTTCTCTAATTATCCTACGTTCCTAAAGTATCTAAATAAATGTCATGGAGTTGTATATATACCAAATTAGGGTGACAACATTTTTTTTTTATTAATTAAGTGGTTTATTTTATTATTTTCCCAAAATATCTATAATAGGAGGTATCCAAATTTAGGTAAGTTGCTTTTGAGTCATCCTATTCAATTGTTAGGAGGATGCCATGGTGAATTAAAAATTTTTCCAAGTGATTCTTCAAATTTTCAATTGCAATTTGGAGATTTTTTGTTAATTTATATTAAATATATTATTGTTTGGTATATATCTTGTCATGCCTAGAACAAGAGAAATTGTAACAGTCCTATCATATAAACTAACTTAAGATAAAAGCAGACCTTACAGCTCCTATCATGGATATAGTTTACATAAGGTATACATGACTCAACCAGCTTGAAGCATCCATTCTGATACTTAGAATGATCAAATATGTGGTATAGCTTTACAAAATACCTGTTTTGTATAACCTATTGTTTTATAACACAATAGTACTTACATAAATGTTTCACATCTAAATTTATAATTTATAATCAGAGTTTACCAAAAGCCATAGGTCTTAAAATCTATTTAAAATAAGATAGGAAGCCAGTAAACATCCTAGGGAATTCCCAATTAGTTTCCTCAAAACTTAAAAGAAAGTTAAAAGCTCAGATTTAGTGGATTATTCCTTTCCTCACTTTCCTAACCAATAGCACACTAACTTAGGGATGATGGTACTTGAACATCCCGACCTTCACTTGTTACCTGCAAAAGAGTCTATGGGGATGTAAACACAACTAGCTTTGTAAGTGGGACGGAGTTAGAAGAGTACAAAACAATTATAAGAAATGTTATTAATTATTATGAAATGCAATATAATCAATCACTTGAAACATCACATAATATTATCTAGACCATTGTGAGATTAGAGAAATTACATTAACTCTAACCTAGATTGAGGAGTTTTATCGTGACTTAAATCGGACCAAACTTGGGCTTATACAAATACCCTCTTCTTATGACTACCTTTGAACCACAGACTCCACTCTTACTGCGACCTTCTTGCTTATTACTTAATTTGACTAAGGATAAGGAAATGATTATTTTAGCTATCCTCATTGAAGAGAGTCGATATTTAGCTTAACACTTCTAATCATTCCCCTAACAATTACTATGCATGTCTAGTTTCGTTAGTAGTCAAATCACTATTTTTTCCATTTAAGGGTAGCTAAACAAGTTTACAACAATACAAAATGAAGTAATCATGTAGGATAGTATGCTGAGGAGTTCAACTCTTGTTATAATCATAATGTCAACCACATACATGGCATGCGCATAAATAGCTAATTTACAATTACGGTTAAAGTACTTTTAAGCTTCCAGATACTTTAATGCAATATCTCAACAAGTGGTAAAGATATAATCCTAACTTACTTGTTGAGACACTTATTGCAGAAGACTCGTATCTTTAATAGTTTGATAACTAGGAGACCTTATATATACAAATCCTAAATTTAGCTTTCGTAATAGTTACGAAAACATTAGGGTTTTATCTAAATGTATTCCGTTAAATGGTTATATATATATATATATATATATATATAT